>OX418221.1:47606020-47992689 GCA_948455865.1 Conomelus anceps
AAGAAGAAACAGAAGAAGAAGAAGGGGGAAGAAGAAGAATAAACAGAAGGAGAATAATAAACAGAAGGAGAATAATAAACAGAAGGAGAATAATAAACAGAAGGAGAATAATAAACAGAAGAAGAAGAAGAAGAAACAGAAGAAGAAGAAGAAACAGAAGAAGAAGAAGCGGGAAGAAGAAGAATAAACAGAAGGAGAATAATAAACAGAAGAAGAAGAATAAACAGAAGAAGAAGAAGAAGAAGAAGAAACAGAAGAAGAAGAAGAAATAGAAGAAACAGAAGAAGAAGAAACATAAGAAAAAGAAGAATTAGAATTAGGAAGGAAAAGAAGAAGAGTGAAACAGAAGAAGAAGAGAGAAGATTAATAAGAAGTCAAAACATCGTTCTGGCTGATGACAAATTACAGTTGAAACGTGTCACGCCAAATCTGTTGTCGGTTGTTTGCCATTGGACAATCAATTTTAGGAAACTGGAAAGTCAAATTTTGCATTCACAATAATTCACAATATTCACAAACGTCGTCGCAGTACACTACCAGCAAATAGTAGTTTAATACGCGTTGTAAGTTGTAATACAGGAGTATATTTTTCTTTACCTCGCATTTATCCGATACCAGTCACTTTCTGAAAATGCCGGCTGGCACAACGCGGTATTTTAATGAGATTTGTCTAAAATGTCAGGAATAACGCTAGTTGAATTTGGATTTTTTCAAATTGAGATTCAAATTATGTTTTATTCATTTACATACAAAATAACTGCACAATTTTTGTAGATTCGTCGAGACCTGGGTTAATACTTTGTGCAATTCTGCTAGAATAAGTTAAATAATAGCAAAGCTCGTGTGAAATCGATTTAAATATTTGAATGAAAATGAAATTGCTGGGAATTTTCAGAATCTGTTTGTAGAAGAACACAGGCTGATGTAAAAACCCTTATAAATTGCTGTAACCTATCAATAGAATAGTTAATTATTTAAGAATGAATTTAGGATATTGATATTCTTTTCAATTATTGCACTGGGAACAGTGTTTGAGAACTTTGATAATGTAGTGATAAAGAAGTGGAATTGACAACATTTGACAGTGTTTTATTCTTTTAACTTTGATAGTCTTGTGATTATTCATTCCTTTTTCCCAAAGCAAGGGTGGTTAAAAGGGAACATTACTTCCCTCCCCCACCACAATTCACTGGGGAAAAAAAGTGGGAAAAATACTCCTTTTACAACAATTAATGAGTCAAACATTACATTGACCACTTCACATTACTTAATCATTGCAACATAAAAGCTAATATTCCTTATTGAATATTTATTCTGAAGAGAGAAAAAATAAGTGTATGGCTTTTGATGGTGGGGAGACCCTTACGGGTAGTTCCACCTCGCCTTTCACACCATGTTATGGGGCACGGTGGACCTACAATTTTAGGTGGGTTCCAAACCACCGGATAAATGATAAACATCAAGTCATTGAAGCAAGTTCACCCATCCAAGCTATAGTCTTGAGCGGTCGTGATGTCAGAAGAATAATTTTAGTTCAATAATTAATTAATGAACCACATATTATATCGAACACTTCACGTTACTTAATTATTTAATTTTATTTGAATATTTTATCTGAAGAATACTTTGAAGACATTCATGGAACATGCTAAATTTTTTATGAAATGGCGATAGCTGTTCCAAAATATTAACAGCATCAGTTTTCTGCACTTCTATCACTTAACAGGACGCATTTCTCCAAGATTACTCCTGACGATATGGGCAACAAGAATGACTCCTTGAGTATCTACCAAACCTTTAAAAGAACATCATGCATTCCAACATGTCTCCAAGCCTGTGTCAATGATTAAAAGTGTTATTAGTGCGAATTCCAGAGAACGATTACTGGAAACTGATTAACTCAACATTGAGCTTAGTTAACTTTTTATCTGAATCAACTTAATTGATTAACCCAATTAAAGTCGCCACCAAAAAACGTCGATCCAAGCTATGGGAAAACAAGACTTTCTTGCTTAACTTGCGTTAACTTGGTTAAGAAAAGTGAATGTTACTTTTATAAGTCGTGATATTTGAAGAAATTATTCAGGTTAGTCTACTAAAGACTTCTGTCAAGAGTAGACAAAAACACTCATCTGTATTGGAATGTAGTTAATGACTAACAAATGTATTTTCCATAAAGTAGCAAATCTGTGGATTGAACTGAAGTATGGGAAGGATGTAGTGATCTTTGGTATGAAACTGGTTTAGTCTCAATGTGAAGACAACAAAGGTGAATGTGTGATACGGCATGCAAAGGGAAATGAAGAGAAAAGGAGGGGATGAAGGAGAGACAGAAGAATACAAAGAAGATGGCGAGGAAGGAGTGGTGATGAAGAGGAGTAAGATGAGTAAGGGACAAAAGGAATGAGGAGAAAAAAAGGAGGAGAAGAGGACGAAGTTGTAGACAACTGGAGAATGAGACTAAGAAAATGATGAAGAGGAAGGAGAGGTGAGAAGAAAAAGAAGAAAAGGGAAGACGAAAAAGGAGAATGGTGAAAAGGAGAAGATGGAAGACGAGGAGAAGTAGGAAAAATGAGAAGAATAATGGACAAGAGAAAGAATAAGAAAAAATAGGAAGGAGGAGAAGAAGACAAGAAGAGGAGAAGGAGGAGGGGGAGAAGAAGAAGAAGAAGAAGAAGAAGAAGAAGAAGAAGAAGAAGAAGATTATGATGATGATGATGATGATGAGGGAGGAAAAGAAGAAAGAGGAGGAATAAAAGGAAGAGATGACAAAGGCGAAGAAAGAGACGAAGAAGAGAAAGAAGAAGCAGAGAATGACGATGAGAAAGAAAAAGAAGGAGGAGGAATAAGAGGAAGAGATGGTGAAGGCGAGGAAGGAGAAGAACAAGAAAAGGAAAAGAAAAGAGACTGAGAAAAAGAAGAAAACGAGCTAAGAAATGAAGAAGAAGGAGCAAAGGAGAGGATGAAAACGATATTCAAGCAGGAAAAGAATAGGATGAGAAAGGAGAAGGTGAATAAAGAGATTAAAATGTAGAAGGAGACTAAGGACAATAAAAACAAAGTAATAGAATAAAAAAGAAGTAGAAGATGACAAGAGCAGAAAAACGAGAAGCGGGAGAAAAGTAGAAAATGATGAGGAAATAGAAGAAGAAGAACATGGAAAAGGTGAAAAAGGAGAACAATAGTAAAAAGGAGAAGAAGATTCGCACAAAAAGAAGAAAAATATATGGGAAAGAGAAGCCGAAGGAGAAAAAGAAGGTGAAGGTGAAAAAAGAAAAGAACTAGAAGAGGAAAAACAAAAGAGAAGTAGAAGGAGGAGGAGAAGGAGAAGGAGAAGTAGAAGGAGAACTAGGGAAAGAAAGAGAAGGAGAAGTAAAAGAAGGAGGGGAAGGAGAAGAAGAATACGAAGAAGAAGGAGAAAAATATATTAGAAGGAGAGGCGAAGGGGAAAAAGAAGGAGAATAAGAAGGTGAAGGTGAAAAAGGAAAAGAACTAGAAGAGAACAAGAAAAAGAAGAAGAATAAGAAGGTGAAGGTGGAAAAGGCTAAGAACTACAACAGAAAAGAGAAAAGAGGAGAAAGAGAAAGGGAAGGAAAAGAAGGAGAAGAAGGAGAAGAAGAAGGAGAAGAAAAAGGCAAAAAGTACAAAAATAAAACGAAAGAAAAAGATTCTCAAAAAATGAAAAAGATCAGAGATGGATAAGGCAAAGGAGAGAAAAAATAAAGATGAAAGGTGAAGAAGACAAAGATATAGAATAGAAAATAGACGAAGAAGAAAAAGGTAAAGAAATAGGAAAAAAAGGAAATTAGAAGAAATTAATTCAATTGCAACACCGCTACTCTAGAAACTAAGTAAAGTAGCCTACCTACCGTTCTCTATTTGGTAGGTAAACAGACTGACAACTAACAACCAAAGATAGACTAGACTGGCTGTAGCTAATGGATAAATGGATTTACCACTAGACTTGTCTCTAATTTACAGCAATTGTAAGTAAGGTAAGTACACACTGAAGTGGTCAATTGCTCTCCCCAATTACGGTGTCGTAATTGATGATCTCACCTTCGAATTGCAAGTGCTTCACTGGAATAGGATAGGCGCAAACAGAAACGAGGGTATGGTGACGTGATGAAGTGAGACTTCTTTTGAAACATAGAATTGAATTAGACCTCACCCTCGCTTCTATTCGTGCAGTGTAATTTTTTTGGGAGGATGAAGCCCACATCAAACGTCTGATGAGACGTGTACGTGGGTAATGAGTTGAATGATTGTGATTGATGAGTTGGACCTACAGTTTTAGGTGGGTTCCGAACCACCGGGAAGTGATTTTACAGCAGAGAACAGTGTATTTTTTGCTGGCCAATCCAATCGGTCACCTTTTCTGTGTTTGACAAAAAGTCAACCTGGTTACACGATGAGTTTTGCGGAGCAAAGAAATGATTCCGTCTGTGCAAATAGAAGCGACAATGAGGTCTAATTCATTGTTGAGTGTCATAAACCTTCACTCTAGGTCACGTCACTAAGCCTGCATTTCTATTTAAGCCAAGCCTTAAAGTGGTGAGCACTTAAAACAACAGACGCGAGGTGAGCTAAGTCTAAGTATCTAGAATACACATGTTCAAAAACTAGCGCAGATTAAAGCGAGGTTGCAAATGGTGAAGTCCGGCTATATTTTGTTATGTAGTAGTTTTTATTAAAGGGATACACGTCCAAGGAGAATATTTATGTTTTAGCGCACTTCGGACCAATCAATGCAGTGAAAGTCTATCCACTTTAATTTGACTCGACTCCTTGGGTAGCTTGAAGTGCAACCAATTGTTTATGAATAAGCGATAATAAAAAACTTATGTTTATTATGAATACAAGTACAAGTTATGTAAGAAGAATTGATGATTTGTAATATTCACAAGTTGTAAATATTATAAATTCTAGGAGTACTAAGACTGGGGAGTAGCCATGATATTTACAACGTTGTAAGCCTTTCAAAAGTATATTTTTTTTCGGAGGATGAAGCTCACATAGGTCTGAGACTGGGGGTAATGAATTGGATAATGGTGATTGATGAGTTGAACCTTCAGTTTTAGGTGGGTTCCGATACACCGGGGAAGTGATTTATCATCTGTTACTATAATAACTATTATTGCTGCCTTTTTTCCTAATATTTGGTGTCTGAGAGGTTTTTAAACTCAACAAAATAAATGTTTTTTAATTATTTTATAAATATCTTCATCTCTTATTTCCCTTCTCCTTCATCCCCTCTCAATGTTCTTAAGGATAAGTGCTCGAATGGTAGAACTTTTGTCCAAACTTCGCCTTCTCATGTAAATGTTTTATTTAGAATTTCATTTCATTAGCTCTAGCCATTAGATCACTATTAATATTTCCAACAAAATGTAAATAGTATCTACCAGGTCTACTTTCTATGAGATGTTAAAATATTGTATGTTAACACAAATTTGAAAAAAAAAATGTAAAATTATCATGGATAAAGTAATCTAATCTAATCCTATCACAAACTCCTTTTTATCGATTCACATCACATTCAATTTTGATCCCTGTTTCTTATTTATCATGTCTTCTTCATTGCTGCTTTTCTGCAGGAATTTCAATGTACTTATCCTCTGTAATAAGAGTATCCAATATCCAAGAATAATCACCAAAAGAAAATGAAACACATGCTGTTGAATGGCGGTATTCACACTGTATTCAAGCTACTCCTATCTGTCATACTCCATTCCATAGTATGTGTTTTATTTTGCGATGGCTATCATCATCGAGTATTGATTGGGTGATCCACTGTACAAGCACAATAAAAGCTAAAAGCCAAGATTAAGAATTTTCTTCGTTCAACTATTATTAGAGATCTGATATCTTCATCCATCTTTATTCACTGAAAGTATTCCAAATTTAGACAAATATTTGTCCAAACTTCGCCGTTTCATGTAAATGTTGATGCACTTAGAAATATTATTACTCAATATCATTAGCACTACAAATAATCCTCATGTTCATGTTCCCTGCAACGTGCAAATAGCAACGTCTAAGACTACAATCATTAAATATGTGATGTCAATGGTTGAGATCATAAAAGCCTTAACGGGAACCGGTAAATGTTACTGGTATCTGATTGGTCTATTTAAATTTGTTAACATCTTTGAATTCAAATAAACCGATCAGACGTCTCCCGCAACATTTACCGGTTAACGGTAAAGCTCCCAAGAACTCAATCAACATTGTTTCGAAGCACTCGCATGCAAAATTTGTTTATTTACATAAATAAAGCAATCTCATGTAAGCAGCATCAACATTAGATGAACAACTATTAGGGAAGTGATAACCGAGTGCCGTAGCAGGTATATGTTCAATCAGAGATAAGCTACTAAACTCCTGGGCGCTCTTTGTAAGGGTGACTGATTGGATTGGCCAGCAAAAAAGACTGTTCTCTGCTGTAAAATTCACTTCCCGGTGGTTCTGAACCCACCTAAAACTGTAGGTCCAACTCACCAATCACCATCATCCAATTCATTACCCACGCACAGGTCTCTGGCCTATGTGGGCTTCGTCCTCAAAAAAACTTCCTGATTCGTGATTCTAAAACAAAAATAAAACTTCTAATCCCTCAAATCACCAACAACATTAGCACAGGTCCAGTATCTTAAATAACTATGTAGATTGATGTGGAATTGTTGAGATTCGGTAATTTACAGTTTAAAATGAATTGACCGACAAGTGTGTCGAGGCCAGTGTGCATTTCGCTCGCGTTCAAAGCGCACGCGCGCGCGCGGGTTCGCTTTTCAATGCACGCCGTTGCGTGTTAGAAAAACGCTGAGAGATCGCAGCATGCAGCGGGTGAAACGATTTCAACGCGCGATTGTGGGAGAGACGAATGTGTTCGTGTGAGAAATAATAATGCAAGTGGACTAGATCAATTGCAACAACCGATGACTAGATAATGTCCAGGATCTAGTTACATGCAGCTTCAGCCTGTTCAACTGCCTAGTACAGAGTGACACAAAATTTATTCAATAACCTACTATTTTGGTCAACAAAAAATACATTTCTGATTAACAAAATGGCGGTCTCTAAAAGGCTAAACTATGATGGAGTGATGCCATTGGCTGTTTACTGGCACTTGTCACACCCACTTACAACAATGGGAGGAGCTAACCAATGAGAGCCAAAAATGAGCAAGAATGTAAAAAAATGTGAAAATAGTTGAAAGAAAAAAAGCCAGTTATTCAAACATTTAAGATTAAAAAAAATAGATAAAATAAGGTACAAGAATAAATAACGGTTACTAGATTTGCAGTTATAACAATCTTAAACCCAACCTAACTGAAATTTAAATTTAGAAGTAGCAACATATTCCATAACCTAGTATTGGCCAACAAAAAAGATAAATCAATCAAAATTCATTTATTCCCAATAAATACAAGTACATCACATCACATATTATATAATAAATGAACCTGCAAAGACTGTCAGTCTGTGAGTGGGAGCGGTCCTCATCTGTCTAAGTACCATACAAGTGCAATTCTAAGAGATAAATTCAGTATGCAATCAAAAGAAAAATTAAATTAACTTACTAGAGATATAATTTCAGATACTATAGTAATATACATACTAAAAGAAAAAATACACAGCAGAACATCCGACTCCCACCAACGGATACAAGAAAAAAAGAAGAAGGGAGAAAATAAGATGTTAGTCTGAGGTAATTTCATTCTGCCGTTTATTTATTGACACTACAATAGATGTTTCTGATTAACAAACTGGCGGCCTCTAGAAGAATGAACTTCGATGCCGTGCCGCCATTAGCTGTTTACTGAGACTTGTCACACCCATTTTCAACAATGGGAGGAGCTAACCGATGAGAGTCAAAAGTGAACGAAAAATGGAAAACATGGGAAAATAGTTGAAAGAAAAGAAGCCATACCGCAGTTATTCAAACATCTATGATAGAAAAATAGATAAAATAAGGAACTGAGATAAATAAAGGTACTATATTTGGCAGTTATAACAATTTTAAACCCAATCTAACTGTAATTTAAATCTAGAAGTAGTAACATATTCCATAACTTACTATTGGCCAACAAAACAGATGTTTCTGATTAACAAAATGGTTGCCTCTGGAAGGCTGAACTTCAATGCAGTGCTGCCATTGGCTGTTTATTGAGACATGTCATACACTTTTTGCAACAATGGGAGGAGCTAACCAATGAGAGTCAAAAGTGAACAAGAATGGAAAACATGTGAAAATAGTTGAAGGAGAAGCCATAATGCAGTTATTCAAGCATCTACGATAAAAAATAGATAAAATAAGGTACTAGATTTGGCAGCTATAACAATCTTGATCTCAATCAAACTAAAATTTATCCAATTTTCCATCATATATCTTTTTTTAAATTCAACATCTGAAGTCCGCAATCCATAGGGATCAAAGTTGGACTTTGGGGAAGTTATATTCCAAGTTTCAAGATTCTAGGATATAAGTTAGTTTGAAGTAACTGACAATTTAACAAACTGACAATATACAGAAACAGAATTTAATCATTATTGAGGAATTCGAAATTAATAAATTCTGTTTCTAGTATAAAATATCTTTCAAAAATTATCTCGAAGACGGACAATAGCAACATTTCAATAAGGTTCTTGAAATTTACAACATCCTTTCAATCGTCAAGCTTGACGGCAGCTGGAAGAGTGTTCTTCCTTGAAATAGTTCAGCTGAGACTGCTGAGAGATGAGAGAACGACCTTGAGAAGGAGAACCAGCCAGCATCCAGCTGATAGAGTCCAACAACTGGAGAAACAAGAAAGCTCTTACGAAATACTCACTGGTGTATGAGAACATTATTGGATTGCTCGGATTCCTGGCCACACCGGAACATTGCAATAGCCTTTTACTTTTAATTCTTCATATTTTCATCCTCTATTTCTTCATTTCTCACCACATTTTTTCATTCTTCTTTCCTTTTTCTTCCTCCATAGTCCGTCTCCTCTTGATTTGTTTATTCTTATATTTCTCTTTCTCGTTATTTCCACTTTATGAGATAGTATTATAGGCACCGAATTTCTCATGACTTCATTCTCAATTTCTCACATTTTTTTATTATTTTCCCTGTTTCTCTCTTTTTCCCATTCATTGTTCATCTCCTCCTTTCTTACCTCTTCTTATTTTTCTCTTTCTCCTTATTTTCACTTAGATAGATAGATAATATAGTGATTATTATATTGTTATAGACACCGAACTATTCATTTTTCAATAGCGCATTTGTGGCTCTGTTTGAACACTAGTTATTAGTTTTATTCGATGTTCATCATTTTATCGCTATCAAATGGCACAGCTGATATAACACGGATTTTCAAAGACTTTTGAGTTTCTGGACTAAAACTTTAGTGACTCACTAAACTGTAATAATCCTCACTTGAGATTGCCAATTTAAAATGGGTTAAATGTTAAACTTAGAAATATTATTTTTGTAAAAATGTATCACTGTTTTTTTTTTCATTTACAGCAACTGGCTTGAAAATTGAAATGAGAACGGATTCTTCTATATTGTAATACTGGGGAAAATTGGAATTATTATTCATTATTTTGTCTCCTATTAAACCAACTTCACTTAAAAAAAACTAAACTTTTCTCATAGCTATCATTTTTAACCAAGGGAAAATATTTTTTGCTAAAACGTTTATGAGAAATTGGCTACCCTGATTTCCGCTTTACAACAATAGTTGAAATTTCGAAATGATTCTGAATGAATAAAGTTGAAAAATAATATTTGAAATAAGCCAAGTAACTGATTTGAGATGTTAGATGCATTCTGCTTCAGATAACTTTCTCCATTAGAAATGTGTACTAAAATATTAGCTATTGCAAAAGGAAAGGCTAAAGCTCACTGTACGGTGGGTTCACTGTAGCAATAAATTGTTTAGTTTACGACATAATTCTCTTAAAGAAGGCCAAAGAGAAATTCACCTTGAAAAAAAAATCCAGCATATCTTTCTCAAAATTGCAAATATTGCCTTTACCTCCGACCATTCTCATTTAAGAATCCTATAAACTTCCTTCAAGTTCTATGAGAACTTCCTATCGTTCTTAGTAACATTTTTCAATATTGCAATGGAATGAAATATTTCTTTATTCACAAATCATAAAGAAAAAATATATACACAATTTTGTAGCAACATCAGTCTTAATCAAAGCATTGATACTGAATAGTCTATTTATTGATGGTTACAAACAGAAAAAGAATTGAAAATTTGATAAGAAAAATAAATGTTATTGTATAAGCTGAAGAAACGCATGTTTTCTTACTTCCTCCATAGGGATAAGCCTCTAAAACCTTTAGAAATCATAAAAGTGATATCGATTGATAATTATTGGAATAAACTTTACTAGCAATTTCAACACTTACTTATTCATGTGATGGCCATTTCGCATTGTTGAAATGCTTCCTCAGCCACTGAATCAGATTTGAAAACTCGATTCATTAGTCCTCTAGCAGTGTTAGAAGAAGCACTCCAACGATGCGAAATAGCCATCATACCAATAAGTAAGTGTTGAATTAACTAGTAAAGTTTATTCCAGTAATTATTTATGTTTAAATATCAAGTAAAAGGTCACATAAACAAAAATATCAAATTATCATGAATTTGTATATTTGTAGGAAAATGATATTTAACATTTCAAGACAACCGATGTGTTAATAAGCTAACCTAATTCTAGTTTTAAATGGCCAATTTTGATTGGTTAGCTCCTCCCTTTGTTACAAGTGGGTGTGACAGGCCTTAGCAGACAGCCAATCACAGCATTCCAGTTAATTCTGTTTATAATTTTTTTCCACCCATTTTCTTATGAATAAGTAGATATGGTGGGTAACCTCGGCAAAATATGCCTTCTTGGCACCGAAATTCTATAATTGTTTGTCTGTTGCCATAAAATAAATAAATGAAAAGAATATGTTCATAAAAAACCGTTAAGGAATATCTCATTCAGCTGGAAGATACCAACCCGTTCTTTGAAGCTTTAATCTAAAATGACTAATATTCACCAAAGAATGCTTTTTCAAACACTGCTAGAGGACTAATGAATCGAGTTTTCAAACCTGATTCAGTAGCTGAAGAAGCATTTCAACAATGCGAAATAGCCATCACATGAATAAGAAAGTGTTGAAATCGCTAGTAATGTTTATTTCAATAATTATCTCATTGATGGAGAATGACATACATGTATTTTAGTATTGTAGTTTAGGTTTATTTCATGGAAGGTAACATGCGATTACTCTACTTCGAAATAATTAAAAAAAATTGTTTTCTGCTATTTTAAGATGACTATAGCAAGATAAAACAAGAGGAAATATGAAACCAATCAAATTGAGAATTTGGGACTAAAGAGGTTTGTTTCGATTAAGACTGATATTTTTTCAAAATTGTGTATACGTTTTGTCTTCATAATTTTGTGAATGAAGCTATATTTCATTTTTAACGCTATCTTCAAGTATTTATTATGTAATATAAAGGAACCTCTACACAGGCTGAGCTAGGCCCTACATTTTTCTTGAAATAGTTTTCATTCATCTACTTTTATTTTTTCTATTTCTTTGTATAATATATTCCAATGTTCTTTTTATTGTGTTGTAAGGTACAACAAAGTATATTTTGTGTGATATCTGAAATATTTTAAAGAAAATAAATTTATTTCTTTCTTCTTTCATTTCAGTATTGAAAAATGTTTCTAAGAACGGTCATCTTACACCTGGCAAAAGAACGTTTAGCTGCCTCTACTAAGCCCATAAAAAATTGCAAATACAGGTTAAGGACGCACAGAAAGACAAATGGAGAAACAATTGTGAAGAAATTCTGTGAGAGAATTTTCCAATTCAAAGACAGTTGTACAGTAACATATTACACTGTCCAACTTCGTAAGGTTGCACCAGACACGACGAACAAAATTCATAGTGGGAAGAAACTGTAAAAAAAACTAGAGCTTTTTCATCCAGGTTTCATGAGATCGGTTCTGTACATGTAAAGAGATGGCGACACAGTGGTGACAAATAGCAAGCGCTGTGAAGAGTGAAAGGCTAAAAAGAGATGGTCTGAGGGAGGGAGAGACAGAACCTTTCTAGGAGAGTAACCGTAGCTAAAAGGAGACCAATATGACCTTGAAAGTCATAAGGAATGCAGAAACTTTTATTATCCAACGCTGGCTGCACTTTAGTGGTCATTACTTTCATAAAACGGCAGCTCAGAGGTGAAAACAGCGAAACGGAAGTATCTCGATCTTGGAGCTTTTAAAGACGGACATAACTTTATTACGTTGTCATCTGTTATCAGGCGTGAAAGCAATGATAGACGGTGGCTTGTTGGACTGCAATTAATCGTGCTGTCTTCATTTACCGTGAACGTTTCCAATTAGAATTGGTTCATCTGTAAACAGCACGGTGATTGAATGAGTGGGGATAGGCTCAGTGAACTACAGAATTATTGAAATATGTAAAGTATTGTATCGAGTGAACAACATGGAGAAGAAGATGAGGAGGAGGATGATGAGGGGGAGGAGCACAAGGAGAAAGAGGAGATAGAGGAGGAGGAGAAAACCGAGGAAGAGGAGAAGGAGGAGGAGGAGGAGGAAGAGTGGGGGAAGAAGGAGGAGGAGGAGGAGGAGGAGGAGGAGGAGGAGGAAATAGAGGGAAGAAGTAGAGAAGGTGGAGGAGGAGAAGGGCATGGACAATTAGGAAGAGAAATAAACATGGACAATTAGGAAGAGTAATTGGTGGAGGAGAAAGAGGAGGAGGAGTAGGAGGAAGAGAAGTAGGAGGAGAAAAAGGGAGAGAAGGAGGGGGAGAAGAAGAATGAGATGTAGGAGAAGGAGTAGTGGGAAGAGAAGGAGGAGGAGGAGGATTAGTAGGAAGAAGAAGACGAAGAGGAGTAATAGGAAGAGAAGGAAGAGGAGGAGTAGTAGGAAGAAGTGGTGGAGGAGGAGTAGTAGGAAGAGAAGGAAGAGGAGGTGTAGTAGGAAGAGGAGGAGGAAGAGTAGAATGTGGATGGGAGGTGAAGGAGGAGGAGGAGTACGAGAAGAAGGAGGAGGAGATGGTGGAGGAAGTGTAGGAGGAAAAAGAAAGAGGAAAAAGAGGTGGTGGAGAAGGAGGATTTGAAGGAGGAAGAAGAAGGGGAGGAGATGAGTCAGAGGCTAGGATTGCACTAGAACTAGGATGGGTAGATGGGTAGATTAAAAACATACATACAAATTTTGACCTAGTTTGTAAAACGAGAACTTTCTGGAAAATTGGAATAATATTTCCGAGGTGGCTTACATAATTCATTTTTTTTATTAGTCATTTCAAAGCGTTGAGTAGTTGAAAACATATTCTATCAATAATGAAGTACATAATAGTAATAATACATAAATAATTACATAAAAGGAGGCACATTCATATTCATGAAAAAATAATGTACAATGAAATTTCGATCAACTCAAATTTTAATTCGGGCCAGCAAAGCGTAATGGGAACTTGTGAAAGGGTTTGTAGGGTGTTTTTAGAAAAGTGAGTACGGTCTTTTTTTGTACTGTTTACAATTATTTCACAATGAAAGGTCAGTTCTGCACAGCAAGATTCTACATATTAATAGTCATTTCATAATATTACAGTTGAAGAAATCTTCTCTCTCACACAAAAAATAAGCATTGAACTATTCAAGCGCTAGTAATAAGGAATCAGTAATTCGATAGGAGCTGTCTAACTTTTTCTAGTATTAGGAAATTTTCCATCGTTCGGTTCAAGTCTAGTAGTGAGTATCCTATTACTGTGAGCTCAGGAAGGATTCCATGTGAATCCTCAGGTCCATTTACCTGTTACTTCACGATTCTGGATTCGAATCTAGTTAAAATTGATTCCATTATGCATTTCTACATTTATTCCAATTACTTTAGTACGGCACAACGTTGAGAAGATATTCAGATCTTCAAAATGCCAATCTGGAACATCTAATAATAATCATCTGGCTGCAATCGTTGCACATCGAGATATGATTTCAGATTCTCACGTTTTTCATTTTCCCTTTTGAATTTACACTTGCCATGCCGGATCCAGGGCATGCCATCGATGGCATTTGGGGCTGTCCGTCGTGCCAAGCCCATTGATGCAGAGCGAAAGCGTGTTGGCACGGTCGGACTGAGAGAGAAAAAGTACTTAGAGAGAGTGAAGGAGAGAGAATGAGCAGAGTCCTCATCAGTTACATTAGCGGCTAACGCGGCTTGCGTAATCGGCAAGATACTGACTGGGCTGGACCCCGCCGTCCAACAGGCTCAAGTTCCTCAGCAGTCAATAGGGGTTAAAGAGATACCGCTTTCGTGGAGAGAATTTGAACTACAGAGATGCTAAGTAATGAGATGAGATGAGAAGCTAAGTACCATATATTCAAATGTTGCAAGTAATGTTTTATTTTGGATTAATTATGAAAATAATACCTTGTAAAAATTTGAAAAAATAATGTAGTACAGAGATGACATGAAAATCTGTACCATGTATTCAAATGTTGCAAGTAATGTTTTATTTTGGATTAATTATGAAAATAATACCTTGTAAAAATTTGAAAAATGTATGAAAATGAATTTTAATGTTATGTAGTTGGTTGCAGTAATACCTATAAGAGAAGGCAAAGATATTATACATACATAGTTTATTAATTTAAAATTTCTTGAAGTGCTTTTTCTTTTACTGGAGACTTCTGTAATCAATGTTTTGATAATTAAAATAAATCAGGGGTACTTCTAAACCGGCAGGTTTATAATAAATTTATAGTTATGAGCAATAAAAAATAATAGATCAAAAACCAAGAAAAATTATAGCAGATAAATAGACAAAAAAAAAAATAAAGAATAAGGGATCTTACACAATTAAGTATTATAATGGTCGCTCTGGCTGGCCTCAGTGATATATTCAGAAAATTATTTTTCATTTTACCAGCAAAATATGAAAACACATACATAAAAATATTTTTTCACTATCATTTAATGTTTTAGTTTATTATAAGATTATTGTTGATTATATAAAACATAACATCACTCTTAAAATATTCACGTATGTTGATAGGGAGCATGTTTAATAACCTAGAAAGTACATAGATAAGAGATCTTTTCCCATATACATTATTGAATCTGGGAACCAGATAAGTGTTTGGCGATTGTACTGTGGTGGAGGCGCTAGGCGGCTAGGGACCTATATTGAAAATTATCCTTGAAAAATATTACAATTTTATAGATATAGGAATTCTTAGGAAATAATGTCCACAATGGCGGATATCGACAACAGCATTGAATAGCTGATGGAAATCTATGAACTCTGTTTCACAAAAATCAGTCACCGCCGGGAACGCTATACGACCCTACGACTCTGTTCTCAGGTGTAAAAAGGACGTCACTGGAGACGGTATGGAAAGGAGATATGGGAGGCCAATATATCGCAAAAAAGTCGACAAAAGTCCCATTTATGACCCTATCCCAAAATGTTTGGTCCTTTTTTGTAAACGAGTTGGATCTGTGAGGTTTTCCATGACGAAATACTTGATGAACAACTTAATATCAAAACTGTTTAAATTAAATATATGATTTTCACTCATTTTTATTGGAGATACTGAAGGGATGCATTTCACTTCTAAAAAAAAAGCTTCTCTTTAGAAGTGAAATGCATCCCTGGCCCTACAGTATCTCCAGAAAAAGTTAGTGAAAATCATATATTTATTTGAAATACAATGTCAGTTTTGATATTAGATTGTTTTAGAAGAATAACTTGCTGTACATCTGGTTATTTGCCTGGACAATTCTCCAACCCACTTACATAGATAATGACCATGTCCAACATATAACCAAAAGAGACAATAAACTTGCCGCATTTGTTTGTCTCATAACCATCCTGAAAATGGCCGCAGCTGTGAGAACTTTTCTCAGGATTTCACCGGACAAACAGCGAATCAGTCGCGCAACAAGGGAATTTATTTATCATAACGCTATCAATATTGTTCTGTATTTGGCACAACGCAACAATAGTTCTCATAGCTGTGGAACAATATTCACAGTGGATATGATTATTTTATATTGCGAATATACCTTGCTATCAAGTTGTATGTTTTCTTTGACAAGATGACTGGGGAATTGGATAACTTCTCTTTTATGAGAATTTCTCTGACCAACTATGTTGGTTCTATAAGCTGAAGGGTGTTTGGTGGATACGACTCACAAGAGAGTTTGCTCGAAACCACGTTGAAAAGATGACGATAATGTAATAATGACTTCAACACTCTATTCACATTATTTCTGTTCTAGAATCAAGATGCTATACAGCAGGCAATAGCATAGAGTGTTGAGGTTAACATTATCTTTAATGTGATTTGCGCAAACTCTCTAGTATTGTTTTTCAAGTTACTGTTTTTTTCTGGAGGATCTGAGACCTGTGCGTGGGTAATGAATTGGATGATGGTGATTGATAAGTTGGACCTACCTACTTTAGGTGACTCACCTATTTTTAGGTGAGTTCCGAACCTAAAATAAAGTAATTTTACAACAGAGAACAGTCTTTTTTGCTGGCCAATCCAATCGGTCACCGTTACAAAGATGGCTCAGGAGTTTTGTAGCTTATCTCTCATTGAACAGATACCTGCTACGGCACTCGGCTATCAGCTATAGCTGGGAAGTGATAGCCGTGAGCCGTAGCAGGTATCTGTTCAATCAGATTAAATAAGCAACACTTTCCTGAGCCCTCTCTGTAAGGGCGACCGTTTGGATTGGCCAGCAAAAGGACTCTGTTCTCTGCTGTAAAATCACTTCTTGATGGTTCGGAATCCATCTAAAATTGTAGGTCCAACATGCTTACAATAGCATGGTTCAAGCGGCAAGATGGAACCACCTGTAAGGGTCTCCCCATCAATAAAAGCCATGCGCATTTCTACTTTTTTTAGCTAGGCTACTTAAAAAGACAAGATACTATAGATTTTTATGTTTTTTAAAAGCAATTTAAGTAGCTACAGTTAATTAAAAAGCAAAATACTTCAATTTTTTATGTTTTCAGAGCTACTAAAAATGTGACAGCATCGGGTTTTATCAAGTACCAAGGGTCTAAGCTCGAAAAAGTTTGTAGGAGGGTCACAAATTAATTTTAATTATGTTGACATTTTTTGTGATTCATTCTTTCCTACTCTTTTCTCAGCGGAAGGTGCAAGGAAACTGTTTGAAAATTAAATAACTTTTGAAGTTTGTTCTATCTACTATTCACTATCACATTATTGCAAAAAATATAACCGATACCAGTCTCGAGAAAAAACGGATGTATCTTTCAGCTTAATTTGTCAAATATTTCAACAAAACAGCAGGTTTAGTAATTGCATTCTATGGATATCAGGTAATGTCATTCTGTAATAGCATCAAACATGAACTTAGAGTACTTATATCGTAAGGACATTATCAATGATTGGTGTAGGTTTATGCACGCTTTTCTGAAAACCATGTGTCCATAGTGAAAAATCTGACATACCATCTCATCAATTCATTACTCAAATAGTATATGAATATTCCAATTATTGTTGTCATCAAAGTTCCACCTTTAATTTGTACTAAACCTTGAAAGAAACAGGTCGATATTGATCTTACTGGAGCCCAACACTGTCTGAGAATCTTTGCACGCATTGAAATGAGAAAACAATATTCAAATGGATATTGCAGCAATCTGATTTGGAATGAACCTATTTTCAGACAGGAAGTGATAGAAATTATTTAATAGCATTCCTATGTGATGATTTAACCTCAATACTAATAACAATTGGAAATGATATTATAATTATTATTATTATTTTATTATTATTATTATCATCATTATTATTACTATTACAAGAGCTATATAACAGTTACAATCATTATAACAACCTGACAACCACTTTGTTAGGTCCAACAAAACAGATATACGATAGCATTCATATGATATAATTCACTACTATTCTACCTTAACCTCAAGAATACCAGCAATTGGAATTAATATCATTATTACAATAACTATAAGATATGCAATTATTATTACAATTTGTTTAGTAGGTCCAATAAAACTGGATGTCGAGGCTACTACTGAAATGAACTGAATAAAACGAACTTACACTCACGATTGTCAAGTGTTAAAACTTCCAATCCAAATTTTACTGCAGCCATATATAAAGAAATTAAAGTAGTAGACTATAAATATATTTGTGCTGCAACCTAACAATGATTAAAATTATTAGGCTAGCTTAGAACTTATTCGATTACCCCTTAGAAACATACGCAAGCTATGAAGTAATATTTAAAAGCATGGTTAAAGCGTTATAGGCGAAGCTTATAGCTAAATGGTGTCACTTTTCAAGGTGCGCCCTGGAAGAATTTAACCCTGATTATTATTGCACTATATTCTGTATCTATATAACTGCACTATATCTATATTCTACGCGTCGATGTACTTGTGGCAATGCATTATAACTGAATTGCAGTCGTGATCATGAATAGATAACCCGATTACCTACGCACAAGTGTTGGTATAAACTTGTGAACTTGGTGACTTAGCAATAATAATAATTATTCTTGCTTAGCATTAAATTCCATCATAATATTTATGAACGGTTAAACTCCCATCACGGGTCTTTTGTATAACAATATTGATGTGATGCTACATATTTTTTCCTTCAGAGACCCGAAAAACTGCTTATTTTTGCACTAACTGTAGCACGCAAAATAGTCTATTCCTGCACCAGTGCGGGAAAGTAAATTCCAGTGCGCGAAAAACTTTTTGCAATCTAGATTTGCAACCTAACAACACAAAATAGTGAGCATGTAATACAAAGGTTCCCTATTCTGCATTCGAAAATAGGTTGGCTAGCCTGCTTCAGCTACACAAAAACAGTCAGCCGTAGTTGTTGAAATCGATTTGATTCGAAGATAGGTTATGTGAGGAATTTTCAGGTTATGTATGTCCTGTTCTGTTTAAATTACTTCATACATTACATTTAGGAAAAATTTATGTGTAATTCGAGCGCAAAGTATTGTTTCTGCACTCGAGAAACGTTTTTTATTCGCCTTCGACTCGTGAAAAAAAACTGTTTCTCTCGGTGCAAAAATCTCCCACTTTTCGCTATAATTACACAAATAGCTTTTGTTTGTTGAATAAAAATGATGAATAGAAATTGAAGATAAAGCTTTAATAAATCTAATACAACGGTCTTTCACTGTATATAATAGCAAAAGAGCAAAAATAGTCAACCATAACTTATCAAAATAGAGCTCTATCAATGAATTTTGAACTATATTGGTGCCTGATATTTCTGTTTATCACAGTAATAATTTGTTTTATTCATTTTGTCGAAAATTATTCATGTTAAATTATATAAGAAACTTATATTTATAATATAGCCGTACGGAATGTATACTTGTATGCTGTGTCGCAGGGATAAATAGTTATTCTATTCTTAAATTTTTGTCTCCATTTTCTATTTTGTCATAGAAGATATCTGTGAGTTATTTGTTATTGAAAGCAAAATATTCTACAAATTTATGGAATAACAAACTACTAATGAGCTTGATCCATTGAATATGTAGGTTGAAAGATCCATTGACAAATTATTAAGTTAACACTGTATAATATTATTTTTACAGTAATTTTATTTCAAAATTGAGAAAAATGAAATAAATGAACTTTCATTATTAGTTTAATGACTGATTTCTTTAACAAGTCTATAGCTAAAAGTAAGGTTTGTAGATCTATCGACATTATATTAACTATATATTATTCTTATTTCAAAATTGAAAAAATTAAGAAATTGAGTAAATAAGTATGGAGTCAAATAACATTACACAACCGCATTTTACCAAGTTCTGCCAAAGAGGATTTGAAGTAATTAGGCTAAATTGTCTCTGGTTCTACCGAAAATAGCCACAAAATAATACAACCAACCAAAAACCGCAAGACCGGTTTAAAATGGCTACTTAGTTATTTTCCTTTTAATTACGTTAGTGAAATTGGACCCATTCAAAAAGTTAACAAGGTAGTTCTTGCCTACAAAGACAACACTAAGTAAAAACTGCTGATTTCAAGGCGTTTCTTCCCATTTCTAAGAGTACTAATTAAAGTCTCAAATGGATCGATGTCTTTTTAAGGTATTTAAGGGGTGTTTATTAGTGTAAGTGAATTCATATAGTCTTATTGAAAATACACTAGTAAATCTATCAGTGTATGCCTGTACGGTATCAATAAATTATTGCAAAGTATTATGTATTTATCAATGGATTAATGACTTCAAAATATTTTACACATGTTTATTTGTTCATTGTTTATTTATTCATGTAATTATTATTGATAATATTTTATGTAATACAGTCTCACTAACTAGTTTTACTGACCATAAAAATGAAATTTTTTTAGATAAAAATACATTATGTATTTTGTAATTTGTGGAGTTTTCATCTTCAGAGATCATTTCCGATAACCATTTTCAACTTACATATTGTGTAATTTTTATTTTCACTTTTTTTGAGTAAATTTAAATTTATTCTTGTAGGCCTATTTATTGATTATTTTAACTTCAACTTGTTTTTATTAATCTATAGTACATTTTCATATTGAGTCATCATTGATTTTTCCAACATTAAATGGAAATTTTTAAATAAGTGGCTGACAACTATCTCGTTGGTCTTGGGTTCGATTCCTAACAAGTCCAGGCATTCTTAGGTCATAACTTCAACTAATAAGCCATACGTTATGTCTAAATTCTAAATCATCACTTCGAAACCCACCTGAAACTGTATAGGTCCAACTCTTCAATCACCATCACCTAACTCATCGCCCACTCACAAGTCTCAAACCTACATACTTAGAAAAAAAACTTGTCAGATCTGACCTTCTACATTCTCCCAAATTAGCCTATATTTTGCATATCATCACCCAATCCCAGGAGCAAAACGAGAGATTATCATCTAAAAAACTTTCTCACCCCTAGAAGAATACTAATCAGCTTTTTCACTGATCAAGAACTTCGGTATGATCCCCCTTCAAGCCCTCCCATTGACGAGTGATTATCCAACTAGTGGAAATACAACAACCCAGTGACGTAGCCAGGGGGTGGGTCCGGGGGGTCCGGACCCCCCCCTTCCGGTCCTAAATTTTATATAATTTTCATTAAATTAAACGTAAAATATTACATAACTATACTCTTCCTTATTTCTTATTATTAAAATTACAAGTTACGTGTTAATTTTCAATGCCAGGAGAGCTAAAGAAGACATTCTAGGGCCTCTATTTTTTTAAATTTTTTGGGCTGATGAGCCATCGAGAAACAAACAATCTTTATCAATCGACAAATTTTATCAATCAGCATCAATATTTTTTTAAAAGTAGTAGATTTCCTACCTCAGCATCAGTGTAACTCTGGTATTTCCGTGGATCTAAGTATTGCCGGTTTATAAACCGCACCAACCACGTTCTATGTTTATTTTCACTAACCGTTCACGCAATTCAAAAAAGATTAGTCACATGGCACAAAAATTATTGCAGTAAATGACATCACTGAAAACTATAACCTCACTTTGGAGCAAGCGCGACGCAACTGGTTTGAACATGTTATCACGCGTCTGCAGCCCGGCCGCTACCACTGGTACCAACTTGAGCAATCAACGCGGTGGGAGATATTCATTTCACTTTTTCCCTCCGTCACAAGAGATTTTTTCTCCTAATCGTTGAACGCACACTTTTGTTCATAGTTTTTTGTATTGTATTGTATTGTATATTGTAAAGTATATTGTAAAGTTCCTTGTATTGGATGTTAATAAGGTATTGAAATGTCAACTAGAGTCATGAAAAATATATTTTTTCATTGATTACCTAGCGTATGGCGTATGTCATGAAATATGGAAGTTGAAATTTTAGATTTTTGGAGGCAATTGATCTTTTCTACAATATATTTTGAGCTTTGAGTAGTTATATATATTGAAAAGACACTGGGGAATAAAATTATATAATTTCCATTTCAATCAAACCAATATTTTTTTCAAAAATCTCAATAGTTTTTTAGTTTTTCAACAATTTATTTCGAAAAACTAGTTGTATTGAAATAAAAAATATTTAATTTTATTCCCCAAGGTGTCTTTCAGTTACAATAAAATTATTGTACATTAAGTCATAGGTGAGATCAATTGCCCCCAAAAACCGAAATATTCCAACGTTAAACCCTATATTTCACAAAACAATTAATAAAAAAAATATTTTTCAAGGCAATAGTTTACATTTTAATACATTAATAGCATTCTACACAAAAAAATATTGAAAAATTGTGATCAAAACCCTTTGCGCATAGCCTTAAAAGCCTGCCTGAGAGTTTGACAATTTACTAAAATTGATAAAAACTTGGATCCAGGATAGAGTACTGGGATCCACTCTGTTCTTGGCAAATATCAGTTTATTATTCCCGGTATTTTTAATTTTTTTCACAACGGATTTAGATAGAACAGACCAAAGAAAATTCTCTGTTTCAAAACGTCATTATTTGTCTATTATTTTTTTGGAACAGTAATTAAATATCTTGTTTTATGCTGCATGTAAATGATTGAACAAACTGAACTAAATAATTGTCCAATAAATAACATAAAGTGGATGAAGTCAACAAGTTCCTTTACAAATAAATAATTTGTAACTTTTTATGTGAATTCAACGACTTGCAGTCAAATATTCATTAAGAACAATTAAGAATTCTTGACTGCAAGTCGTTGAATTCACATAAAAAGTTAATATTAACAACGCAGTTCGTCATGGAACAAGAAATCCAGAAATAATTTTTGATAATACTTTTCTGATGATTTTTATGTTTATATAATATCAAGTGAGAAAGCAATATGAAAAACATTCTTCATATTACCCTGTAAAAAGGGCCAGGTAATGGGATTTTCAGACTTGTCAAGTTTCAGTTGCACTTGATATTATATTAATATTCGTGCAAGTTCACAGACAATAATTAATTTGTATCACAATTTTCACTCAAATTATTTTATTCAAGAATTCTGCATCTTTTAATGATGAAGCTCAGAATGCATATTTCATTTTTTTTCTTTGTTCAAATTTTGTAATCTGTGTTTCTGAAGGAACGTACCATACTCTAAATTTATTTTAGAGAAAAGTAGGAAATTTTAATTTAAATGTGAGTTGAAAAACACTACGTGTTACAGTGATGATATTATGAGAACTGCATGCTGGAAGATTCCAACATAGACGAACCATCAAGTATCCCTGATCAATGTGTACGTTCTGGGAGCATCTGGTTTGGTGCACCAGAATTCTTTCGGTGCACCGAACCAGTCACGTGATCGGTGTACCAACATATGTTCCCAGGGACGGCAGTACAGCACTCACCGGTGTACAGTTGGGCGCGTACTTTTGAAATTAATCTGTGTAAGTCACTGTTGTACTAGCTGCGCAAATAAAAGAAAGCCGCTATAGGGTTATCGATTGAAATATACGCCTATTTTGATAGAATAATTGTGCATATAATAAAGAATAATTATTATTGGAGGCAATATTATGCAGTTTGGAAATTCATTTCTACATAAACAGCTATCATTATTAAGGTAAACAACGGGAAATATGACATTGAAATTACAAAATTTTGTTCAATAAATATTTTATAAAAACTTACCACTTAAAAGAGCATGAATTTCCTCTGTTTCATGAATATTGTACATAACCTCATTGAATGCATTAACTTGATCATGTTTGGAAGCCATTTTGGAATGAAACAGCAGACGATTTTTCATCGACCAATGAGAGCTCTCTGGTTACTGGTTCACAGTCCGTGGATCTACCTTTTCGTACGGTGCATGAAACCTGCACCAGAGCAGGCCAAACCGGAAACAGCTGTTGGTTAACGAACTGTCAAAAGCTCCCAAAGGACTTGGAACTCATGCCTCTGGTGCACCGGTTGAAGCTACCGGTGCACCGAAAATGCTCCCAGAACTTACACAATGATTCAAACTACTTTTACCATCACTGCTATTCATTGTAAAGAATTGGAGTATTCCACACTATCTAGTGGCTAATAAAAGAACTACTTCGAATAGAAGGTAAGCTGCAGCTTCTTGCTTTATAATTAGAATTTTGTTACACACTTTAGTTGCCTATTCCTTGTACATGTTATTATCTAGCATTATCTTAAAAATATTTTTATTAAGATAAAATTATTATACTTATATACTAAAAAGAAAAAAATATAAACTAATATACTATTTGAATAGTAAGTTAATATTATTTGCTTCTTCTAATCACAAATGAAATAATCTAAATGCTGAAAGTCTAAATATTTAAATGCATAAAGTATAAAACTAAAAACCAGTAGTGGACTTCGTTAGTAGTTATAAATAGCATGGAAATTTTATATTTTCTCTTCAATAATTGTTTGAAATGTTTCAAATATTATTATAAATGGCTGAACAACTTTATAAAAATACCAAATTTGATGTTTTCGGTCAAAAATTGAGTAAAAAATTTATCAATTTGAAAAATAGTCACACAAAATTAATTATTTTAAAAAAGCATTTCTACTCTTATTAACTGTATCATTTTATCTTCAAGTACTTAGCTCCAAGTAACTAGTAACTAGTAACTACAAGTAACTAGCTTCATATTGGTACCTATTTTAAATTCGAAGCAGACAAATAATGAACAATATAAGAAAAGTCGAAAAATGACCTTTACCTTTTTTTATTCCGTAATTTTGTTTGGAAAATTCTAAAATTTATTGTAATCAATTGTCATCACAATACATGGAATTTTCTATTTATCAGATTGTAGATGTTTATAGACGATTGAAGCAAATTCCTTTTTATTTTTTGAGTTTACAACATACTGTGCACATCCTCCACTAACCTTCTTAATTAGAATAATTAATAATATGTTTATTAGAACTACACTTAAAATAAAATTAGAATCTTTCACAAAATTGGAAGTTTTGGACAATTGTTTTCCAAATCACTTTCCAATTTCTTGTTAGCCTATGTTAGATTATCTTTCAATGTAAATTTTGATATTTTTCTAGAAGTGTGGTATTTTGTTGAATTTGTTGTATGCTTTATTGAGTGAGCAAAATATAAATATTCTTTTGGAAAACCCAAACTTTTAGTTTTAATAAAAAATATACATACTTTTTATATAATGTTTCTTCGAAATTCAATTTATGGCATTGGAATCTGATTGAATAATTAAAAATAATTATTACCAGCAATCTCTTTAATGTATCTGCATGAATATTCTACTATAATTGAAGTGTAATGAATAACACCAGAAATACATATGGATGATGTCCATATTCTGCTGTCATGCAGGTTAATAAAATGATGTCATTTTCTACATTTGAAAATTCAACACAATAATAGTAAATAGAATATCAGCTAATTAATATGAATAATGTTATTTTAAAAAATAGTTTCGCTCCCTGAAAATTATAAATAATTGATATTTCAAAAATATTATTTTTTAAAATTCATTTTTTATCCACAATTCTCTACTATAGAAATTAAAAACCAAGCAAAATTAGCCATATATATTTTTACAAGATAGGCTAAGTGGTTTAAAAAAAGAAGCAAAATTGTTGAAAATTATACTATGAAAAAATAATGGAAATCTGCCGTGTATCAGAAATCTCAAAAAAAAAAAAACATAAACATTATATAAATAATTACTGAAAATACTTTTCTAAAGAATTTTTTACATGTGATGGCCTTTTCGCATTGCGAAAGATTATGTTAGTTATAATGCTAAATGACCATTAAAAAAAATATGTAAGTGTCCAAATACTATAAAATTATTTCCAGTAATTATTTATGCCTAAATATCCAGTGAAAAGTAATAAAAGGAGCTACAAACATCAAACATTAACATTGTGAGGCTAATTTTTTTGATTTCATGACTACAGATGACTGCTCTACTTGATAATTAAAAAATGAAAATCACATGATTTTAAAAATTTTACAAGAATGAGCTTCTGTCAATATCACTTTGAGAATAGGAATTGGCAAAATCTCGCTTTTGTTAATTTTAATAAGGGGTTCCA
The DNA here is from genome assembly GCA_948455865.1 of Conomelus anceps. Lineage (NCBI taxonomy): Eukaryota > Metazoa > Arthropoda > Insecta > Hemiptera > Delphacidae > Conomelus > Conomelus anceps. Next base: position 47,632,117 of record OX418221.1, read on the forward strand.
CAATATCAATAAAAAATCTACTAATAAAATTCTGATATTGATTTCAAATAAGATATGTTTTCAGCGCCCCTATAAGACATACAACTATTGATTAATAACCAATCAATTGTCAAAATCGTTGGTTACTTTTACTATGGCGTTCCCAAATATCATTCAAGAATCTACAAATAAATTGCAATATTGATCTCAAATAATGTGATAAATAATAAGACGAAATTGTCACAACCACATTTATTAAAAATATTGATCAACTAGTTTCGGTTGTTATACCATTATCAATAGGATTGAAATTGATAATGTTATAACAACCGAAACCAGTTTCTCAATATTTAAAAAAATGTGGTTGTGACAATTTCGTCTTATTATTAATTATGGATACCTTCCACAATATTACCTTCGCCACTACAAAGAAAATTCAAATAATGTGACTCTCCTGCTTTAATACAGTGCCGTTATTTTCCCTAAAGAGCCTACTGCTATTGGTGAAAAATCAATGAATTGTCAAAATCTCGTTCTTTATTGCTTTTATTTTAACATTCCACAACATCAATCGAAAATCTACAAGTAAATTCTGATATTGATTTCAAATAATAATGTGTGTCTCCTGTATAAATACCCCTATAGCACCTACTACTATTGATTAGTATTTAATCAACACAGAAGATTGAGTACCGGTATGCCACATACACAAAGGTGTTGTAATGCAGCTACAAGGCCATTGGCGAGTACTTGCAATATTGATATAACAGTCTGTGCAATACGTCTTCTTCATTTTGCTTCATGAACTCATGATTGCTTCACGTGATTGTTGATAATATTTGGAAATATTTCCATTGTTGAGCATCTAAGAGACCTGTAATTGAGTTTTCAAGCATTGTTATGAATGTCGTCACCTTTTGTCAGGCATTATGGAATAATTATGGTGTGTTATACAATCAAGATCAACTAGATTGGCAAATTATTATTTAGTGAAGATTGAATCTTCTCTATACCTGCTGTACCATGTAATTTTTTCCAAGGTTTCGTCTTGAAGAATTTAAAAAATTCATTTCAAGATAAGTTAACAATAAATAAACACAATACTTAAATTAACTATATTTGCAAATTACTATTTTATTGAGGTGGAAGTTTTTCTAAACCTGGTGTACCATGTTTATAATTTTGAAAATTCGTCTTGAAGATTCAAGTTATTTATTTCAAGATGAGTTAGAAATAAATACACGCAACACTGGAATTAACTTACAAATAATAAATATGCAAACATAAATAATTATCTACAAACAATAAATACCTATACAATAAATTTTAAGTTCCACTTTTGACAAATTATGTATACCTGATTTGGTTAACTTTTCTATACTTTTAATCAACTCAGTCTTATTAGTAGGCTACAATTTATTATTAAACTTTTTTGGTTAAATAATTATATTCGTTTATACATATTTTGAACCAAAAACAATATTCAATCATTTTTTGTCAAATGCAGGCGTTTTCCGTTGCCTTTGACTTTTTAAGGATTTGAAAGTGAACTTATACTTAAACAGAATATTAAGGATTTATCACACCTTTGATTGATTTGAATATGCATCTTCTGCAATTTGTAAGTCACACTGATTTTTGAAAACTTAAAAAAAATAGTTATTGCTAAAACAGATATCGGCATGCCAATGCAATTCGAGTTTTATTTATTTCTCTTATTCTACACTAAAATAGATAAGAACAATCTGCTGGTTCGTTATTCATACAATCATAGATAAACCATCTATGATTTGAACCATCAATGATTATGATATAAAACTCTTCAGAAAGAATAAATATTAAAGAATGATAATTTTACTTCTTTTAAAACTAAAATAGAGCGATAAACAAATTATGAAAATGAAGTTAATATGAAAGTAAAATAGATAGCAGAGCAAAAATATGTTGTACAAAAAAAAGATAGATTATCTCTTATGGAGATCAGGAACGACATTTCAGTTCAACCCTGGGGAGGGGTGTATTAAGCGGGAAAAATCGGTCAGATTTGTTGAAAATCCATCGAAATGTTAACAAGTTGATCTGTAATTCCAATGGAGAAATTATGTTCAATATAATAATATTTATATCAATAATATTTATGATTAATCTTGGGAGGGGTCACGCCCCCCTGCCACAAATGGCACCCCCTCAATAGAGATGTTTATTGGAAATATTGGATTCTTTAGCCTCCGGATACCAGTTAATATAAATAAAGGTTTAATGGAAATACGATGAGCAATGAATCAACTGACTTTAATCAATGAATTAGTCCTCACAGTGACCAAAGGTACCGTATGTGTGTTTTAAGTACGTGTTCATAATCTAAATATTATTTTAAATAATTCTTTGATAATCTGACAACACAGCAGAATAATGACTGAAATATTCAAACAATTTACTCTCACAATAGAAACTATGATAAAAAGAATTGTATTGTTATGATAAATTAATGTTTTCTTTTTTGTAGATTACGTCTTGAAGAGACTCCAGTTAAGGAGTATAAGACAAGTCAGATCAACAGTATTATACAATCAATGTAATGTAGTTAGTATATGAAACATATTCTACTTCAAGAGGATGCCTATTATTTCTAGGTTAACGAGGAGGAAAAATGAAAGAAACCACGTGGAGAACATAATTGATTTTTGAATTTCATACTTGAACATACTCGAGGTGCTGCAGAGATCAAAAAGAAAAAGATGATATTCGAGCCTTTTATTTAATTTTATAACGTAACGATAAACCAGTAATGGCATTGAAATATACTGATATTGTTCTAATTATCAATCAACATGATATCTGCCATCATTCATTATTGCTCCCATTTATTCTATTGTCATTGATGGACAGGTACCTAAACTTTATAATCTTCTCTCACTGACTCACTCATTATTACTTTCTCTTTCTTTTCTACTGTACATCATTCCTCAACATGTGATGAGTGTTGGACAGAACAATGTCCTAATTTCGTCTTCTGATTTTTCAAACATGACTGATAACTGGTCCATTCCAACTTATACAACTTGCAAATTTCTGATAATCTTTCTTAAGGCTATAATTTCCTTTAACATTTTGAATATTTCAAAATATCGTTTCCGTTACATTTTTATTGCTACAGCGTATTTACTGTTAAATGTTTTGGAAAATGAAATTCGGTATTTGATATTCCAAAACATTCCTGATTCTTGAATTTCTCATGATCTTCATGGTATTATGACCAATAGATGCCAGTAGATACTTTCACTTGGACAACATGAAGACGAACTATTTGAAATGAATAAGAAATTCGAAAATTTCTTTCTTAATTGAGGTAGAAAATGTTTTAGGGCTGGATCCCACCACCAGTGCCAATAAGTACTACTTTATAAAATGACTCAATGCATTCCTCAATCATCTCCAATATAGGTGAGTAAAACATTATATAAAAGTGAAATACAGTGTCAGTTTTAATATTAGATTATAAAATGACATTACAAGTTGTCATTGCTTGTTATCATCAAATTGCATTCAAGATTATTAAACATAGTGATGATAATATTCTGTTATCAACAATTATTCGTCGTCATAGTGGTTCTTGCATAGGGGAGCATCTGTATCGATACTAAAGCTGTGAAATCAAAGACGTTATTTTTTTTGTTTTCTTTTTAAGATGAAACCCACATATGTCTGAGACCTGTGCATGGGTAATGAATTGGATGATGGTGATTGATGAGTTGGACCTACAGTTTTAAGTGGGTTCCGAACCACCGGGAAGTAATTTCACAGCAGAGATGTTGTGGAAAGGTGTATGATTGATTGGTACAGCGTGAACACCACCATTCCACAGCATGTGTTTTATTTTGCAATGGTGATTAATATTATCATCAGTAGCTCCACTGAGCAGGACACTGCCACAACATGCTCCATTTTGCTCTTGCCTCAAGCTGCATGAGAGAGACGGGCCCGGGTTTAGGGTGAATAGCGCCCTGGGCTACACACAGCTTTGCGCCCCCCCCCCCCCTTTGAGAAATCCGAGGATATGGAATAGCAAAAGCAATAAGCCTGCCAAAATTGTGTGCTGAGATTTAAAGATTAATGCAATACCAAAAAATTTATGTTAGAAGATAGTAAGTACTGTGATAAGTTTTATAAATACCTTTTAATTGAAGTCTTGTGAATTTAAGTTTTGCATGGTAATCAAAGCTGTCCTTATCCTGTCCAGAGTTTGCTGGCCGGTTCAATTTCATTTGATTATATAATCTTTTTTTTCTTTTTTTATATAATTGGAGGCCTCCCCAGGAATACGCGCTTACTATTGAAAACTGGACCCGCACTTGACACTAATCATGTTGAATTTTAACAAATTCACAGGAAAACTTGACATTCAGCATTTATACATTTGCTTGAAACCCGCTTACAGTTGTTGGACAAGGGTCAGTAGTAGAAAAGCTTCAGCTTTTTCACGAGTAAAAATAGCTCAAAATTATTTATTCTTGTGAAACGTATGAGTGGTACATTTTCTCTGATATCTACTGTTCCTGCTTTTATTTCATAAACGTCAGAGTTTAAAGTTCAGATAAACCATATTATTTTAATTGAAAATTATTGTAGGTTAGTGACTTGTTTTTTTGTTTTCAGTATTTCAAATTCTAATAAAATTGTATTTTCATAATATATGAGCTCTAGTAAAGAAATTAATTTGAATGAACCTTAATAAACATAAGTGACAAATTCAAGTGACAGATTTCTTTCTTAATTTTGTTTGGGCGAATGTTTTAACAATCCCAGAAAAATTAGTTTTAAGAGTAATATCATGTTCAGAGCACATTATCACCAACGCATTCAGTTTCTCCTCTCGAAGAGTTGATCTCTTTTGGCACTTTTCACTCTAGATAGAACGGAAAACCCTCTTTTGGCAGAACAGTTGGTCACTGGGAGAGTCAAGAAAATTCTCAGCGCTACTTCAAGATTGGGGAAAGTGGTAGACAGCTCATTACATCTTATATGTACTGGTAAACCTCAGGTATGGTCTTCATGCCTTCCATTTCAACGAACATTTTGAAATGAGAACACTCATTTACGAATTCTTCATTAATATCCTCCGAATAACACTTCACCAACTTTGTTGCAGACTTTGCTATAGATTCATTTGAAGATTCTTCAGATAACAGAAGTGACAAAATTCAAAGCGATCTGATAACATTTCATAAGATTTTTTTCGTCTACTTAAGTTCGATTTCAATGAATCAATGATTTTAAGATAAACTTTAATTCTAAAAGCTGACCTTCCATCGAATTTGACTCCATTCTCATTTCTTTCATCAGCAAATATTTGAATCAAATGTTGATTTTCTCTAGAGTGAAATATTACAACTAAGCTAATAAAAAATATTTTTAAAAATTGGAAATTTGGCGCCCCCAAATATTTTGCGCCCTGGGCTATAGCCCAGTCAGCCCATTTATAAAATGGGGCCTGGAGAGAGATACATGTGTGGCATGCGACACTCATGCCTCAGATCTCCCTTTCAACTTGCTTCAAAACTCCAGTATTGCAAGACAAAGGTTCCCTACACAAGTGTAAACATTGCTATCATTGTATCATTGATGTATTCAACAGTAGAATCAAACAAGAAACGGGAAATTTCGTTCTACTCTTCGTGTAGGTTGGCCAACCTGCAATCAAGTAGTAACAACAAGTTTGAGCGTACTTTTTGAATCTTTCTACTGCAGTAACGTCTAATCAATTCGCTCCGTAACATGTCTGATTACATGTAAACCGTTATGCAGTGTCATTAATACAACGTGAAACGTGTATGAACGTGAAACAGTATACAAGTGATTGAATAGTAGTAAATACTGTTATGTATCAAATAATTAATTAGTGGAGTGATAGATAAAAAAATAATAACAGTGACTAGGGATGATCTGTTACATGAAAAAATTATAGTGGAATCTAGCTTTGTCGCATACGCGAGTGGTGTCAATGTAGGATTTGGTTAACTCTATTCGGTAATATTATTTAGTGAAATAGCAGTGTTATTATTATGGTGACAAACAATTGTTATACTACCAACGGAATAAAGGTGAGTTGAAAGTGTTGTTAATTTATCATTGAGTTTTTTGTGTAGGAGTGATTAATGTGGGGCTGAAGTCTCACTTTATAGCATTTTTGTGAAAACCTATCTTTAATTGTTTGATTATTTCATAGAATATGAGAAATAACCTGAATTATTTGAGCATATTTTATGGTAATGATGTATTGTTTAGAACTCTAGTCCTAATCAATATTGGTGAACGGACCTGTTAAAAAGTAACTTGTAATAAAAGTACCTACCTTCACCAAACCTCTGCATGGTGGTAAATTACAGTCATTATTGAATGAAAAACATGAGGTGAGTTACTCTGCTTAGTCCCAAGTAAGTTATTATATTTAATAGGCTGACAATTGCACTATATTTTTTATTGATCAACAATAAAAATGAATTCATTCATTAGCTTTTTATAAGTTTAACGTCTTGCAGTCAGCAACTAAATTTAACAACTTGAATTTAACTACTGAATCCAACGGCTTGAATTGATTCATTCATCAATTTTTATTTTTATTCATAACTAGCTGGCCCAACGCGCGCGTTGCTGCATTCTCATAAAAATTCTCCTTGATTTTATTATTCGCTACCTCCCGCTGAGAGATTACATCTAAAATTAGGAAAGAAGTTAGTCCTAGGGCTCTTCCAGCTGATCATAGAGGCTTCGTTGTTTTCTTAATCACCACCTCTGAATGAAGAAACATTTCAAATTTAAACCTCCTATGACTATAAGGGTAGAAGCTAGGTTTTTTATTTTATTATTCACCACCTCCCGCTGAGGCTGCATTTCAAATTTCTAGCTGCATTGGTTAACAGATGTCATCAACCTAGCATAATTTATTACATTTCATCATACCCATGTCCTATGTTTCCTACATATTGCAAGGCTCCGACTGCACGGTAGCCTACATGCAAAGTGCAAAGTCTTTTGCTGTTCAAAGACAGCATAAATAACGCCACTAAGGGGCCTGCCATATGATTAAAAACTGTTGACTTATATCAGCTGTTCCTTTAAGCTGTTTGGCTGGCAAGTTCAGTAGGTTAGGTCTATAAAATGGTTTAATTAATAATAATTATTAGCTCCCCTATTGAAATTTATGGTCAGAAACCATCCCCAATATTCACACAACATATTCCCAAAGTTTCATGCCGATCTGTCAAGTAGTTTTGGAGTCTATAGGGAACACACATACATACATACATACAGACATACATTCATTTTTATATATAGATTTATTATTATTAATCGTGTTCTTCAAAACTTGTTTCTTCTAGTTGTCAGTGTCTGATCTTTTCCATCTGTTTTTCTTTCTCTTTGTTTCTAAAATAACCAATCACAATATAAGTTATTTAGTAGAACTGCGAAAATCTTCAAATAAAGCACCAATAAATTATATTCTAGGTTGGAAATTTTTTATTATCACACAATTATTCAAATGTCATCCACTAACCTCCATCCTAGGCACTTATACAATTTTACTTTCTTATAATAATATTAAATTAAAATAATTTCTAACCAAAAATTATTATTATTATGGTACTTGTAATTTTTTTATAATAGTTTGTTGTAAGTGTAGTGAGTAATTATCAAACCCTGTTCAATTATCATTTACCTGTATAGAAAATCCTAATGCATTACTGCATGATGTAGAATGCTTAATGAAATCTTTTTTTATTAACTTTTTATGGTAAATCAACGATTTGCAGTCAATTTTAATTGAGAATAATTAATAGTTTTACTCACTTTAAGCCTAACTTTTTCAAGTCATGGAGACTCATCTTCAAAGGCTCCATGAGTCTCCATGACTCGAAAACGTTTGGCCTGAAGCGAGTAAAAATATTATTTATTCTCAATTAAAATTGACTGCAAGATGCTGAATTTACCATTCAGTTGAATTTACCAAAAGTTGATATTACAACGCAGATCTTTATGGAACAAGAAATCCAAGAAAAAGTAACATTCTTATTGAACGCTATAACTAATTGAGAGTAACTTGTGATGCTCATTTGAATGGTAGAGTGCTATTCATTGAGTCAGTTTAAAAACTAATCCAAGATTAAACTAAAACCGGAATAACAGCTTTTTATGAATGTATAATACCGTAACTGATTCACAACATACCGTAACAAGAATCACAGGCTACTCATAACAATCAAATATAGAGTCGTATTTAGAGATTCTCTAAAACTGGTTTATCATGCTAGTCTTTGTTTTATTAAATGTTCATCGAAAGGTGTAATAAAAAAACTCAATCTGGCTAAGCTAATGAACCAAGGAATGAATCAAAATATTAGTTGATTTTCAAATGAAAAAAATTAAATGATGCGAATCACAATAAAATAGGTTTTTTTTTTTGTTGAATTTGATTTGTTTTTGACATTAAGATAATATTATATATTAACTTTTCATGTGAAATTTAACGACTTGCAGTCAAATATTCATTAAGAATAAGTATAACTTACCTCTGAAGATGGATCTCACAGATTCGAAAGCGCTCGGCCTACAGATTAAGTAAGTTATACTTATTCTTAATGAATATTTGACTGCAAGCAGTGGCGTAACGTTTTCCAATTGGGCCCCCCCGCAATCGATTTTCCGGGCCCCTCTCCTCAAAATCATATAAATATCCCCCTCTCCCTTGTCTCCCCTCCCATAAAAACAAAAATTGCATGATTTTTTTGGGCAGTTATAATTATGTAAGAGCAAAACACCTTTTTATCTATTAAATTTAAAAATTCAATCATGTTTCAAGGGGGGCTAGTCTAATGATTTTGGCTGTAGCCTACGGGCTCCTGAAAGATGAAAATAGTTGAGTGTTGATTATGTTATAAATAATTATCTAATATTAAAACTGACACTGTATTTCACTTTTATATATTGTTTTACTCACTTATATTGGAGATGCTTGAGGGATGCATTTCACTTCTGAAAAAAAGCTTCGTCAGCCTTTGTCACTTTTCAGAAGTAAAATGCATCCCTCGAGCATATCCAAATAAAGTGTGTAAAACAATACAGTATATAAAAGTGAAATACAGTGTCAGTTTTAATATTAGATTGTTCATTAAGTATTTCGTCATGGAAAACATCACAGATAAATAATTAATCTTGAAACCTAGAAACCTTGAAATTGATGTCTTCCATAGGATCTACATTCAAATCCTCCTTGTTAGCACCTTCGCTCCTTTTCCCAGAAAATGTGTTCTCTCAGAATTCGCCTCGTTTGCAGACACGGACACCGGTTAAAATTTGAAAAAAGGGCATTTTATCTAAATTACCGCGAAATTACTAAGTCAGGAAAAGAGGAAAAATTTAAGAAATTTATTCTTAAGAGACAGAAGACAGAAAACGTAAACTACTCATACAGTACTTGATCCTATTATAAGAAAAAAATTCAACTGTGTTAGGAAAACTGAAACAATTGAACCAAAACTATTATTTATATACTTATTCTGTACAATAATCACGTAATTTATCTGATATATCAAGGGCATAAATATTCCTTCTGAACATTGTTTAAAAATGTACTAGTCGATAAAAAATAGAAATAACTAAAACATGACTGTACAACATCACAATACCATAAACGCAGCATGTTGAAAAATAGAATAGCAATGAAACAAAATATGGCACTCCAAATAATAAACTCACGATCACGAACTCAATTAATATACATATGGTTTACTCTAGGCCAATTTATGGGACACGTGTAGGGCTACATGCATCTAACTGGACGATTCAAAAGTGACTGAATTCATAATACTGTATGAAGAAAAATATTGACTTTATTTCTACACAACCCCCCCCCCCTCAACTTTCCTTTACATCACAATATATGCTAATATACATTGAGGAATTCGATGGGAAAATAATATTAATTTCCTCTAATATTTGCACTTTGGAGACATGATTTGTAACAGTCTACATAAGTTTGTTTGAAGAGTGTTTTGTCCTCGGTATGTCTCCATTTCCATTTCCTGAAGTCACAACATCCTGCTTCTGAATTCCTTCACTAAAGCTATTTGCGAATTGATAAAGTAAACAATAAACATTGACCTGACAATAATTAGCCAATTCATTATTCTTCCTTCAGTAATTCAGTTTTATCTTGCAATAGTCTTTTGGTTATCTATCCTACAATAGTTATTCAGGTTATTATTATATCTATTGTTGGTGATAAAATGACATTATCTATTGCATCTGTTTATTACACTATCTTCATCTATTACTATACAACGTTAAGTCACGTCAGAGGCCCTGAACTTATTCAGGTGCGACCTGATAACTCTGACACCAGACCTGAGCCAGCCAGGTCACACGATATTATTAATATTATTATTATTATTACTATACAATAATATTATTAATAAATTATTTTATGTTACTCTCAAATTATGTTGTTATTCTCAAGTCATGTTATGTAGAATGTAGATCATTAAAAATATTTATTTTTTTGTTTTGTTTATAACGTCCATAAAGTCCAGAATGGATTAAATTTATTTTGAAAAGACTCATCCCTCAACACAAGCGCTTGCTTACAGAGGGATGAACCATTTAAATTGTAATTTTGATCACAAACATTTTCATATTTCAAGCTGTTATTTATGGCTTATAATTATGTTATTGTTAAGAGTTAATATTGTTTTATTTTAAGTTCTTTTGTGATTTTATATACAAATGCATTGTATTCATTGATTGGTTCAATAAATTTATTATTATTATTATTATTATTATTATTATTATTATTATTATTATTTCTTTTGAAAAAAGTCTTAGCACGGGCTATTTCTTGAAAAAATATATTTTCATTCCGGGCCCCCTTATAGCCCGGTCTGCGGGGGTGTACGTTACGCCACTGACTGCAAGTCGTTAAATTTCACATGAAAAGTTAATATTAACAACGCAGTTCGTCATGGAACAAGAAATCCAGGAATATTAGATATCTTTCTTTCTCGTATATTCTTTCTTTATATAAAAATTTTTACAAACTTTGCATATGAGTAGTTGAAAACAAAATTATCAACATCACATAGATACTAGAATAAACTTAGAAGATGCTATTTTTATAGTGCTAAAAATTATGTACAAGAATCTTAATATTAACTCCGTGATATTAAGTGATGTAATTACGACATGAAATGGCAAAGTTTGGACAAAGATTCGTCTTTTCTTGACACTTGACCGGTTGAAAAGAATGGGGTTAAAAGAGAGGGAATTTATAGAAATGTAGAGATAGGGTAAATAGTAGCTAAACAGGGAGTGGCTGTAGCCGAGTGGGTTAAGTGCTGGTTTGCTAGCCCAAAGGTCCCGGGTTCGATCCCAGTTCTGACCGAAAAAGTTTACCTCGGGCCACTCCCGTGTTTCGGAGGACACGTTAAGCTGTCGGTCCCGGCTGCCTGAAAAACAGTCGTTAAGTCACGTCAGAGGCCCTGAACTTATTCAGGTGCGACCTGATAACTCTGACACCAGACCTGAGCCAGCCAGGTCACACGATATTATTATTATTTATTATTATTATTATAGTAGCTAAACAAATTTATCATGAGAATGATTCAAAGACTAATGGAAAATAGTAATGAGCAATGAAAATCATTAAACTGAAGATTAAGACCAAATTAATATTGATATGTTATATTTAATATTTATATATCATATTTAATAATAAATTTATATTTAATTTTAATATATGATATTAATATTTAATAATAATATATAATATTTATATTATGATTGTGATATGTAATAAACGCATTCTCAATTTGTAGAATAAACACGAATAATTATGAGGAGATGGAACAAAAATAAAAAAACAAAGAAGGGACAGAAAAAGAGGACAAAGAATAATTGGTGAATAAAAAAAATAGAGGATGTGGAAATAAGTGGATACATTATAGAAGGGATAGAAGAGATGAAGGGAAGGGGAAGAAAAAAGAGATAAAGTTGAAGAGTGAAGAAGAAGAAGAAGAAGGAAGAAGCAATATCTGCCATTGTAGAAGTTTTCAGTAAAAATTATAGCACCTTTAGGAATTCGAAATTAATAAATTAAGTTTCTGTATATTTGTCAGTTACTTCAAACTAACTTGTGAGATACGACCCGATGTGGCTAAGTTTAAAATGAGTGCTGCTGTGCAGAAGGGTCACTATAGTCTAGGGGTTAAGGCGCCCGACCAGCAATTGGTAGGTCCGTGGTTCGATGCCCGGTGGTGTCTTTTATTTTTGTGCACTAGTATTCATCGATTTCCATCAGCTATTCAACGCTGTTGTTAATATCCACCATTGCAGAAGTCTCCAGTATAAATTAATAGCACTTAAAGGAATTAGAAATTAATAAATACTGTTTCTGAACATTTGCCTGTTTGTTAAATTGTCAGTTACTTCAAAACTAACTTGTTATATAAGCACCGTTATGGCTAAGTTTAAAATGAGTGTTGCTGTGCAGAAGGGTCACTATAGTCTAGTGGTTGAGGCGCCCGACCAGCAATTGGGAGGTCCGCGGTTCAATACCAGGTGGTGACTGATATTTTTGTACTGTAATATTCATCGATTTCCATCAGCTATTCAATGCTGTCGTCAATATCCGCCATTGCAGAAGTCTTCAGTGTAATAATTTAATAGCACTTGAAGGAATTCGAAATTAATAAATTCTGTTTCTGTATATTTGTCAGTTTGTTAAATTGTCAGTCATTTCAAACTAACTTGATATTTTTGTATTGTAGTGTTCATCGATTTCCATCAGCTATTCAATGCGTTGCCAATATCCGAAGTCTTCAGTATAAATTAATAGCACCTTGAGGAATTCAAAATTGATAAAAAGTGAAATAAAACTCCTGGAATAACAAAGTAAGAAATAAAAATGTATATTGAATGTGTGCAAAGAAAGGCCTTAGAGAAACCTTTTACCAACTACGGAAGAAGTAGTCTAGTATGTAGCTGCTACTTCAGATAAGCAGTTGACGCTATTGCTTTTGTGAACTATCTAAGAAAAGCGCGCTGTTTACAAGATATGCGCAGGACAATAGAGTGGCCAATTGTGTTCGACCACAATAATGAAGGTTGTTCTACTTGGCGGCTATCAAATAATGGAAGACGTTTTAATTGAATGACACTAGACTTGTTAAAAGCTATGGAAGTCACCCACATTAGCAAGCTGCTAGGCAATAGTGCTAAAGCACAATTTTTGTTTAATGAAATGTCTGCAAATAAATCATCATCATTATTTGCCGGAAGAAAGAGTAAAGAGCATTTCCAACAAACAAATAGCAAACAGAAGTTTTGTCATATCGAGCTTCTCGTTGGTTTTAATGAATGGAATTAAGTGTCTTTGACAATGATTATTGTCTTTCACTATAACTGTTTTGTTTTTTATGAAAAACAACTTCAGCTTGCTGTCGTTTAAGCGGTCGTGGGTTCGAATCCCACTCCACCGTCAGGCATTTAAGTGTAATCATTCAAGAACATCACAAACAATAATTGATAACATCCTTACTAATATAGATCACTCTAAAACAAGATTAGGCAGCTCGGAACTATCTGATCATGACTATCAAATCTTAGAGGTGGGGTTGCAAGGTCATAAATCAATTAAAAAGAGTAGAGTAATGAAAGAAATTCAACAATGTGAACAGGGGAATATCGATTGTTTGAAGCAGAATCTGCTACAAGAAAACTGGAGTAGGGTTTACAATAGCAATAGTTTAAATGACAAATATGATAGTTTCATTAATATTTTAAGGTTTCATATTACTATGAGTTGTCCAGTTAAAAAAGTCCCTGTAAAAAACAAATTAGATAAGATTGAAGAGTGGATAACTGATGATATCCTTGCAGAAAGAAATAGGGTTAAAGATGCATATGATGAATTCAAACTATCTAGAAATATGTTAAGTGAAGATAATTACAAAGCTCTAAAGAAAAATTATACAAGAGAAGTGAAAAGAGCGAAATGTAAGAAAACAGCTGAAATTTTGAATAATAGTGTGTACTTTAACACAGCAGTGTGGGATGTAATAAACAAAAATAGGCAAGTAGCTCATGTAGATACTTATACTAGTGTCCCCAGAATAATTAACGAAAATAACAAATATATTGATGATAGTGTAGACATTTGTAATTTCTTTAACAGATATTATCAACTGGTTGCTAAGGATCTTCAAAAATCTCTTAATACAGGTATTAGTGATGCAAACATGAGGAATACTGAGGGGATTCAGAACGAATTAAAATTCCACCCAGTATGCCAAGACGAGTTGTCAAATATCATTGATAGTTTAAATAATAAAAAAACTGTAGGAATGGATGGGGCATCCAGTAAAATTCTGAAAGAATGTAAAGATCAATTGTTAGACCCTTTGATTCATCTGATCAATCATTCATTAGAACAAGGTGTTTTTCCAGATAACTTAAAAGAGGGGAAAATCTTGCCAATCTTCAAAAGTGGTGATAGAGAAAAGGTAGAAAACTATAGGCCCATTAGTATTTTAAATGTAATAAGTAAAATTTTTGAAAGAGTAGTTCTAAATAGGTTACTTCTGCACCTTCAAGAAGCTAACTTTATCTGTGATGAACAGCATGGCTTTCAGAAAGGGAGATCAACAAAGACAGCCATAGTTTCTCTAGTTGAAAAACTAATAGATATAATAGATTCAGGTGATAAAGCTACTGCAGTCTTCTTAGATCTGTCAAAGGCATTTGACTGTGTTAATCATAGAACTTTATTGGAAATACTGCAACATGTAGGTGTAAATGGGATTGAACTGAAATGGTTTGAATCATATCTTATTGGGAGAAAACAATTTGTAGAACTAACTACAGTAGTTGGTAATAGTATAGTAAAGAATAAATCTAATAAATTAGAGGTGCAAGCTGAAGTGCCTCAGGGGTCAATACTAGGTCCATTGCTTTTTTTGTTATATGTCAACCGTTTACCTAAAGAATTAATTAGTGGTAGAGCCCTCTTATTTGCTGATGATACATCACTCATTTTCAGCAATTCCATTCTAGATAATTTAGAAATAAGTGCCCATATAGGTGTGCAGCCCATTGTCCAATTTTTAAATCAGTTGAAATTAACTAGGCTATAAATAGTAAAAAATGCCAATACCTTCAATTCAAAAACAAACATAATTTAAATGAAGATAGGGCTATAAACGTGTTTGTAAACGATAATCAATTAGACTAGGAAGAAAAAATTGCATTTCTAGGTGTTATGTTGGATAGACGATTGACCTGGACTCCATAAATTGAGAAAATATGTAGTAAAATTTCATCTGGGGTATTTGTCCTGCGACAGCTCGCTAGATTGAATGACAAAAAGTTACTTTTACAGCTTACCATGGGCTCTTACTGTCACATATTAGGTATGCTATCTTAGTATGGGGTAATTCATCAAAACAAAATCTTGATAGGGTGTTTAAGATCCAAAAGAAAGCGGTTAGGTGTATAGAAAGAGTAAATAGATTAGATTCATGTAGGCCGTTGTTCAAGAGACTTGGTCTCCTAACTGTACCCTGCTTATATGTGTATGAAGCTACTTTATATGTAAAAACGAATGATATTAACCAAAATCTTGATGTACATGATTATAATACAAGAAGCCGAGGAGATTATCACTTGGTGAGTCACAATAGTAGCTTATTCAAACAAAAACATAGTTATATTGGTAGGAAATTCTACAACAAGCTACCGCAGTTTTTGAAGAGTCTTGAAAATATAGAAATATTTAAAAAACAATTGAAGAAATATTTAGTTGATAAAGCTTTTTATAGTGTACAAGAGTTCCTTTCACATCAAAATTAAGCCTCACCTCAACTAATTGAAGTAATTATGGTATCTAGTGTATAATATTGTTGATCTGACTTGTCTTATACTCCTTAACTGGAGTCTCCAAGATGTAATCTAAAAAAAAAACCTCATTACCCACGCACAAGTCTCAGACTCATGTGGGCATCATCGGCAATAAAAAAAATCATTATTCACTGGAAATGGTTTCTAACAAAGAAATGTTTTCTCATATCGAGCTTCTGGTTGGTTTTAATGAAAGATTTCGTTGCCTTTGATAATAACTATTGTCTTTCACTATACTTGTTTTGTTTTTTGTGTGATTCATTCAATCCAATAATCATAATTCTGCAATAAAATTGTTGTAATGTTGAAGATCCATTTCGTTTCCACTAGTATATAATAAAAACGTACAAAAAATTACTTTTAAGTGAAAATTGTGACTCACGTTATGGCGTGACGGCATGTGTCACTCATGTGTACTGTGGGTCGTCTGACGATGCTCTTAATAACAGAGTGAAACACCTGTCACGCCATAACGTAAGTCACAATTTCCACTTAAAGTGTTTATTTTTAATTTTTAAAATTGTTGTATTTTTTTTAATAATTGATTCAATCTAATAAGCAAAAAAAAGTTGGTACATGTCTTTGTGAGAGAGGAGTAATAATTTTTAGAAACGGTATTCAATGTCTGTGAGGAAGGGAATGGCTGGTGAATAATTAGCTGTAAATGATGTGAAATGAAAAAGGTTAGAGTGAATAATGTAAAATGATTACTTATAAGAGAAATATAGGGGAAGAGAAAAGATTCTGGAAGAAAGTGTTTATGAGGGATAAGAGAGAAAATTTAAATAATTAGAAGAAGGAGGAAGAAAAGGAAGAAGGTTGATGAAGAAGAAGAAGAAAAGGAGAAGAAGAAGAAGAAGAAGGAAGATGAGAAGGAGGAGGAGGAGGAGGAGAAGGAAGAAGGATGAGGAGAAGGAGGAGGAGTAGAAAGAGGATGATAAGGAGGAGGAGGTGGATGATGAAGAGATGATGGGGTAAGAGAAAGAGGCAAGAGAAAGGAGGTGGACAAGGTGTAGTTGGAGTTGAAGGAAGAAGAAGATGATGAAAAAGAAGAAGAGCAGAAAGAGGAAGAAGAGTAGGAGGAGGAGAAATAGAAGAAAGAGGAGGAAGAAGAAGAATAGAAGAAAGGGAAAAGAAAATGGATAAGTATTTATTTTTTAAAAAATAAGAAAATAATTACCAAAAAAAATGAATTTTTAGTGCATTTTTCCTCGGCTATCCATTTTTATTTTACTGAGAATCACTTATTATTCATATTTTTTTTAGCTTCTCTTCTCCTATTGGTTCCTATCCGTTTCGGATGTTGGCTATCATGCTATTTGTTAGCTACCGTACAGTAATTAGCAAAAATATATTTCATTTCAAATTTGAGTGCTTGAAGTCATTTGATTTTATTAAAAAATGTGATTATTTTTTAAATAAATTTAAAATTGTTCGGGATATTCTTCAAAATAAAGCTACTTAGGAATTTTGAAAATCAGTAATCATTTTATTTTTATTTTAAAAGCATTTCTGTTTTTTAATTCTTTTTTTATAGTTATGAAACTCAATCTTTTAAACATTCCTTCATAATCTTTCAAAATTGAAAGACACAAAAAACATTATAGCCACGTACAGTTCTTCCTTCTTTCAATGTTTTGTAAATTTTCCACCATTAATTAACGACTGTTTTATTATCAAAATAAATTTCAAATGCAAAAATTGATTCCTACGAATGCAAAATAAATTAATTTCTGCAAATGCAAAAATATTGATATCTCCATCCATGCTTATTGGATAAGGTATTGAATTCTCAATGAGACGCAATCATTTCAAAATCTGTTCTTTGATTATTGCTTTCTCAACGATGCTTTGGCCTATGCAATGACTTTGCTTTGAAATAATGTAATCATGATTTTTCACAATAAATTAATTGATTGATACTACTTCGGCAGGTTATCAATAAATAATTATGGTTAGTAAACACACCTATGCTCTGAAACAACCAATCACACGAAGTCAATAATTTAGTCACTATAATAAAGTTATTAATATAAGATCGGTAGAACTAATATCCCTTACTTCATAGAGCTATCCGTACGAACTGTTTTTCTCAGATGTAATAATTCACAGTGCATGACTCTTGAAGTGACTTAATAATGGAGTTTTCTTGTACTTCCTGATAGAGAATCTTCAACAAAG
Source organism: Conomelus anceps (assembly GCA_948455865.1). Taxonomy (NCBI): domain Eukaryota; kingdom Metazoa; phylum Arthropoda; class Insecta; order Hemiptera; family Delphacidae; genus Conomelus; species Conomelus anceps. The sequence goes on from OX418221.1 coordinate 47,650,222, forward strand.
TCGTGACGTTATTTTCTTAATGACACAAAATGACCCTTAAGGTCAATAAAAATAACTATAGAGACAATATGATTTCCAAAATAATAACTTCTCAGATCTGAAAACTTATTACACCGCCGAGTAATTTCAATAACAATGTCTTGGTTTTTTTTCAGACGTTCTCAGTCTCAGAAAAGAGACGCTGTCATCAATTCACAGCGTAAAATTCACAGCGTGGTGCATTTTATAGTACAATATGATCATCATTAATTATTACACTATGCACGCAATACTATTTTTCTGATGCTGTGGGTGATGCTGCTGATGTGATGAATGTTTGTTTCAAAAGTACGTTCAATTTTAATAGGAATGAATTGGTGTTTCATGAAAAAAGTTTAAAACTTTTTTGTAAAAAGCAAATTGCTTTCTACATATAAAATAATATGCATGAAATTTCTGCTGAAAAATGATGCCATGAACATTTTAATGAAGTTTACATTGAAAGAAGTACCAACGATAATAATTTCTAACAAATTCAAATTGTCTAACAAATTCTTTTAACCTTTCGAAAAATAAAAATAGAACTTGAATAGAGAAGTATTTAGTGTTTGTTTTCTAGAATAGACTTATATTAGTTTTATATCATGTGATCAGATACAGATATGAAATCGTACCGTATATATTCAATAACATAAATTAAATAATAATATAGAATAGATGTACATAAAATTCAAAATGGTCCGTGGTGCCAGAAGGGTCTGTTTGGTCTGTCTATAGGGTCTGATTGGCGTCTGGGGCCTCTAGAGGTCCAAACTGGAGCAATAAGGGGCCCTGAAGAAACAGAAGAAACAATCAGCCTTTTTCAAGGCTTTTCACAACGACCTCGATTAATATCGAAGGACTTAGTAGAGATAAAGAGATCATATTAGCTGACTTTTGCAAACATAGCAAGTGTGATATTTTAATGGTTCAGGAGACCCATTGTGGAATAAATGACAGGAGACCTCACATAGCAGGAATGAAACTTATTTTGGAACGTCCTCATGATAAGTATGGAAGTGCAATGTTTGTTAAACCTGACCTTACCATCAAGTAAGCCCATCTTACAGAGGTGAACAACATAGAAGTCCTTACCACTGAATTAACATCATGCACAGTCACATCTGTCTACAAACCTCCAGCTATGGCTTTCAACTTTGTCCCTCCCAATAATTTCAGAAGCACTGACATAAAGTTAGTACTTGGAGACTTCAACTGTCATAGCACTAACTGGGGTTATAACACTACAGATAAAAATGGAGAGCTTCTAGAGAGATGGGTAGAGAGTGAGGGTCTAACTCTTATACATGACCCCAAGTTGGAGCCTTCTTTCAACAGCGGGCGCTGGCAGAGAGGTTATAACCCTGATAATATATTTGTCAGTAGCAAAATAGCAAAGAGCATATTTAAAGCTATAGAGCTTCCAATTCCAAGGTCACAACACAGACCCATCACCTGTAGAGTCAAAGGAGTCATACAGCCAGAGACAGTACCTTTCAAGAGAAGATTCAACTTCAAAAAAGCCAAGTGGCTAAAATTTACACAGGGTTTAGAAGACAGTCTGGAAGATTTGGAACCAATCCCACAAAACTATGATGCTTTTGCTGACATTGTAAAAAAAATTTCAAGAGAGCAGATACCTAGAGGATGCCAAACACAATACATAGCTGGCCTCAACCCACAAGCTCAGGTCCTCTTAGAGCATTATCAGGAACATTTCAAAAGTGATCCCTTCTCAGCAGAAACTATTGAAACAGGTGAAGAACTTCTGCTCAGTGTGAAAGAAGGAAGATTACAGAAATGGACCAAGCTTCTTGATGAATTAGACATGAAGCAAAATAGTAGGAGAGCATGGAGATTGGTGAAAAACCTCAGCAATGAGCCTTCACAGACATCTAAAGTCTTTAACCAAGTGACACCGGACCAAATAGCACATCAACTTCTGCTTAATGGAAAATCCTCTTGTAGAGTGTCTAAGCAGAGGCTTCAGAGAAATAAAAGCAGACAAGTTGTGAGCACTTTTGAGACACCTTTCACTACTGAGGAGCTTACAAAGTCAATCAAACTCTTGAGAGAAAATAAAGCTGCTGGTCCAGATGGGATCAGAACAGAACAAATAAAACATTTTGGCCCAAAAACTCTCATATGGCTGACAAAATTGCTGAATAATTGTGTAAAAACACTGAATCTTCCAAAAATCTGGAGAAAAGCACAGGTGATTGCTATTCTGAAACCTGGAAAAGAGCCCAATGACCTCAGAAGCTTTCGCCCCATTTCACTTCTCTGTCATCTCTTCAAAGCGTTTGAAAGAATGATTCTTGTAAGAATAGGTACATTGGTTGATGAAAAACTAATCTCAGAGCAGGCAGGTTTCAGGCCTGGGAGGTCTTGCAATAGCCAGGTGCTTATAATCTCACCCAGCATATTGAAAACGGCTATGAAAATAAGCTTGTAACAGGTGTAGCTTTCATTGACCTCTCAGCGGCTTATGACACAGTTAATCATAAAAAATTGGTGTCTAAGCTCTACTGTCTCACTAAAGACTACTGCCTAACAAGAATTATTCAAACAATTCTCCAGAACAGAAGGTTCTATGTAACACTTCAGGGCAAGAAGAGTCGGTGGAGAATTCAGAAAAATGGGTTACCTCAAGGAAGTGTTCTCTCTCCAATGCTCTACAATGTCTACACAAATGACCAACCAATACACAGGAATACGCGGAGCTTCATTTATGCTGATGATACAGCTATTGCTTCCCAAGAAAAGACTTTTGAACAAGTTGAAAGAAGGCTCACTGGAGCTCTTGATAATCTGTCAACATACTTTGAGAGGAATCTATTGAAGGCAAACCCTCAGAAAACTCTGGTTAGTGCATTTCACCTCAGGAACAGGGAGGCAAAGCGAAAGCTGAACATTGAATGGAAGGGTACAACTCTAGAGCATTCAGTATGTCCAAAGTACTTGGGAGTAAAACTTGATAGGACACTCAGTTTCAAGTATCACTGCAGAGGACTGAAGTGCAAAATAGCATCCAGGAACAACATCCTCCGAAAACTGACAGGCTCATCATGGGGGGCTCACCCTGAAGTCCTAAGAACTACAGCCTTGTCACTCTGTTTCTCAGCAGGAGAATACTGCGCCCCAGTGTGGGAAGCCTCCTACCATGCTAAAGAGGTGGATGTGGCCCTTAATGAATCAGTTAGACTGGTGACAGGCTGTTTGAGGCCCACACCCACCAACAAAGTATATGCAATTGCAGGAATAGCTCCACCGCAGATAAGAAGGCAAGTAGCTGCAGAGAAGGAAAAACAGAAACAGGAGTCAGATCCAAGGCACCCAATGTATGAGCAGGCTGTTGTTCATCAACGACTCAGGTCACAAAGTAGTTTCCTGAAGAGACATAAAGCCCTGGAGTCAGAAGTTGAAAGGAGAAGAATGGCATTATGGGAAGAAGAACTCCCAATTGTCTCCCATTTCAAGGCTGTTGAGGAGCTGATGGCTGGTTGTTCACTCTCGTTTGATGAATGGAGGACTCTCAACAGATTGAGGACTGGTGTTTCCAGATGTAGAGCCACCATGAAGAGATGGGGATACACCGACGACGAAATTTGTGATTGCGGTCTCCCACAGACCCCTGAACATTTACTAGTTTGCGAGAAGATGAGTGTAGCCTGCCATAAGGAGGACCTCTTTTTAGCAAATGACAAGGCGATTCTAGCTGCTAAATTTTGGAAAGGGGTCATCTAAATAAGTCCGGACACGGAAAGTAAGTAGGGGCCCTGGAGACCCCCAGCTGTGGCAATTTGGAGTCTGTTTGGCTTCTAAGAGGCCTCTAGAGGTCTAAACTGGAGCAATAAGCGGCGCTAGAGGCCCCAGCTGAGGCAATTTGGGGCATTTTTTTTGTTTTTTTTTTGCCACTTGCTCACATTTACCAAACATGATGTGGCCCCTTAACATTGAGGACTGGGGAAACTTGCACTGTTTGCATCATCCCCTCTGTAACTTCAACTACAGTATATTACATATTAGCTTAAAGTAACTGACAATTTAACAAATTGACAAATATACAGAAACAGAATCTATGAATTTCGAAGATTAGTCAGTTTGTTGAATCGTCAGCTCCTTCGAAATAACTTGTGAGACACGAGCCGAAATGTCCAAGTTTAAAATGAATGCTGCTATGCAGAAGGGTCACTATAGTCTAGTGGTTAAGGCGCCCGACCGGCAAGGTCCACGGTTTGATCCCCGGTGGTGACTGATATTTTTTTACAGTAGCATTCATCGATTTCCATCAGCTATTCAATGCTGTTGTCAATATCCGAAGTCTTCATTATAAATTAATAGCACTTGAAGGAATTCGAAATTTATAAATTCTGTTACAGTATTTTTTTTTAGCTATTACATTATTTACTCCTCAAGTATGAAAAATTGTTTGCCTTTCTTTGTAGTGGCGAAGGTGATATTGTAGAAGGTATCCATAATGAATAATAAAACGAAATTGTCACAACCACATTTATTAAAAATATTGAGAAACTAGAGTTTGTTTGAGATTGATAACAACCGAAATAAGTCTCTCAATATTTTTAATAAATGTGGTTGAGACAATTTCGTTTTATTGTTCAAAACCTTTTTACCTCCAGTAACCGATATTATTGTTTTTTTATTGATGCCTCCCTCCCCGTTTTTGAGTCCTCCCTTACAGTCTCAAGGGGGGGTTGTAAACCAGAACCCCCTTCCGCGGTCGCTATGTCAATGCTACTATAGGCTACTATTCTAGATAAAACTCAACATAAGTTAATACAGAAAAATATAATTCCAAAATGTTCTAAAAACGTAATTCTTCAAAATATCATGTCCTTTGTACCTGCCAATGCTATAGTCTACTATTCTAGACAAAACTCAATATAATGCAGAAAAATATAATTTCAAAATGTTATAAAAACGTAATTCTTCACCATGTCACAACATGTCCGTTGTACCTGCCCTCATTAAGTTTATTCAAATAAATCTCCTAAGCTACTGTTTCCTTTTTACAATGAACCTGAACTCAAACTTCATAACAAATTGTCCTAGAACAGCCTTCAATATTTCTCCTTCAACACATGTTTCGCAACTTCATGTACTGATCAATAATAATATTGAAGGCCAAGTACAGAATCATTATATGCAGTGTACAACACTCCTTTCAGAAACTCCATTCAATAAACCAGTCAACAATATGCGAGTGGCAAAGAGCTTATAATTAGTATCTGCTTCATTCAGTTCTGGCTCTTCTTTTTGTGGTCTAACAGGTCTCAAGTTTGCATGTATGCGGTTTTATTATAATTTTCAGCTACGTGCAAATCCAACCCAGTGAAAGTAATCTTATTATATCCTTGAGCCGCTATGGAATGCTGAATTTCAATGCTCCATCAGTATATAGGCTTTATTTCTCAATAGAAGCCCTACGGCTAACAAGCTCTGATTAACAAGCTTTGGGAAGAGATAGCCGTGAGCCGGCAAGAGATAGCAGGTATCTGTTCAATCTGATAGAGACAAGCTGCGTTTTCCTGGGCACTCTTAGTAAGGGTGACCGATTAGATTGGCCAGCAAAAATACACTGTTATCTGCTGTAAAATCACTTCCCGGTGGTTCGGAACCCACCTAAAACTGTAGGTCCAGCTCATCAATTACCATCATCAAACTCATTACCCACGCACAGGTCTCAGACCTATGTGGACTTCATCCTCAAATAATAATATGCTTCAACATAATTGCCGATAAAAATGAATAAATTACTGCTTTGATGTTCAAATTTGTTGCGGTAGACATCTACTGTAGTATTTTATAAGCTTGCTTCATGTATGAATTAATAAGTACTGTATGAATAGTTGAATAGAATAAATTAGCAGTAAATAAATAATATAATTGGAAAAGATTTTTATCTGAATATTTATGTATTTATTTCATTCAATACCTAAATTCATGAATGCCATGAGCAAGAGAATAGCCACAGAATAGATAACCCTAGATAAGTACCTGGTAGTAGCAGCAGTAGTACTAATATTAGTAATAATAATAATAATAATTATAGGAAGTACTTAAGGATACTACAGTAGCTACAGATTCATGCAGGCTTTGTAATAATAAGGCACAAGAAACAATTGATCATCATTATCACCAGTGGTTGTTCATCATTAGCTGCATCAGATTATGTATAGAAACACGACAATATATGTAAAATAGTTCATCAAGAAATAATAAAAAAATACAAATTAACCGAATCAAGTGAACCTTATTACAAGTACAAACCAAATGCAGTTATGGAAAATTACAAAATAAAGATATACTGGAATAGAGATATAATAACTGACAGATCAATACAGCACAATAGACCGGATATTACACTCATTGACAAGGCATTGAAGAGAACATTCCTGATTGACATAGCTGTCCCAAATACTAACAATTTACAGAAGAAAATTTCAGAGGAAATTGTTAAGTATCAGCCTTTGTCAGAAGAAATCAGACAAATGTGGCGTCAAAATCAAGTTTTCACAGTACCCATAGTGATTTCTTCAACTGTTGTAATTTCAAAGTCTCTTCACAAGTGTATCTCTGATCTTGGTCTGTCACCTAACATCTACATTACTCTTCAAAAGTCAATTGTACTGGACACATGCTCAATAACACGAAAGTTCCTAGGCACATAGGAAAAAAAAAGAAATAATGGGGGAAAATAGGGAGGGATTAATAATAATAAATAAAAGAGGAGAAAAATTAGAGAAGATATGTAGAGATATAGATACATGTATATAATATGCATGTTATTATGCTACTTATTCATTTATTCAATAAAAAAAAGAGAGGAAAAAAACTGCAAAGGTAAGTGGGGAAAATTGCAAATGGATAAGAGAGTGTAATGAGGAAATGAATAAAATGGCTACATAGTCCAAATAATAATAATAATAATAATAATAATAATAGTTGTTAGTTGTTGTAGCAGTAGTAGTAGTAACATTAGTTATTAGTTATATATAGTATCAATATTAGAATACGTAGTATCAATAGTAATAGAAGTAGTAGTAGTAGTAGCATCTGGTGCTGGTTTGCTAGCCCAAAGGTCCCGGGTTCGATCCCAGTTCTGACCGAAAGATTTTACCTCGGGCCACTCCCGTGTTTCGGAGGACACGTTAAGCTGTCGGTCCCGGTTGCCTAAAAACAGTCGTTAAGTCACGTCAGAGGCCCTGAACTTATTCAGGTGCGACCTGATAACTCTGACACCAGACCTGAGCCAGCCAGGTCACACGATATTATTATTATTATTTTTAGTAGCATCTAAACCGTAGTTTATATTCTGTGTTACAATCTACTTCCAGTCTTTACACATGTTTATTTGTTTCATGATTTTTTAGTTTTTTTTTATTTATCCCTGGAACTAGTAAGCCTACTATCTACTGTATTAATTGAAGGCACTGGTATTTACTATCGATGGAAACGCATTCATGGAAACAGATTTTTATCTATGATATTTATGTAAAACGTAATCGATGAATTATATTTATTTATTCAAATTACAAGCGGCTATGCAAGATCTGTCTCCCTTGTACTTGAATTGCTTTATTACATTTTCTCTGAAGTGGAAACTGATTTTTGATTTACTGTTTACATACCGGAATGCAAGCAAGACTGCAGGAATAGAAATCAAGAACTTATTGCAATGAAAATAATGGCATGTATCATAAAATAGATTCTTATCTTCTAGATATTTATGTAACAAATGGTTAATTTCCTGAAGCTGGTATTCTTAAAGTAAGTTGAATAGAACTACTTTATTACATGACTATACTATTTTTTAAATATGAAAAAATGTAAATAAAAGTAAATAGCAAATAAAAGTGAATAGAGATTAAGTGAATAGTACTATAAGTGAATTATAATAGAACTACTTGATTACATCATGACTTTTTTAAGGGGAAGATTGTTGGAGTGATGATTTTTGGTATTAAAGAAAATATGGTGATTGAGTGTCCTATATAAAGCTACTTAATTTCAACATTTTCACAAAAAACTCTTTGCAATAAAAATAAATTAATTTATTGATTGATTTTTTCCAAAATAGGAGAAGTAAACTGGATATAAGAATATGAACGGAACAAGAACTTATTACAGTCATAAGAATGAAGTGAAGATATTTTAAGAAGAAAAAATGCTAGAAAATTGTTTATCTACGACCATGTCATAATGTATATACATTACAGTTTCACAATTGATGCCAAAACAGCTGTCTTTTCGAAATGCTTTTTGAGACCCGTTGCATAAAGAGCTCATTATAGTACAGGTTCTACATTATAACACGGGTTCTGGACCAATCAGAAGCATTTTTGATGGAATCAATATCGTAATTCAATATTGTGAAACTATCAGCTGATTTCATCAAACTGCTACACCAGCTACTTTAACCTAACAATCTACTATAACTTCTCATATATGAGATGAGAGGTTAGATATCTCTGACAGTCACAGGTAAAATGAAATTGTTTTAATTAAATGTATACTAGTGGTCGTAGATGAAATAGTGTAGGCAACGATTTTATTTGGCCATTAAGGCACTCGTGAGATATTTATAACACTCGCATTCGCTCATGTTATAACTTACATCTAACTCGTGCTTTAATAAATAAAATCGTTGCATAAACTACTATAACCAAGTGAACGCTCAGAATTATTAAGCTCTATCACAATCCTGATGGACTTATAATGAAAAAAAATTATCATTGCAGATCAATATAAGTAGTCTGATCGGATTACGGTACTTGATTCCGACTAATGACTCGAATGATCATTCACCTGAGAAATACAACAAGTAATAATCTAATATTATATATTATCATAGACAGAAAAATTCTTCTTTTTCTAAAAAAGCTATGCCTCTCAATAAGTGCTACTTCACAAGTTTTCAACTAATTAATCTTCTAGGAAAAAAGTTTGTAGTACCGTATTAAGGTACGATATTTCAATTCTCAAATAATTATCGCTTGATGATATAAATTATCATGAACAAAAACACATCAATATACGAAAGCATTGAATTTTGAATTTGTTTTAATTTTTTACACATTTTTTTGTTTTTATTAGCGAATTTCTTCAAATTCAGCTATTACAGCAGGTCGTGATGTGCGACTTTCACCCGGGACCATGATGGAAATTTGTCTTGGAGCCCCCAGAGTACAAAAATCATAGTGGCACAAAATGTTATATATGTAGATATATATATATCTATCTATGTGTCTGATAGCACGATAACTTTTGAAGGAGATGTCCGATTTCCACCAAATTTGGTATACACTTTCCTCTTGTGAATAGCTTGGACAAGTTCGTTAGCCAGGAAAATCCAAAAAGGTTAACCCCCTATTCGGGGGTATTTTCCCGCCAAAATTAGGGGTTTTCAAGAAAAAAAGGGTTGTATTTGAAAATTTTAGTTCTATTGTTAGACTTTAAGATAGAGCTCATGGAGTCAAAAATTTTAAGGTATTGCACTGCCTTCTAGCTCAACAAATTTTCAAGATATCAAGAAAAAACCATTGTTGTCAAAAGCTGTATCTTGCCCTATGGAGTTAGTTATTTGGTGCTAAAAAAGTGTTTCAGGAAAAAACTTTAATCTTTTTTTTTCTTGACTGTTCCTTATGGTTTTTGAGACGCTGAATCCGAATTTCAACTCATCCACCTCGAAAAACCAGTGCGTTTTGAGAAAAGCAGCCATTTTCAAAATGGCGTCGAAAATTTTTTAATTTGTCAATTTCTGTGCAATATGAAAAAAGTGATTAGTTATCAGTATTTTTTGGTGATAAAAGCGAATATGGAGCTAGTTTTTTTTATTTCAAATTATTTTAATTTCGTGGGGGGAGGGTTTGAGCGAATTTCTTGAAATGCAGATATTACAGTGGGTCGTGCATAAGCGTAAATATTCATAAATATTTGAAAAAATACAGAAATTCGCTAAGTTTTGCAGGTCCTGCGAAAGGAGTATTTAATATAATTCATTCAAGAATTTTCTCCAATACAATGACAAGATACAAAAACATTTTCTCTAAATTTGTACTCCACAGACATTAATTTTTTCTGTCCCACTTCATTTTGAAAGTTCTCCAAAAGCAATCGTCAAATTAAACGGGTAAAAATTCCTATAAATATGCAATTATTCATTCAGAGATTAAAATTAACATAAAGGAAACAAGTTAAACCGTTGTCAATCGTCTATAAACGGCGCATTTACATTGGGAAGTGGAAGTCGAATTAATTTTGTAGTCTTATTATTCTTTTCCTGTTCACTCCGCTATTAGCATTACAAGTCTTCAGCTTCTTCTAAGAACTCATAATATTAAAATTCAAGCTGGAAACAGGTATTGAAGAAAGAACTTTGGAGGCTATTTTTGATGTGTCTCAAATTATAATGATGACATCATCATAAAATCATATTGTGATTTTAGTTATTTATTACAAGGAAAGCCATAATAGTTTGTGAAGTTGAGTTCCAACTATTTTTGATAGTTCAGAGCCCAGATTCAAGTTTTGGTTTCATATTTTTATCCGGATAAGAGGAATTTATGATAATATGTATTTCCTCTACTTAAGTTTTTTTTACTTACCTACTACAAAAGTCTGTCTACCTACATTGTCTGAATTATTTTTTTATTTACATATAATTATATGATGTGAGTACATTTATTATATATTCACAATATAAAACTGACTGCAAGTCGTTAAATTTACAACAAAACTTTAATATTAACAACGCAAATCGTTATGGAATAAGAAATTCAAGAATATAAATATATAGATTATATATACAAATGTTACGAATTACATAGTTAACAATATTAATCCATTGCCCACTTAACATTTAATTATATATTTTTTCTAATGTACGGTACTTCTGGTGTATTTTTTTGTAGCTGTCATGATATTTTGTAAGGGCACCTTCTGAAAAACCTACGGATTTAGAAAGACTATTGTTGTAATATTATCAATTTTGCAAATTGAATAGGTTGATTGGTTGATTGATAGAGTACACTAAGAACTAATAAGACCTGCATGACGTTAGCCGAATTTTGCTGTTACTGGCCAGATATTCTGGATCTTAAAAACCCCTGGTCAATTTTTGTTTTGATAAGTTACCCAAGAATAAGATACCGTGGAATGTAGATTTTGAGAAGCTAAGTTATATTTAAGTTCAACTTGAACTTTAAAATTTAAACTTTATTTCTCGTTGTAATGGCTTCTAACTCATCACAATAAGGTATCACACCCATCCCAAATCTTTTGTCTAGTATCATGCATCATAATTAGCTGTTCAGCTTTTGTCGATTTGAAAGAAACAGTACTATTGTCATCAGTGAAATGAGTCGTCTAATCGTTTTTAGGTTTCCTTTAACAACTGACCTCGGTATCTCTGACAAATCCACAAAAATATTAATTGCTTTTCAATGACAAAATAAAAACCAGAATGCAATCCATTGTTTCCGTTGAACAAAGTGATTTCTATTTTTTTGTTGTTCTATTTTTTAAAAGTTTATAATTCACTAGACTTATCACCCATTCTAGCAGTATTTTCTAGTTCAAACGTTAACACTATATTTATCAAATATCAAGTTTGAGTATCTCATAAAATTGTAACGTAGATTGTAAAATAAAATATTATTTTCGATGTACATAATTATTAATTCATTTTTACACGATAAAGGAGGGGAAGAAAAAAGGAAAAAATATAAAAGAATTTAGAGTAATAAAAAATTTAACTTTTTGTTGTAAATTTAACGACTTGCAGTCAGTTTTATATTGTGAATATATAATAAATTTACTCACATTCGGTCAAACGTTTTCGATTTAAAGATCAATATTGACGAATCTAAGTTCTTTGAAGGCTATCGGTTCTCTGTTGATAAATTATTGTAATTAGTACCAGTAATTGAAGAGCGTTTCATCAGGAATTCATTCGAGTTAAAGATGGACATGTACTGAGCATGACATAAAAATATTTAATAGAATGGGGAAGGTATAATGTGGTAAGGATGAAGGGACCTATTTGAGCACCGCAAGATTAGAATGCTGCGATGCTATACAGTAACTCCAGTGCTACTGTATAGTATTTTTTTTAGATTACGTCTTAGAGACTCCAGTTAAGGAGTATAAGACAAGTCAAATCAACACTTAAACAATCTTTTACACTATAGTTACTATAAACTTACTATATATCAATCAGTTGAGGTGAAGCTTGATTTTGATGTGAAAGGAACTCTTGTACACTATAAAAAGCTTTATCAACTAAGGTAAGATACCTTAGGGATAACAGCGTAATAAATTTGGTTAGTTCATATTAATAAATTTGTTTACGAACTCGATGTTGAATTAATTTAAAGTTTTGTTTTTTAAATAAATCTATATTGCTCCTTAAAAACTGCTGTAGCTTGTTGTAGAGTTTCCTACCAATATGGCTAGGTTTTTGTTTGAATAAGCTACTGTTGTGGCTGACTAGGTGATAGCATATAGAGCCATAGACGAACCATCAATATCCCTGATCTATGGTGATAGTCTCCTCGGCTTCTTGTATTATACTCGTGTACGTCAAGATATTGGTTAATATCACTCTTTTTTACATACAAATATGTAGTTTATTACACATATAAGCAGGGTACTGTTAGGAGACCAAGTCTCTTGAACAACAGCCTACAGCCTGAATCTATTCTCTTTATTACTCTTTCCATGCACCTGACAGCTTTCTTTTGGTTCTTTTAAACACCCTATCAAGGTTTTGTTTTGATGAATTACCCTATGCTAAGATAGCATATCTAATATATGAGCCTATAGTGAGCTGCATAAAGTAACTTTTGCCATTTAATCTAGCAAGCTGTCGCAGGACAAATAGCCCAGATGAAACTTTACAACATATTTCCTTCTCAATGTCAATCGTCTATCCAACAAAACTAATAAAAAAGCAATGCGAAACTTCTAGAAATGCAAATGGTTTATTGGGGGCCTACCCCAATTTCCATTTAAAATAGCTGCAGTGTCCTGTAAAAACCTGGCTTTCAATGGCGGGCCGCTTAGCGCAGTACGTTGGGGCGTCGCAACTTCAGCTTGCTATCGCGGACTCGAATCCCGCTCCTCTGTCTGGCATTTATGTGTGTTATTCACCTCATTACCCACGCACAAGTCTCGGACTCATGTGGGCATCAGCGAAAAAATCCAGATCCTCAACTATTCTAGAATTACTAGCACGTTCCCTTTCATTCATTCAGTCGGTGATGCAATATTGTAATTAGCAGTTAAGCACTAATGAATTGATGACATATTCAGCAATTTTAAGTAAACAAGTGGCTCAACAATCTATCACCTTTAACGTGTTTAACAATATTGGTTCTGCTCCGACAAGAAGAATCGAGAGAAAAGAATTAAATGTTGACAAATATTCTTAAAATAAATTCCAATTAGCAAGAATGATTAGACTCTTGAAAAGTGGGCTAATGCCTTTTGAGTTTTAACACCTCACATTAAAAGTCTCGAACTTGAGAATATTGGCTACCGTATTAAGAGTTGGCTATTTTCTTATTGAGAAGTTCATTTCTTGCATGTGTTTGTAAAGTATAGAGCTTGGTTACTTTCATCTGGTGCTTGGAAAATGTTTATTTATAAGCCATCTCCTATTTTACTCTCAGGCTTCAAGTGCCAGATGAAAGGGACCAAGCTATAGCCTATTTATCTATATTTTCTGCCAAAGCTAGAAATTTGCGTTTGAATTCAAAATTTTCATATGCTCATGCTTTTCAAGAATCTCTGTTTCAAATTCATATTTAAATTGGAAATTAACCATCTAATTTATTCCTGGATTTCTTGTTCCATGACGAACTGCGTTGTTAATATTAACTTTTCATGTGAAATTTAACGACTTGCAGTCAAATATTTGTTAAGAATAAGTATAATAACTCAATTAATCTGGCCGAGCGCTTTCGAATCTATGAGATCCATCTTCAGAGGCGTGGGTTCCTAGATCATCATGTCAGTTTTTTGGTTAGAAGTGTTGTGGTTTTTGTAAAATGTGATCAAAAAGTTTGTGTGATTTAAAATTTAGTTGTTCATTGAGAATGTTTTGTTTATTGTGTGTGGTGTGTTTGTATATTTAAAATTGTTCCAAGGTGTTGAGTTCGTGTCCTTTAGATTTTATATGGAGAATGTGTAGGTTGGTACTGATGTCAGTAAAAGTGTGTCCAGTTTGAATGATATGGTCGGCAAAATTCGATTCAGCTTTTGATGACAGGGCTTGAAAATGTTCCTTGTAACGTTGTTTGAATGTGCGGCCTGTTTGTCCTATGTAGAATTTGTTACAATCAGAGCAGTTCAGTTTGTAGATCCCTGGGAGATCGTATTTGTTTGAGTTCAGTGTTCAGTTTGGTTTTGAGTGTAAGTGCATTTTTTATTTTGTTTTTTGTTCTGAATGAGATGGTGTGGCCGGCTTTTTTGAAAATTTTTGCTAGTCTGTTTGATTGTGGATTAATGTATGTCATTGTGATGTATTTTTTGTCAGTGGTGTTGGTGTTTTGTTTTTTGTTTCTTATTTTATGATTGAGTTTGTCAATTAGGTCGTGTTTGTAGCCGTTTTCTTGTGCTAGGTATTTTATTGTATTTAGTTCAGTGTGGTAATTGTCGGTGGATAGCGATGTGTTGTTGAGTCTGTGTAGCATTGACCTGAATGCTGAGTGTTTGTGTTGTGTTGGATGATTGGAGGTGCTGTGTATTAGGGTGTCTGTCATTGTTGGTTTTCTGTAGATGTCGAAGCTGTGTTGTTGGTTTGTGTTCTTTGTAATTGAGAGGTCTAGGAAGTTTATTGAATTGTTTTGCTCATATTCAGCTGTGTATTGAATGTTCTTATGTATTTTGTTTGTGTATGATCGAAGTTGTTCACATTGTCTTTTGTTTCCTCTGTATAGCAATAGAACATCATCTACATATCTGTGCCAGTATATTATGTTCTGTGAAAATTTGTTATTAAAGAGTATATGAGTGTTTTCGCAGTGTTGGAGATAGATTTCAGCAAATATGCTTGAGATTGGTGAGCCCATTGGCAGTCCATCAGGTTGTGAGTAGAATTTGTTGTTGAAGGTAAAGTAATTTTGTTGAGTGATGATTTTTAGGATGTCTATTATTTCATTTATATGTTCTGTAGCTGTGTTGTTGTGAATAAGGATGTTCTGTATTATTTCTATTGTTTCATTGACAGGTATGTTGGTGTATAGGTTTGTTATATCGAAAGATGCAAGAGTGGAGTTGTGAGGAATTTGTGTGTCTTTTATTTTCGCGATAAGATCGCTACTGTTTTTTATGTATGTGTTGCCGACCATATCATTCAAATTTTGCCGACCATATCATTCAAACTGGACACACTTTTAATGACATCAGTACCAACCTACACATTCTCCATATAAAATCTAAAGGACACGAACTCAACACCTTGGAACAATTTGAAATATACAAACACACCACACACAATAAACAAAACATTCTCAATGAACCACAAAATTTTAAATCTCACAAACTTTTTGATCACATTTTACAAAAACCACAACACTTCTAACCAAAACACTGACATGATGATCTAGGAACCCACGCCTCTGAAGATGGATCTCATAGATTCGAAAGCGCTCGGCCAGATTAAGTGAGTTATTATACTTATTCTTAACAAATATTTGACTGCAAGTCGTTAAATTTCACATGAAAAGTTAATCTAATTTATGTTCATGATTTTCAAGAATTTTTCTTCAAATTTATTTGATTAATTAAAGTAGGAGAACTGGTGTTGATATTGTGAAATATCTCCATAATTAAAACAAAACAGATGTCAAATTTCACACTAACAATTTGAGAGAAACACATAACCATGGTCCTGTGACTGAAATTGTTAGTGTAGTGAAATTTGACTTCTGTTTTGTTTCAATTATTTGATTAAATTGGAAATGTACCCTCTAACGTCTAACATGTTCATGATATTTAAGAATCTCTTTTCTCAAGAATCTCAAAGGTTGAGTTAAGAATGGACGAATTTTGTCCAGAGTTAGCCATTTTATGTGAATACGTCACTAGGATGCTGTTTAGTTAATTAATATAATTTGCTGTTCATTTGCCACCTATGTGACGGTAATAATGCAAATTAAAACTCGTTTATGAAATTTTGTAAATTTAAATAAATAAAAGTATTCTAATATAATCCTTAATTTGTCAAAAATACGATGTATCAATTGTAAAAATGTAATCGATGTCATTGGAATACTAATCAATGAATCGAGTGATAGCCGAGGGCCACAGCAGGTATCTACTCAATCAGAGATAAGCTACGAAACTCCTGGGCCATCTTTGTAAGGGTGACCGATTGGATTGGCTAGCAAAAAAGACTCTGTTCTTTCCTGTGAAATCACTTCCCGGTGGTTCAGAATCCACCTAAAACTTTAGGTTCAACTCATCAATCACCATCATCCAATTCATTACCCACGCACAGGTCTCAGACTTATATGGGCTTCATCCTACAAAAAAAATGTTATCAAATCGGATATTAGTTAAAATATTCAATTTAAAAAAAAAAAACAATTCGAAGGAAATATAATTTATCAGCTTTGATGACGTTAACAGCTTCATTAACTCACCTTTATAACTTCAGGTCCACAATTCATAACATCATTCACTCTATTACCCACACACAAGTCTCAGACTCATGTGGGCTTCATTAGAAAAAATATGGATCCTTTGGAAATGTGAGTAAATATTTAGGTACTTTAAAATTAGAATTAAACAACGGCTTAAGACTAGGTGAGTTTTAGAATTGATAAGATTGTAGAATAAATAAAATCCAAAATAATTCTTTTTTTTCAATTTACTCACTTACAAAGGCTACTTTATGAAAGTGTTTCAATCCTATGTGAAAGTGATGATCGGGATGAAATAATGTTAAACACACACATGAAGTTAAAAATAATGACATCAATAGTGTACTTTAACAGTAGGCTAAGGAAGTGAAAGCTGTGAGCTGGTATCTGTTCAATCAGATATAGATAAGCTGCGTTCTCCTGGGCACTCTTTGTATGGGTGACCGATTACATTGGCCAGCAAAAAGACACTGTTCTCTGCTGTAAAATCTCTTCCTGGTGGTTCGGAACCCACCTAAAACTGTAGGTCCAACTCATCAATCACCATCACCCAACTCATTACCCACGCACAGGTCTCAGACCTATGTGGGTCTCATCCTCAAAAAAATTTGGAAAATTCAAATACAGTGGTAAGAAATAATTTATTACATTGAGATTTTTAATGTATTTTCCCATTTGAATGAGAGCTTTATTTCATGTAAAGGGTGTTTAAAAAATGACGTAACCCTTTGATCAAATGATGGAAGTCACACGCATGGGATGAATTTTCTGTGCCCCAATCCATATTTAAGCCACATTAAATTCAATTCAACTATCTGAGACAATTGGAATGCTACTAATCTAGTATTAGTTAAGTCACAGCAGTCATTTCATTAAGTTCAGTCAGATCTATTTTTTTCAATCAATTTTAATTCTTGAGATCCTTGAAACTTATGATGATGTTTTCCTATAGGGTTCTTTGCATTAGGAAGTTGATAACAAAATTCATATGCAATATAAGTGACTGAATTGAAACTCAAACGGCATTCAAAATATTATTTAAAGTGAAGTAACAACGAAAATTTGAAGGAAAGTTGTTGAGAATGTTTTGAAATTAGTACAAATTTGTTTCAAAGTTATAGAGCATCAAATCCAACAACTAACTTCCTAACATATGTTTTTTATTACATTTTAATCAAGAGCATGTTGAATATGTCATATATTATGCCCCATGGGCGCCGTCATTTTTGAAACACCCTGCAGTTATGTCCACTTGCACTATGAATTTTTAAATAGAGCCTTCCCATGATAATTCAAACAAAATTTAATTTGAAAAATTCAGGTACAGTGGTTAAATACAATAATATCTTTAAATATGTTGTTAACAAAATGAAAATCCACGTTCGGCCATTTTTAGTTTTTTTATTCTAAATCTAACCGATAATGAAATAACCTCAAGTAAATCAGACAAGTGCCAAGGTTTTACTCCAACTTTGTTAACTTTTCATTATAAATTTAACGACTTGCAATCAATTTTAATAGGGAATAAATAAATATTTACTCACGTAGGCTGCGACGTTTTCGAATCGTGTTGATTTTAAATTCGTCACGACTCGAAAACGTTCCAGTAAACGTGAGTTAATATTTATTCTCTATTAAAATTGACTGCAGGTCGTTGAATTTATCATAAAAAGTTAATATTAACAACGCAGAGCGGTTTGGAACATAAAATTCAAGAATCAAATTTTGTATATCAGGGGTGCCACAGGAAGGGGGGCTATGACGCAGACTGCGTCATTGAAATTCTTGAGGGGTTCCAAAAAAAGTTGATGGGGGGGGGGGGGGTAAAGTTGATTGAAACCGTGTTTAACGTGACGACGTTCAAAAATATATTACGAAGTTACCAGATAGAATGTCAATTAATGAGCAACAACTTTGTAGAATTATTTAACCTTGTAATTGGTACTCAACCAAACATAAACTTAAAGGTATTTGATTTTTATTGACCCATTATGTGTATTTGATTGTTTAAAAACCATTTAGGTTCACATTCTTATTTAGCTATTTTGCAATTAAGTTTATTGAGCAGAAGTTCATATATTCATTGCATTGATATTTATTTTTTACCTTTACAAAAAAATGTTACCTATGTAAAAAAATCTCAAGAAATATATATACATTTTGAATATTATAGACTGGGTTTGATTTTTTTCAATACCCATATAAATCTTCTTTTAGTTTTAGAAAGAATATGGGGGGCTTATTTTTTCGCATTTTTTTGGGCTGGTGGATGGTGCTAAATTCAGGGTGGGGGGGGGGGGGAGTTGCGTCATGATGCTTGGTGGGTGGGCACCCCTGTGTATATCAAAAATTGAGTTAAACTCAAGACGTTTTTAATATCTACAATGAAAAAACCAAGTAAATCTGTGAAGCACTGAGGTTATACTCCAATTTAATATCTGGAACGATTCAGTATATTTATAGGATTTCCACCAATTATTTATTAATCGAATACCAATTAATTACATTTTATCTGGAAGTACCATAACTCTACATGAAAATCAATTGATACTGAACAACTTCCTGTTCCATTAACAGCCTTCAATGACCGTTATTTTGTAATTTAAAGAACAATAAATGTTCATAACTGATATTTTAGTATAAGTGCAATGCCCCCCCCCCCAAACACTAATAAAAAATGCAATTTAACTTCGCAGCATTATTCAATACAAAAATAGAGGATCTTTTAAAAAAAACCCTGAGAATTGATATTAGACGAAACAATTGTATTGACAAGCCAAGTATAAATCTTAGGTTTAAAAACTATAAAAGGTAGTACAGTGATTTATTGAACAATTTAATCCCCAATACAATTTTGTGTTCTAGATCATCTTTAGATGAGGTATATTGTTTTTTTTTATAGTTAACTTGTTTTATGATGAAGAGGCTCTGATATACTAATGTGCCTACAATATAGCATTCTGCATTTATTAACGACGCCTCCTCAACAGTAATTGTATTGCATAGGTAGGGATTCATGCTTTTTGTGATACCGTAAGCTTTAAATCTCTAAGGTGATGAAAAATCATTTGTATGATTTCCGCACGAATATGAGCTTTCAATAGCGTGCACGTTCAAATAACGAACAAATTGAATCAGATAAGAAAGGTATTATTTATTTTCTTTGGAAATATCTCGCAATTTAATTTTCCTTCACATCCTTTCAAGCTCAAAAAATTGAATAAGTTAAGAAAATTTTCTAAGATGTTATTTTCCAAACTCTGAAAGGTACAGTAATATGTGAATTTTTTACATTTTTGTCATAGAGTCAGTAATAATGAAGGTACTTCTCTAACTAGGTGGAATTAGATAATGAAGAATCATTTATATGATTTTTGCATGAAAAATATGAGCTTTCGATAGTGTTAAGCCTCAAAGTTTGAATAATAAATAAAAAAAATATTGAAGTCAGATGAAAAGTTTATCATTCATTGAAAACGATCTCACTTTTTGTGAGAAAAATAAATGTTTCAATTTAGTTCAAAGTAACTGACAATTTAACAAACTGAAAATACACAGAAACATAATTTAATAACTTCGAATTCCTCAATGCACTAAGACTTCCGCAATGGCGTTTATTGACAACAGCATTGATAATATCCGCCATTGCGGAAGTCTTCAGTATGAATTAATAGCACTTTGAGGAATTCGAAATTGATAAATTCTGTTTTTAATAAAAGTTTATTAGTCTTTTTCTGTTATTGAATAAGTAAGAAATAAGTATTTTTCAGGCTAAAGGTGAATTATTTTTTGTATTTCATTTGGAGACAGTAGCGCAGTTCTGACCGCTAATATATGCTACACTTTGTACAGAAAGCAGAAATATTAATATTTATATTACCAGTAATGTAAAGGATGTATTGAATTTACAGTGCCAGTAATGTATAATATGTAGGCCTATACTAAGTATGAATAAGTTGAGTTTGCATTATTAATAAATTTTTTCTTATTATTTCAGTGCCTGGCAGACACTTTGCTGGGCTCCAATCCTACTCCACAGAACAATGTTCCCGAAAGTAGAACGATGCAGGTAAATAAATTGTACATCTAGTATCGAAATTGTAATATTGATTTACAGAAATAATTTTTAAAATATTTTATCATTTGGAATTCACAAGAGAATACATTTGAAATTATAATGATCTATATCTATATATATAAAAATGAATGTCTGTCTGTATGTATGTATGTATGTATGTTCCCTATAGACTTCAAAACTACTTGACAGATCGGCATGAAACTTTGGGAATATGTTGTGTGAATATTGCGGATGGTTTCTGACCATAAACATTTTTTGGGAAGCTAATAATTATTATTAAGTAGCTGGCCCAACGCGCGTTGCTGCATTCTCATAAAAATTCTCCTTGATTTTATTATTCGCCACCTCCCGCTGAGGTTACATCTAAAATTACGAAAGAAGTTAGTCCTAGGGCTCTTCCAGCTGATCATAGAGGCTTCGTTGTTTTCTTAATCACCACCTCTGAATGAAGAAACATTTCAAATTTAAACCTCCTATGACTATAAGGGTAGAAGCTAGGTTTTTTATTTTATTATTCGCCACCTCCCGCTGAGGCTGCATTTCAAATTTCTAGCTGCATTGGTTAACAGATGTCATCAACCTAGCATAATTACATTTTATCATACCCAGTCGTATGTTTCCTACATATTGCAAGGCTCCAACTGCCTGGTAGCCTACATGCAAAGTGCAAAGTCTTTTGCTGTTCAAAGACAGCGTAAATAACGCCACTAAGGGGCCTGCCATATGATTAAAAACTGTTGACTTATATCAGCTGTTCCTTTAAGCTCTTTGGCTGGCAAGTTCAGTAGGTTAGGTCTATAAAATGGTTTAATTAATAATCATTATTAGCTCCCCTATTGAAATTTATGGTCAGAAACCATCCCCAATATTCACACAATATATTCCCAAAGTTTCATGCCGATCTGTCAAGTAGTTTTGGAGTCTATAGGGAACAAACATACATACATACATACATACATACATACATACATACATACATACATACATACATACATACATACATACATACATACATACAGACAGACATTCATTTTTATATATAGAGATTAATCCATTTTATAGACCTAACCTACTGAACTTGCCGGCCAAACAGCTTGAAGCAACAGCAGATAGAAGTCAACAGTTTTTAATCATATGGCAAACCCTTAGCGGTGTTATTTACGCTGTCTTTGAACAGCAAAAGACTTTGCACTTTGCATGTAGGCTACCGTGCAGTCGGAGCCTTGCAATATGTAGGAAACATAGGGCATGGGTATTTTTTTTTTTTTGTAGATTACGTCTTGGAGACTCCAGTTAAGGAGTATAAGACAAGTCAAATCAACAATATTATACACTAGATACCATAATTACTTCAATTAGTTGAGGTGAGGCTTAATTTTGATGTGAAAGGAACTCTTGTACACTATAAAAAGCTTTATCAACTAAATATTTCATCAATTGTTTTTTAAATATTTCTATATTTTCAAGACTCTTCAAAAACTGCGGTAGCTTGTTGTAGAATTTCCTACCAATATAACTAGGTTTTTGTTTGAATAAGCTACTATTGTGACTCACCAAGTGACAATCTCCTCGGCTTCTTGTATTATAATCATGAACATCAAGATTTTGGTTAATATCATTCGTTTTTACATATAAAGTAGCTTCATACACATATAAGCAGGGTACAGTTAGGAGACCAAGTCTCTTGAACAACGGCCTACATGAATCTAATCTATTTACTCTTTCTATACACCTAACCGCTTTCTTTTGGATCTTAAACACCCTATCAAGATTTTGTTTTGATGAATTACCCCATACTAAGGTAGCATACAAATACCCCAGATGAAATTTTACTACATATTTTCTCAATGTATGGAGTCCAGGTCAATCGTCTATCCAACGTAACTCCTAGAAATGCAATTTTTTCTTCCTGGTCTAATTGATTATCGTTTACAAACACGTTTATAGCCCTATCTTCATTCAAATTATGTTTGTTTTTGAATTGAAGGTATTGGCATTTTTTACTATTTATAGTTAATTTCAACTGATTTAAAAATTGGACAATGGACTGCACACCTATATGGGCACTTATTTCTAAATTATCTAGAATGGAATTGCTGAAAATGAGTGATGTATCATCAGCAAATAAGAGGGCTCTACCACTAATTAATTCTTTAGGTAAACGGTTGACATATAACAAAAAAAGCAATGGACCTAGTATTGACCCCTGAGGCACTCCAGCTTGCACCTCTAATTTATTAGATTTATTCTTTACTATACTATTACCAACTACTGTAGTTAGTTCTACACATTGTTTTCTCCCAATAAGATATGATTCAAACCATTTCAGTTCAACCCCATTTACACCTACATTTTGCAGTATTTCCAATAAAGTTCTATGATTAACACAGTCAAATGCCTTTGACAGATCTAAGAAGATTGCAGTAGCTTTATCACCTGAATCTATTATATCTATTAGTTTTTCAACTAGAGAAACTATGGCTGTTTTTGTTGATCTCCCTTTCTGGAAGCCATGCTGTTCATCACAGATAAAGTTAGCTTCTTGAAGGTGCAGAAGTAACCTATTAAGAACTACTCTTTCAAAAATTTTACTTATTACATTTAAAATACTAATGGGCCTATAGTTTTCTACCTTTTCTCTATCACCACTTTTGAAGATTGGTAAGATCTTCCCCTCTTTTAAGTTATCTGGAAAAACACCTTGTTCTAATGAATGATTGATCAGATGAATCAAAGGGTCTAACAATTGATCTTTACATTCTTTCAGAATTTTACTGGATACCCCATCCATTCCTACAGTTTTTTTATTATTTAAACAATCAATAATATTTGACAACTCGTCTTGGCATACTGGGTGGAATTTTAATTCGTTCTGAATCCCCTCAGTATTCCTCATGTTTGCATCACTAATACCTGTATTAAGAGATTTTCGAAGATCCTTAGCAACCAGTTGATAATATCTGTTAAAGAAATTACAAATGTCTACACTATCATCAATATATTTGTTATTTTCGTTAATTATTCTGGGGACACTAGTATAAGCATCTACATTAGCTACTTGCCTATTTTTGTTTATTACATCCCACACTGCTGTGTTAAAGTACACACTATTTTTCAAAATTTCAGCTGTTTTCTTACATTTCGCTCTTTTCACTTCTCTTGTATAATTTTTCTTTAGAGCTTTGTAATTATCTTCACTTAACATATTTCTAGATAGTTTGAATTCATCATATGCATCTTTAACCCTATTTCTTTCTGCAAGGATATCATCAGTTATCCACTCTTCAATCTTGTCTAATTTGTTCTTTACAGGGACCTTTTTAACTGGACAACTCATAGTAATATGAAACCTTAAAATATTAATGAAACTATCATATTTGTCATTTAAACTATTGCTATTGTAAACCCTACTCCAGTTTTCTTGTAGCAGAAATATATTATGTTGTATATGATGAAATGTAATTATGCCAGGTTGATGACATCTGTTAACCAATGCAGCTAGAAATTTTAAATGCAGTCTCAGCGGGAGGTGGCGAATAATAAAATAAAAAACCTATACCTTCTACTCTTATAGTCGTAGGAGGTTTAAATTTGAAATGTTTCTTTATTCAGAGGTGGTGATTAAGAAAACAAGGAAGCCTTTAAGATCAGCTGGAAGAGCCCTAGGACTAACTTCTTTCCAAATTTGAAATGTAACCTCAGTGGAAGGTGGCGAATAATAGAATAAAGGAGAATTTTTATGAGAATGCAGCAACGTGCGTCTGGCCAGCTAGTCAATAATAAAAGAGACGTTTGCCCAAGATTTATCCTACCAAAATCATTCAATCATCATGCCTCATCAATAAATAATTGTCATATTATGAAAATCATGAAATGGTTTCAATATTATTGTAATGAAGAGGCTGATATGACAAAAATATATTCAAAGTTCAATATCGTACATAATAAAAAAGCGAATGAGCTATATCTAGACATTTCTGTTCTCCAAGTGCATTATAAGGTAGTATTAGAAATTTATGTAAGTTATATTTATATTATAAATATTACTCTCATAGGGAATGAGAATACTCACTTTGGTGTGTCTATTTTGCACTATAAGAGTAAAAATAACTATACTATCTTAAATTCAATGATCTTTCAAAAGTGCTTTTCCACACAAAAATATTGTCAATATAGTACAATGAATAATAGAATTTTTCACTTTTCCCATTTGTACTTACATCCAGGAACCAAGAACATTTATCGGGAGACAGAAATTTGTTGATGTGAACCCATTTATCTTCTCTACAGTACCGTACATTATTTGACTGAATAATATAAATTATTATTATTTTTTGTATCAAACTTTAGTTTTATTATACACTGAGTAAGAAAAAATGGAATTTCATCAATAAACTTTCCTGGTCCCAAAAGGAGTAAAAATGAGAAATAGTTAGGTTTAGAAAAAACTGTGCAAAGGGTGAAAACAAACATTATACTATAATTATAAATTATTTATTTATTTATAATACATACTTAAAAATTACAAACGATAGAGGCTTACAGCAAATGCCAAAACAAACCTCATTGAATACATTAGATTGACTAAAAACAAACAAGGAAATCACAAAACAAAAATTTAAACGCTAAGCTTACAAAGAAATAAGTCAAAATACATACAATAAGAGAACGGCAAGAAATAAAAGCATAAAGAAAAATAATCCTAAATATGAATTAATTTTAAACAATGAAAAACCAAAATAGTTAGAAAATCACATGAAAACAGTATAAAGAAAAATAACCCTAAACATTTGTTAACTCTAAACAAGAAATAATAGAACAGCTAGAAACAAAATAGAAGGAAAGAAGAGGAAAGAAGAAAACAACATATAATTTATGGTCTGCATCTAAAATTCCAGAGCTTGAAAACATTTTCTACTAAAACAGCACAAACTATCTGAGAAGGGGTCTAGTACTGGATTAAATCTTTTGTAAAATCGCACAGTTCTTTGAAAGAAACAATTCGCATGGTGAATTAGTCAATGTGTTCAATCTCCCTTATTAGTTTATTTCTCATTTTATTATTTTTCCCAGATAATTAATGATAATTCGGAGTTCGATTAGGATTCAGAATTTTTTCTATTGGAGCTTCTTAGAACAAACATAAGAAATAATAAGTGATGTGTCATAGAAGTTTGTTTGAGAAACCGCTAATTTTTTCATGCTCTCTATTATTGTATAATTTATATGAAATATTTCATTCTCTTTTTTTACTTTTCCATGACACTGATATAACACACCATTAAGTTTTTTTTTCTGAAATAGATGACCTAATTTAAATGAACCGTGATTGTGTTAGATAAGCTTTGAAAAGCATAAAATTTATTATTCTATTCAAGTGAATTGGTTTGAGGCCCTCAAATGATACAAACGGATATTTTTGGAAGCAGAATTTTCTAATTTGGTTCAATAAATACGATAAAAAGTTAATTTTTCCATGTAGTACGTGTGTGTAGTGTAGTATATTATACTACATATCGTGTGTAGTGTAGTAGGTTCAAAACTATTCTTTTGTTGAAAGTACCGCTGAACAAGACAGCGCTCGTACAGTGCTGCCGCCGTGGCTAAAATTCCAACTAGTGTATGAACAGCTGGTTGCAAATGCATCCAACTTTCAGCGAAAAGAAAACATCTGATTTTGATTCTGGTAGTTGTGATGGCGAGTGATGAGTGTTGTGGATGAATTATTTTGAAATTGAAACTGGAAATACTATTTCAAGATTTGTTAATTACAGAAGTTCTGTTAACGTAGTTCCAGTGTTACTTTTGAAATCGTTTCACCGTGGGTTATGAGGAGGCTGTCATTGAAGTCTGGTATTTAATTTACAATATTTCGCCATTCTTATCTAACCTTAATCTTACGATCTGTGTGCTCTAAAAATTCGTTTTTATTAACATTAATCCTAACAAATCGTTTTAATTGTTATCTATAAATTGATTGCATGTATCGGTTCGCAATTGGACTTTAATTTGATGTATGGTAACTTCGTAATAATTGTTTTAATTCAATTTTTCTAATGCGTATGACTTTCGTTTTGATATGATGCCTTATTGCAATCACTGAAATTTTCATTTCATGACAATTTAAAATGATCTGATGTCAGTAGACTAAGGTCTACCCAATTTATTGTGAACAGATTTTCAAAACTTTCGAGCATAGGTAATAGTAATTCGCTGTTGTTTACATGCTTCACGATTTTTGGATATTCTCGTTGAATCAAAATTGTAGCTTTCATTAGCACTTGCATGTAAATTCTGTATTAACTTATAATAATCTTTTCCGTACGTTTATTAATTTATAATAATTTTAGAATAAACAGGTATTCTTCACTTTTTCACTATAACCGGTTTGCAATAATTTTAGGTGTTGCTTGTTTGCTCTCATCGCTTCAGGTCATTGACTCACCCCTGTCGAAATCATTATTTCTATTAGTAAAGCAATCTTTAGTTTAATTTAGTTAATTAGGCTATCAGTTACTTTCTTTTTCAATCTTTTAGAACTCCTTTTGCATTCGATCTTATAGTACCGTACGGTATTTGTAATGTCAATAGGTATGATAATGTTTTTGGAAAGTGATATTTTCTTCAATTTTCGGGGAAGGCCTGTAAGACCTCTTTCTAGGGATTCGTTCAACTTTTATCCCACAATTCTGAAATAAAATTAAATAAATTTTCCTTCATTTTTAAACTGAACCACTCGAACAATTACTATAAAATACTTTATCTAGGAAAAGGGTCCACTGCAAAATTTAGAACTATTACTGTTACTTGGGCCTTCAACTGATTTAGTCCTGTTACGTTGTAGTTTTGAATATCAACAAAAAGTTGGACCCATCAATCAATTTAAATTATTTGCAATACAAGGGTGCTCCTAAACCCATATCTTTTTCGGACGGTGCCCATTCATAATTATTATAGGTATAACAAAAAACAAGATTACAAAGAAAAGCAATCAAATAGACAATATAAAAGTAATTACCGTAATTAATTAATAAGAGCATAATAATTGTAAGAAATAAAAAGGGAAAGGTAGGACAGAGGAAAATTTTTGTCAAAGGGTCTCCTTAGAGAAAAAACAAATGCAAAAAGAAAATTAATAAAGAGTGATCCTGCTCAAGTCAACAATATAATGATATAATATCAATATCAACGATGTAATGAGTGTTGAATTCAAAACGTTTTTTATCAACATTTTAGCAAGATCACATTTTCAGTCTATAAAAAGTTATTTCTGTTCATCCCATTCTTTATGATTTAAATATCATATTTGAAAATCTTTTAAACTAAAAACTTGTTTACTTATACAAAAATCATATTTGGGACTCAATGATCTCTTGATGACTAAGTAATTTGAAAGTAATGCATACATTCAATTCTTGGATTTCTTGTTCCATAACGATCTGCGTTGCTACTTGTTAATATTAAATTATTATTGTAAATTTAACTAGTTGCGGTAGAAGACTCGAAAACGTTCGGCCAATGAGTGAGTAGGAATATTATTTATTCACAATTAAAATTGACTGCAAGTCGTTGAATTTACAATAATAAGTTAACGATACAGTCATCTTCTTTATGGTATGAAACTGACCAATTTAAAATTGTAACTGACAAAAATTAGTCAAATACTTCCCATTGAATTTAGTTTGGTTCACTTAGTTCCAGTGAAAATGATTTTCACCAAGTTCAATAGAAATAAACTAAGGAAACTTGCACGGTAGAGCTTCAATACTCTATGATAATCATAGATGTGAAATCAAATGCATGTGCATTTGATCATAATTTTGATTTATTGTATGGGCTATTATTAAAGTAATGAAATGTTATATATTGCTGTGAGTAAAATTGAAATCTGGATTTTCGAAAATAGGCTGTCTTCATGCTTTAAAATAATTATAGGAACAACTGAAACCTCGAGAACTCACTTAATGTAAACTAGTACAGTAGATAAATACAGTTGAAGCTGTTGTGTATTTTTTAGTACTGCACTTTAATGAAACTGAAACAACACAGAATACAATACAGCACGAAACGTGAAGTACAGTACAGTAAAAAAAACTGTACAGTACGTAGTTAAAGAATATTACACATTCTATACATTGTTACGGCTCTTAAAAAAGTCTAATTGATTTTTACTGCAGTAATTGTTCGCTTTTCTGCAGCCAAGTTTTATACGTTTTGAAAGAATGAGCTGGGAAGGTGTACGTGAATCCGGATTATCGACGGTCCGGATTATTGACATTTTACTGTATACATATTAGGCCTAGGATTTTCACAGTAATCACTGTTTTTCTTCTTTCAGTCAGATTTTCCACAATTTTCTATCCTCCCAATCCCCCTCACTCAAGTGTCTCGATTCCAACGCTTCATCCACCTCATTCCTCCACAATCTCCTCGGCCTTCCTCTTCTCCGGACTCCACTCTGATCCATTTTGATTTATTTCTGAACCATTTTGATCCAATCCTCATCACATGCCCTTCTTGCATGACCATACCAAACAAGTCTCTTCTCTTCCATGTATGCAATTATATCAGTTTTCACTTTCATTCTCCTTCGAATTTCCTCATTCCTTACTCGATCCGTCCTCTTTAACTCACAACATCTTCTCCAATACTCCATTTCCACAGCAACGAACCCAATTCTTTGATCTATTCGTCACCCATGATTCTGCCTAATAAGCCATGATACTCTTGACTAGTGTTAATAATAATATCGTGTGACCTGGCTGGCTCAGGTCTGGTGTCAGAGTTATCAGGTCGCACCTGAATAAGTTCAGGGCCTCTGACGTGACTGTTGAAAATTCTATGTTTAGTATCTCTAGAGATGTCATTGTTACATATAACTGGATGCAGCTTTCTTATACACTCTCTAGTCTGCCCAAGTGTGGGCTTCACCTAATCATCTTGTGTGGTGGTGAATCCAAGATATTTGAATTTTGAAGTACCTTTTATTTGAACCCCTTCAGCAATAATCAAATCTTTCACTAATTTATCATTTGTTACGAGGTATTCAATTGTTTATAACTAGTGAGCCCAACGGGCTGGAGAACTCGCTTGCAAACAACTAATTTTGGAAAGGGAAACTCATTTAGGAAGTTTATTGTAGGGGAAGGTGGTAACGAAAAACGGCTGTTTTGAAGATACTGATTTAGATAAAATTCACAAGACATCTATCACTACTTGAAGTTCAAGTTTATCGGTGCTCTGATACACACATTTATATATTTACTATATAAAAAACAGCTGTATTTATATTCATATTTTGTCAGGGCAATGAAATTAGTATATCAGCTGACAGAGATTCTATAAAAAGCCTGATCGCATTTATTCACCTACAGCTGATGATAACTGAAAATATATTTTGAAATCTATTGTGAATGCCATCATATGGTAGAATCGTAGAAACAACTATTTTCTATATATTTATAGTGATAGCCTATATATCAATGAAGGGCCTATTTGATTCGCCTCAAAAAGGATGAAGGAGTCGGTTAATTTTATTCGCCAACGAACTTGACCTGTCTAAAGATACCAAGAATCTGTGTTTCAAATTTGAATCGATAAAGGCGTTCGAAAGTTATCGTGGAACATACCCACAAACACACAACGCCTCAAGTCAAAAGGAAGAACTCGCTTCTCTCGTTCAATTAATTTCCAGTCCAGCCTTGTCATATTCTTCTTTTAATTTTCTTAGCATGAAACTGCGATTCTCTTCGTCTTGGGCGATAACGACTTGGTCATCGGCAAAGCATAGGGTGTAAAAGTTTTCATTTCCAATGGGTGATCCCATTCCTTGACGTTTACTGTTCCAATTCCTCAGTGTCTTCTAAATATATCTTGAACAGCGTGGGTGACATGCTGCAACCTTATATAAATTATTTTGTGAAATATGGAGGTTTAAAGTTTAAATTTTTCGGTTTTTGGAGGCAATTGGTCTCATTTATGAGTTATTTTAAACTAATGCCGATTTTTTCATAATTTAAAGACACCTTCGGGAATAAAATAACATATTAAGTGGGCCTTAATGTATGTTCTCAAAAAATCTTTCAGAATATAATTTTGTATTCTTTATTAGTTTCTATATAGCTTATATTTAATTTGTTTCTTCCGACTACTAATAGTTCAAAAATCAAAATCAATTTAATTTCCTCTTCATTTTACATTAAACAAAACACACATGATAACAAAGGAAATTAATACCCACAAAAGCAAAGCCTGAGCGTGGATATGAATCGAAGTTTGAATTTAAAGATTCATTAATACATACTACGATTAATTTGTCACACATACATTTTTTGGCTAATGTTATACAGAAAAAAGAAAAAAATCTTACAGACTAATATAATACTTGACACGGATTGAGTCTAGATAAAACACTGGCGTGGGAAACATAATTATACAAAACAAAGTGTAAATGATTGAATCAAAAGAGTTGTGATGAAATGCAATTTTTTCAAAACATTATTTCTGACACATTGCTTGACAAAATATATTGATCAATATTTAGTTGTAAGACATTGAAATGGTTTTCTTGTTGTAAATTTATTTATTTGAGAATAAACTATCTATCTATATTTTTATTTTTATCGCAGTTTTTTCCAAAATAAACTTTTGAAAATCTCAAAATAATTTATGACGAAAAATAGTTTGATCTAAATGTAAAATATTTAATGATGTACCCCCAGGTGTTTTTTACTTGTAAAAATGATCAAAAGTTTAAAATAGTTTTTAGGTGAGATTAATTGCCACCAAAAACTGGAAAATTTGAACGTTGAATCTCCATATTTCACAAAATTATTTATGAACAAATTTTTCCCACGGCAAACATTCAATGCCTTAATAATATCCAATAAAAGAAACTTAAAAAAAATTGAACAAAAACCCTGTGCACAGTTTTAATAAAAACAAAAACATTCTTTCTAAGATTGAGAACCGACAGAAAAAATTAGGATAATACCTTTGAAGGAAATTCCTAAACCAATCATTAGAAATCTAAATTTTCCAGGTTTCAGTTTTTTATCAAAACAGTAATTTCTCCAATGACTGTCGTTATTGCTCTATTCCATTCCAATTTCTTATGCTACGATAAATATACACTGGTCCATTATTTAATCAATAACGTATAAGTATACCATTGGAACCCAAAATTGGTCAATCTGAGATAACAAAAAAAATAATTATATTTCAAGGTCACCCATAGCTGAATACGATCGAGTATGGGAGATGAATCACCTTTTCGTGTAATCATTTTGTTTCTATTCGTGATTCGTCTGTAATCTCTCGCAATTTACTTTAAAAAAATAAATAAAACTGTTCTGTTGTTGTGGTTTTACCACTGCTGGAGAATTGTTGGAGCGTTTGAATTTCGACTCTAGTAGATTTCTGAGAACACTGATAAAGTAAAGCGAATCCACATTGTTTTCCAGGATTCCCCCCAGTAAGTACCTAGGCTACTGTATTATTATTTCAATCGAAATATAAATGAACTTACGTACTATACGTCTATTGAACATGAGTTGTTATACTTTTCTCTAATCAATTCCGTCTGAATTTGGCTCTACTAATGTTGGCTTTTCATTGCGAAAAAATGATATAACAGTTTTGAATATCCAACCTCAAGCGAGCAAAATTTGGCGAGAAAGTTTTAATCTTTGGTATAGATTGAGCTTAAAATAAAATTTATAAATTATTTTTTGTACGGCAAGAAAGTAAGATGTTCAGATTGATGTGAGATGTAAGATTTTCAGTAGACTCGTTAGTTTTGTCTGAGTTTGATTAGGGCCACTTGTCACTCAGATTACTAAATAACGGCTAAATGACTAAATATCAGATTAATAAATAATTTACATATACTATATAGCATATATCAGATTACTTAGTACAGTAAAATTTGGGAAATGAGTTTGATGATTAGTTGGACCTACAGTTTTAGTTAGGCTTTGAACCATCGGGAAGTGATTTTACAGCAGAGAACTGTCTTTAACTTTAATAATCTATCAATTTAAATATTATGAAATAATAACTTTTTTATTCTTGTATAATTTTAAGAAGAAGTTCTGAATCGTAAATGGAATTTTTTCATTCTTGGCTTTTTGTTCTATAACGATCAGTATTGTTAATATTAACTTTTTATGGTAAATTCAACAACTTGCAGTCAATTTTTAATTGATAATAATATTATTACGTTTAGCATAATTATGTTTTTTTTTTTCAATTTGCCTGTGATTTGAACCTCGGGTTAAGACAGCGAACACATAAGACCAATGTGGTCTTATGTGTTCGCTGGTTAAATACTTACTTGAAACTTTAGTTTATTGAGGATCGATGTACCGGGTACCCAAATGTTTATAAAAAATATGCCCATTTACCTAAATAAAGTATAACTATTATCGGGACTACTACATGTAGCATATTTCTACTTAAACGCTGTTATAAAATCACCGGGTGGTTCGGAACCCACCTAAATTGTAGGTCCAACTCATCAATCATCATCATCATCATCCAATTCATTACCCACGCACAGGTCTCAGACCTATGTGGGCTTCATCCTCTGAGAAAAAATATGTCCCTTTATAAAGTATTCATTCCATTGGTTTATTTTTATTTTAATTCACTTCCATGGAGTATCTATATAAAATATGTTTGTGCAGGGATTTTCCAGTTACCGGTAATTTGAAACTCGATTTAAGAGATATAACCTACTTTTTAACCTCGGTTTAAGACTTATACCTAAACAGAATTTAATAATTTCGAATTACTTTAACTGCTATTAATTTATACTGAAGACTTCCGCTATGGCAGATATTGACAACAGCATTAAGTAGCTGATGGAATCTAATACATTTGAAATTAATAAATTCTGTTTCTATATATTTGTCAGTTTGTTAAATTCAGTTACTTCAAAAAAACTTATGACTACCTGGAACCTGGGTTTATCGGGTTTTCACTGTTTATCGAAACCAAGAAATCTATAACATTTTTTTTTGCATAATTTAAAAATATTATCATTTACTCCCTTCCCCCTTCAAATAATCTACATAGTCCAAGTGAGTCGTTCATTAAGGTATACAAATTATATAAATTGCATTTCAAATCGAAAAATAAATCACCTACCTACTCGAAATGTTTTATTTGTGCTTCGATAAAGCCGCTTAACTGAGCCAAGGTGATAGAATAGATGATTAGAATTGCAGACCGGTGGACTTCAATGTTACTTACGTCTTCAAGGTGAAATTTAAATGCGAATCTAGAAGGCCTAATTCAACATGTCTGTGTCTGTGCGTGAAATTAGTGCCATTGATTCGTAATAGTTTTTTAATTTTTTATCTCAAATTATTAATATAATTTTTTTGCCTAATATTAATTCTCTGGTTAACCCCTTTAAGGGTTAAAAAGGTCCATGTCATTTTTGTATTGAATAATGCTGCTAAGTTAAATTGCATTTTTATTAGTGTTGGGACATTGCACTTATACTAAAATATCAGTTCTTGAATATTTATTGTTCTTTAAATTACGAAATAACGGTCATTGAAGGCTGTTAATAGAACAGGAAGTTGTTCAGTATCAATTGATTTTCATGTAGGGTTGTGGTACTTCCAGATAAAATATAATTAATTGGTATTCGACTAATAAATAATTGGTGAAAAAATCCTATAAATATACTGAATCGTTGCGGATAAGAAATTGGAGTATAACCTCAGTACTTGATAGATTTACTTGTTTTTTTTAATCGTAGATATTAAAAGCGTCTTGAATTTAACTCAATTTTAAATCTACACAGGGGTGAAAGCATCATGACGCACACCCCCCCCCCCCCCCACCCACAAAAATGCGAAAAAATAAGCCTACCGTATTCTTTCTAAAAGAAGATTTATATATGTATTGAAAAAATTCATACCCAGTCGATAGATAATATACTAAATCTATATATATTTCTTGAGATTTTTTACATGGTAAATGTTTTTTTTTTGTAAAGGTAAAAAATAAATATCAATGCAATGAATATATGAACAACTGCTCAATAAACTTAGTTGCAAAATAGCTAAATAAGAATGTGAACCTAAATAGTTTTTAAACAATCATATATTATTACAAATATATAATGGTTCAATAAAAATCAAATACCTATAAGTTTATGTTTGATGTACAAATTGATTATCAATTAGCCTACAAGTTAATTCTACAAAGTTGTTGCTCATTAATTGACATTCTATCTGGTAACTTCGTAATATGTTTTTGAACGTCGTCACGTTAAACACGGTTTCAATCAACTTTACCCCCCCCCCCCCCCAACCTTTTTTTGGAACCCCCAGGGCACCCCTGATATACAAAATTTGATTCTTGAATTTTGTGTTCCATACCGCTCTGCGTTGTTAATATTAATTTTTTATGACAACTTTAACGACCTGCAGTCAATTTTAATAGAGAATAAATTTTAACTCACGTGACTGGAACGTTTTCGAGTCGTGACGAATTTAAAATCAACACGATTCGAAAACGTCGCAGCCTACGTGAGTAAATATTTATTTATTCCCTATTAAAATTGATTGCAAGTCGTTAAATTTATCATGAAAAGTTAACAAAGTTGGAGTAAAACCTTGGCACTTGTCTGATTTACTTGAGGTTATTTCATTGTCGGTTAGATTTAGAATAAAAAAAACTAAAAATGGCCAAACGTGGATTTTCATTTTGTTAACAACATATTTAAAGATATTATTGTATTTAACCACTGTACCTGAATTTTTCAAATTAAATTTTGTTTGAATTATCATGGGAAGGCTCTATTTAAAAATTCTTAGTGCAAGTGGATATAACTGCAGGGTGTTTCAAAAATGACGCCGCCCATGGGGTATAATATATGACATATTCAACATGCT
This sequence comes from Conomelus anceps, assembly GCA_948455865.1. Taxonomy (NCBI): domain Eukaryota; kingdom Metazoa; phylum Arthropoda; class Insecta; order Hemiptera; family Delphacidae; genus Conomelus; species Conomelus anceps. Next base: position 47,685,900 of record OX418221.1, read on the forward strand.
ATTGATTAAAATGTAATAAAAAACATATGTTAGGAAGTTAGTTGTTGGATTTGATGCTCTATAACTTTGAAACAAATTTGTACTAATTTCAAAACATTCTCAACAACTTTCCTTCAAATTTTCGTTGTTACTTCACTTTAAATAATATTTTGAATGCCGTTTGAGTTTCAATTCAGTCACTTATATTGCATATGAATTTTGTTATCAACTTCCTAATGCAAAGAACCCCATAGGAAAACATCATCATAAGTTTCAAGGATCGGCTTCGGGATCTGTGGTGGGTCCACATTTATTTTTTACCTGAAGTTAGACGAAGCAACAGGTTGATGGGATCGGAAAGGGTTGTCCTATTGTTTGTAAAGATGGAAATATTCCTTCCTTCATCCTTTTTCTATTGTTCTATAATAGTTTGAAAGTTTGACCAATTTGTTGATTTTGAGCCTTCCTTGTTGGTGTTGACTATAGAGCGTACATTTTGGAGTAGATATTTTTTGGAGTTGTGAGACAAAAACTGTTATGTAATCAATGTAACTTGTAATAGTACTTGCAAATTGTTATACATGGTCCACATATTGTATGTTAAAAAGTTACAACATTTTCAGCATCGGGTTTAGGGGGGGAGGGGGGTTTAAGTGGGTGAATAAGTCGTTTTTATCAGTTTTTCTCGAATATTTAGAAAACTATGCGGTTTAGATAGAAAAGTGTCCTATACAAAAATAATCTACATTAAATTGTGAACAAAAATGGTATTTGCATAATCTTGCTATAGTGAACGGTTCCAAAGTAACGGAGAGTGTAAAAGGAGGCAATTTTCGTATTTTTCAGTTTTTTTTTTTTAAATATCACAATACCGCTTTGGAAACTAATTGTTTAAGCAGTGGTATGTCAATGATAAGTCTTAAAGAAATAACAACCTCAACACCCTCTCAAGGGGTGCTACTTTTAAAAGGAAAAGAGGCTTCCACAGGCCTAGTAGCTCAGTCAACTTAGACAAAAATATGTGGTCCTCGAAAGGATTTATTGATAGAGAAATGTGTTTTTCACCAATCGCTTCCTCTAAACTTGGGTAATAACATACCAAAAGTCCCCAAGAATGGGGGGGGGGGGGGGTGAGACCTAGTTAAAAGTGTGGGGGGGAGTTGAAAGTTACAAAATGTTAGCTTTTTGCTTATAAATCAGTAAAGATAATTCAAAATGATTTTTTGTTTGTATTTATTTTGTAGAATAGAGGTAACTAAATCTATAGGAAATAGGTAATCTAATAGGCAATATTAACATCTAATATTAAAATTGTATTTGCCATAAAGTCTTTCATATTTTGTTCCAATTCAGTTACAGAGATACTCTCAGTAAATTCCTGAAGTAGGGTATATAAAGACAAAATAATCTACACATATTCAATACCCATATCTCGGCACTTCTTTGTTGATTTGAAAGCAAATCATGAATTGCGTACAATCTTCACTAATAGAGAATCAACTCTTAAGCATTGTCAATTTATTGAGATTTTGTCACTCTGAATCGTTCTCTCTTCAGATGGCAAATCACCTTTGGTTCCAGTTCTCATACTGATCACCAACAATGGGCATAGGAACAATAGCTGTACTCTCCTACAACCCAACAACCTGTTGCCCTGTACACTACAGGTAGAAAATAAAAATGTGGACCCATCAGAGATCCCCAAGCCCAAGGATCTCAAGAATTAAAATTGATTGAAAAAAATAGATCTGACTGAACTTAATGAAATGACTGCTGTGACTTAACTAATACTCGATTAGTACATTCCAATTGTCTCAGATAGTTGAATTGTATTTAATGTTGCTTAAATATCGGTTGGGGCACAGAAAATTCATCCCATGCATGTGACTTCCACCATTTGATCAAAGGGTTACGTCATTTTTTAAACACCCTTTACATGAAATAAAGCTCCCATTCAAATGGGAAAATACATTAAAAATCTCAATGTAATAAATTATTTCTTACCACTGTATTTGAATTTTCCAAATTTTTTTTGAGGATGAGACCCACATAGGTCTGAGACCTGTGCGTGGGTAATGAGTTGGATGATGGTGATTGATGAGTTGGACCTACAGTTTTGGGTGGGTTCCAAACCTCCAGGAAGAGATTTTACAGCAGAGAACAGTGTCTTTTTTGCTGGCCAATGTAATCGGTCACCCATACAAAGAGTGCCCAGGAGAACGCAGCATATCTCTATCTGGTTGAACAGATACCTGCTACGGCTCCCGGCTATCACTCCCCTAAAACTAATAGAAATGTTGTTATTATTTATCAAGGAAAAGTTCCATCCTTAATCTCTATGACAACAGTTCTAAGTGCATCTGTATATTATAACAACATGAAACATATCTCTCTTTCGAATGGACAATAAATTAAATAGATAATTTCTAATTTAATGATTTGTTCGCTGCCTATCTCTGGTAGAACAAAATTCTGCTTTACTTTATTTAAAATTCCATGCGTTGACTTACTAATACTTAAGAAGCAATGACCTACTATGGCATTTGTCGAATATTGAGTGTTATAAAGAGAATCGATTATTCTTTCATTAATTGTACATAAACATGATGTGCCTACAAATAAGCGTCTGGGTCAGTAAACGAATTAGAGTAGTATGATGATGATTTTATTGATGATATTATGAAGCAGCGAAGATATTGTCCTGACTTGGATTGACATCGCATTTAGACCTGATATTCTAAAAATTCTCTCAAGCTTTGGTTTCTAACCAAAGTGATAGCCGAGTGCTGTATAAAGCAGGTATCTGTTCAATCAGAGATCAGCTGCGAAACTCCTGGGGGCTCTTTGTAAGGGTGACCGATTGGATAGGCCAGCAAAAAAGACTGTTCTCTGCTGTAAAATCACTTCCTGGAGGTTCGGAACCCACCTGCAACTATAGGTCCAACTCATCAATCACTATCATCCAATTCATTACCCAAGCACAGGTCTCAGACCTATGTGGGCTTCATTCTCCGAAAAAAAACTACTGGAACATGTGACAGGACACTACACTTCATATCCCGACGTGTTTTCAATATAGGCTGAGTTGAGAGTCAGATTCAAGTGTTTGAACATCTTGAAATCAATTCTCGACTTGAAAAAAATTGAAACAGTATAAACTTACCTGAAATAATTTAGTTTTAGAATTATAAAACTGCATAAAATGATTCTTAAACACTTCAACCTAACCTCAACCGATGTCAAAAGCTAAAAGTTTGTGTATGCTGGCCTTGCTTGCCAACCTTTGTTCCATGTTCGTGTTGTAGGAAACCATAGCTTCAAACGCAGTTTATCTTGAAATTTAAAAAAAAAATTAATGCACAAAAATGTTTTAAATTTGTAAAACTACATAGAATAATTTTTAAATGATGCAATCTAACCCCAATTTTTATCAATAGCATAAAGTGTAGTGTACGTGGCCTTTTGCTGACCTTTGTCCCATGTTCATGCTGTTGGAAACCATAGCTTTAAACTTTATCTTTAAATTTTAATATCTATTCTTAACTGCACAAACAATTAAATATTTCAGTTTTAAAATGATAGAACTGCATAAAATAATTATTGATCACTTAACTAGTACTATACCAAAACAATACTCTGATACTATACAACTACAGTGGAGTCCCGGTTAACTGAAATAAAGGGGACGAATTTTTCGGTTAACCCAGGAACATCTAAAAAAAGCCTACATTACTAAAATGGATGTGTAGAAATTATGAGTTATGTAGTAAAAACTAACTTTTTTGGAACAAATTACTGTTTCTTTTTATTTAGAAATATTGTATGTACAAATACTGTATGTATTTTTTGTGCAAACCGTATGTAATTTACAGTGTAATGCAACTTATTTTTTTTAAAACTCGGTTATTTTGGAGTGTTCCTTTTCTTCACTTTTTTTTCTTGCGGCGATGTATCGCCATCTTCTTATCAGAAGAACGTCAGCCGGTGTTGATTCATTACAGGTCTATTATTTACACAATTTTTTAATCGTATAATTTATATTTACATTAAATTTAATGCATTTATATTTTGTATTTATGATTTATAATTTATTTATAATTTTTTGGATCGTTCCGGTTGACCCGAGTTTGGTTAACCGTGGCTTTACTGTACTCCAAAACACCGTACGCTAACTGCGTAGAATAATTCTTAAACACTTGATTAATACTAAACCTACACTACACAAAAACACCTTAACACTAACTTCTACCTAAAGCATAAAGTGTACCCCGGCCTTATCCACCGTCCCTCGTGTCTGTGTTGTTGGAAACCATTGCTTTAGAGGAGAAAAGACTAGAAACTCCAACTTTCAACCCTCATAAAATAATGACTGTAAACTACTTGAATAAAAAAATTTAATATTATAAATTTTTTTAACAGTTTTTAGTGTTTCGTGTCAAGTGAACTTTTAAATTTATTAAAAAAAATTAGTGAAGATTCATTTTGTTATTTTTTGAGTGTAGGTTTTTAGCAAATCTTAAATTTTTAGTTTGTGTTAAGCTCAATGTTTTGGGCAATGCAACATATTATTAAAAATTTGTGAAGGCAGCAGTTTTGGACTTGAGTCTGTTGCGCCTTCACATTCGTTGTAAATTTGTCACAATAAATTAATTACTTAAAAATGGCCTTTTGTACTGTAGTTTGATGTTCTGAGGGCGCCCGGCCACTGAAAGCTGTGTTGAGTTGCGCGACGCTGTGTGACGACAGCTTTTAAAATCAAACTAATGGTTTTCAATGAACGCCCAGTCACTATATGCTGTGCGGCGCTGTGTCAGTTGCCAGGAATTCATCAAAAACTATTAAGCTACGTTTCCTAGCTCCGTACTTTTTGCTGCCACACCAATTTTGCCAGATGCAAGCCAAAGAACTGTGGGGATTGATTCGAAATTACCGTACGTTTAACTGTTAAATACGGTAATTTAGAGCCAAATTATGGGGGATTATTTCGACCTTATTTAACAATTAAACGTACGATAATTTCGAATCAATCCCCACAACTCTTTGGCTTGCGTCTGGCAACGCTGGTGCGCAGTGCGCTTCAAAAAGTGCGAAGTTAGGAAAACCCAGCTTTAGTTCGGTTTTGAAAGCTGTTGTCGCATAACACAGCGTTCAGTGGGCACCCTTACTCTGACCCCTTATAAGATGGGAAATTATAATGTTTTCTCTTATACAGTTCAGTTTTTCAAACTATTTCTTGTTGTTGATAGGTGCGGCCTATGAAGATATCTCGCTCGGAGGGTCAGAGAGGGTCCATGTCCTCTTGGTCAACAAGCACAGGAAGAAGAACACTTGATGCCCCAGACACTGGTATTGCTATCATTAATTACGACCTACCCTGGGCTAACTACAACCCAAACCGAGTAAGCATCACTCTTATTTCGACATTTTAAGTTTTCTAAAATTAATTTGGGGCATGATTTGGCATTTTTAATACGTTCACATGACTAGAAATTATCAATTTGCTTCATGTGTCATGTTTTTCTTTCATTAATTTTTTTTTATCATTCAGTAAATTCAGTAAGTTTTTACTATCATTCAGTAAATTAGGGAAGATAATTAAGCAATTACTGATATTCAAAGTATAAGAATAAGAATATTCATTACAAATTCATAGACAATATGTACACTGCTTACAAAAAAGTATTATACAATCCAAAGAAAATAATAATACAAAAATATATAAGTAGTGCGTTTACTCAGAATTCTGGCACTGCCAACATAAGAAAACTTGTGTGTTGGATAGTGAGTTCCAGTTGTTCATCCTTATTGTCACTAATTCAAAACATCAGAAAAACCAATGACCGCTGCGACAATATTTCAAGTACAGTACTGAATAAAGCACAAAAAATTATAATACTATTAACAGACACTTTAGAAAGGAAATGCAATTATCCTATAACTTGAAACTTAATGACACTGGCAATAATGTAATAAAGTGTAATTCATTCTTTTATAAATATGTGAATAATGTACTGCATCTATATTTATTTTTAAAAGGACATCATATTATACTGTATTCCAAGAATTATTATAGTGAGCAGTAGCTGGTATGAAATGAAAAAAAAATTATTAGGGGGAGTTAAGACTGTAAAGTCTTCTCTACCACTCAACCGTAAGTATCTATTCAGTTGGATAAAGATAAGCTACGAACTCCTGGGCCCTCTTTGTAAGGGTGACCGATTGGGTTGGCCAACAAAAAAGACTGTTCTCTGTTCAGAACTTTTTCTTAAAAATATGTTAATATTTCACTAGACTAAATCAACCATTATTATTTATTATTTCATAACATTAAAATTAATAAATTATCAAATTAAAAGACTCTGCTCTGTGCTAAATCACTTCCCGTTGATTCGGAACCCACCGAAAAATCTAGGTCCAACTGATCAGTTACCATCATCCAACTCATAACCCACGCACAGGTCTCATACTTATGTGGGCTTCATCCTCCGAAAAAAATCACTTGTAAACCTTCCATGGTTGGGTGGAGAGAGCCTCTTTGGTTGAGTTCCTCCTGGGATATTTTTGTTGCCTCTTTAGGTTATCACATAATTTTGAGTTAAAAATCACCATTGAATGCTCTACAGCTGTGCCTACCTTCCTTTCTGAGAAGTGACCTCCAAAATGAATTAAACCTAGGATTTACTGCATTCCTCAAAATCTTGGAATTGCTGGATTCCTCCAAAATAAAAAAAATTAATTTAAAAAAAAAATCATAGTGAAAGAGTTTACTAACATATGAAAAGATAAGACATACTCAGGCTCATTTAAGATCTGTTACAAAATAATTTTATTTACAGAATGTGTCCAATAACGAATTAGTGAGATTCAACTCTTCATTTTATTTCTACAAAATAGATTAAAATTCTAAATTTTCATAAACGAATTCAGCTTATTAGTACTTCTAGTTATTACTCTCATTATTGATTGAATCATTCTTTGATTGATTAAATCATTCAATCAATAAGAAAATTGATGGGGATACATAAAGAGTCACAATAACGATTGCATGAAGCATTAATGTCACAATAAAATTCGAGATGTTGATCAATAATGGAGTTCATTCAAAGAGTACAAAAAATTTGAAAGCTCGTTCAAAAAGAAAGGTGCAGCAAAAATATGATGCTATTTGGCAAAGAAAGAGATGATGTAAATAAAATACTCCTTTCGCAGGACCTGCAAAACTTAGCGAATTTCTGTATTTTTTCAAATATTTATGAATATCTATAGGCTATATATTTTTTTAATTTCTGGAAATAAACACGAAGCGTTCTGTACTCTAGGGACCCCAAAACAAGTTTATATCGAGGTTCAGGGTGAAAGTAGCACATCACGACCAACTGCAATATTTACATTTCAAGAAATTCGCTCAAACCCTCCCCCCACGAAATTAAAATAATTTGAAATTAAAAAAAACTAGCTCCATATTCGCTTTTATCACCAAAAAATACTGATAACTAATCACTTTTTTCATATTGCACAGAAATTGACAAATTAAAAAATTTTCGACGCCATTTTGAAAATGGCTGCTTTTCTCAAAACGCACTGGTTTTTCGAGGTGGATGAGTTGAAATTCGGATTCAGCGCCTCAAAAACCATAAGGAACAGTCAAGAAAAAAAAAGATTAAAGTTTTTTCCTGAAACACTTTTTTAGCACCAAATAACTAACTCCATAGGGCAAGATACAGCTTTTGACAACAATGGTTTTTTCTTGATCTTGAAAATTTGTTCAGCTAGAAGGCAGTGCAATACCTTAAAATTTTTGACTCCATGAGCTCTATCTTAAAGTCTAACAATAGAACTAAAATTTTCAAATACAACCCTTTTTTTCTTGAAAACCCCTAATTTTGGCGGGAAAATACCCCCGAAAAGGGGGTTAACCTTTTTGGATTTTCCTGGCTAACGAACTTGTCCAAGCTATTCACAAGAGGAAAGTGTATACCAAATTTGGTGGAAATCGGACATCTCCTTCAAAAGTTATCGTGCTATCAGACACATAGATAGATATATAATTATATATATATATATATATATATATATATATATATATATATATATATATATATATATATATATCTACATATATAACATTTTGTGCCACTATGATTTTTGTACTCTGGGGGCTCCAGAACAAATTTCCATCATGGTCCCGGGTGAAAGTCGCACATCACGACCTGCTGTAATAGCTGAATTTGAAGAAATTCGCTAAAACATACATGTCTCACATCAGTTGTGATTTATGTCAAAGTACTGCTATTCAGTTAGTCCAGGGTTCGATTGCTAATTAACTCTAGAATTTTTTCAATCTCATCACCTCGGGCTTATGCGTGATTCATCAGCAAAAGAATGGAAAATTTTGATCATATTTATTTATTGAATAGATTAATAGGAAAAATATCATATCAGACTTCAAGATAAATATTTCTATCATATTTTTTTCCAAGAAGAATCAAGCTGTTACTATATATTTCTCTATATATATCATAATGTTCAAATATGCCTCTCTTCTGCCCGGTTTCACCAACTAATATGACATACTACATACTTGCCCAATAAGACAAAACATCATTGACATATTACTAATCAAGCTCTTTTAGAAAATATTATCGATTTGATTGTTTTGTGTTTTGCGGTTTGTTTTATTTTGTTGTATTTTTTCTATTTTTGTTACTAACTTGCGTATTAAAATTTTTTAGTGTGGTAGATGAGTGTTTCAAGTAGCCTAACAGTTAACTCAGAAATTATAAGTCTTGTCCAGAATATTTAATCGAAATTATCAGTCAATTTAGAATGGAATTATGCAATTTATTATGATCAAGTACTATGCAATTAGCCTTATGAACTTGAAGACACGCTGTCACTCTTGATTGCAGTTTACTCCCACTAAGTGAGTGATTTTGCAAGTTTATTTAAACACTGATAAAATTAGAGTGCAGTTTATTCCCTGTGTAAATTTGTTGGTTTCTTTAAACGCTGATTTGTCCAATTCGTGCATTCACATCCATTTTATTCATTGTGAAACAAATTCAGGGAAATTAATTGTGAAACAGCTAAATAAATTGGATAAAGATAGAAATATAGAAATTAGCTTTTTTGGTGAATTTAACGACTTGCAGTTAATTTTCAATTAAGAACTAGTAACATTTTACTCACTCTCTAGGCCGTACGTTTTCGAGTAATGGAAACTCATCTTCAAGATGAAGTTTGCCTTGAAGATGAGTTTCCATAACTCGAAAACGTTCGGCCAAGAGAGTGAGTAAAATATTACTCATTCTCAATTAAAAATTGACTTCTTCTTTGAGTGCATATCCATTACTGGATGTTAGCGATAAAATTGACTGCAAGTCTTTAAATTCACCAAAAAAGTTAGTATTAACAACGCAGTTCGTCATGGAACAAGAAATCCAGGAATATGGAAATATTATGTATTCATTTTAATATAACTCAAGATTTAATGTGTATGAGTAGATTAGTAAAATTCAGTCCTATATTCCATGTGTAGTATGGCATGATAGCTATAATATTCCAATTAGTGTAGTTTATCAGTATTAATTCAAAATTTTGCTTTGTGAATTAATTTTCATAAATTTTATAAAATAAAACGTATTGCGTCTTCTTTGTGGTAAATATGCTTATCATGAGAATAGTTCCCTTGTTTTGTCATTCCCATATCAGCCTTTTTACTGTACTTAATGTAGAGTTTTATATTATAACGATAACTTCACTCTAAATTTTATTTTTTTAAAAAGGGGATTTTGAATTCAATTAACTTTTTCATAAATGTTCAACTTACAATGAAAAGATTCATTGCTGTTGCAAAGTTTATGAAGATTACAAAGATCATTGTTTATTGTTTAATTCCGTCTTAAACTCTCGTTTTTTGTTTTATACCTTTACTTTAATTCCCAAAGAAGTTCATTTAATTTTACAATTTTAGGAATTAGATCTTAATGATTATATTGATTTAGTTCGTTCTCTTATTTTCAGACTTCCATAGATTCAGGAATAAGGATTATTGCTTGAATTCCTGTATCTAGAAGCCTTCTCTGTCAATCAAAATAATTTTGCATTTTTGATATTTTTAATAATTTTTGTGTTGACTGTGCCACTATCATACTTGCTTGGCTAGATCATCAAATTTAGTTCTTCGTGATTGAGTTTCAAGGTATGGTTCTTTATGTTTAGTTTATAAATGAATTAATTTCTCAATTTCAGGACAATATTATTCCTATGCTGCTATAAATACAGTCAAATTCCTATTCTAACAACTATCATTAAAACTTCTGAAGGTTATATCCATCATTACATCTCTCATTAATCAGTGATCTTTCAAAGTCATGATTTATTACTCTTAGCCACAATCACATTACTATGATTTTCGTCGTTTTCTATTGGAATTTAGTCTTTATTGCAGGATATGGTAGAGATTCGTTTCAGATAATTTAATTCTTGAAACGATAATTATTATTTGAGTACTAATTTTCTCATCAATCGAAAAATCAGCCAAGAATATGATCAGCCTTTTTTTTATAACACAGATTCTCAGTATCATCATCCGTAAAATAGAAACAAATTAATACTATCTGAAAAATATTGTATTTTTTAAAGATATTAGCTATTTAAATATTAAATTGCTGGCAGGTTTCCCGATTCAATTGAATATGGATTTCTAGAGTGTGTAATAACCTACCAACAAATGCAATTCAATAGTCCGGTGGTTCGGAACCCACCTAAAACTGTAGGTCCAACTCATCAATCACCATCATCCAACTCATTACCCACGCACAGGTCTAAGACCTATGTGGGCTTCATCCTCAAAAAAAAAAAAAAAAAAAAAAAAAAAAAAAAAAAAAAAAAATTTCCCTTCTTCTTTATCACCTTCTTCTTCTTCTCCTTCTCCTTTCCCTTCTCCTTCACTCCTCCTTCTCCATCTTCATCTTCTTCTTCTTCTTCATCATCTTCTTCTTATTCTTCTTTTCCTCCATTTTCTTCTTTTTCCCTTCATCTTCTTCTTCCTTCTCTGTTTCTTCTCCTCCTCCTTCCCCTTCTCCATCATCCTCTTCTTATTATATTATTATTTTCTTCTTCCTTTCTTTTATCCTCCTACTCCTTCTTCTTCTCCTCCATCTTATTTTCCCCCTTCAACTTTTTCTTCTTTCTCCTTCTCTGTTTCATCTTCTTCTTCTTCTTCTTCTTCTTCTTCTTCTTCTTCTTCTTCTTCTTCTTCTTCTTCTTCTTCTTCTCCTCCTCCTACTTCTCCCTCTCCTTCTCCATCTTCTTATTATTATTTCCTTCTTTTTTCTCTTCTACTCCTCCTTCTTCTTCACCTTCTTCTGCTTATTCTTCGTCTCCTCCTCCATCTTCCTCTTTTTCCTTTCATCTTCTTCTCCTTCCTCCTTCTCTGTTTACTTCTTCTTCATTTTTCTCTCATTGTTCTCCCTATCCTTCTTCAATTCCTTATTCTCCAGTGTTAGACTTTCGTCGACAGATTGCAGCAAATAATTGTTTATTATATAGAATTCTAAAAAATTAATAAATTATTGTAATATAAATAATATTAGAGACTGACAGTTTTTTCCTGACAGTCATTGATACACATATTAAATCACATAATTTATGTTTCATCAAATATTACAAATAATAATTATGTTATTGGAATACTGATATTGAAATACTATCTTAGTGTCACAGAATCTTACTTTACAATTTTTCTAACATTGAGAATCAATTTTCAATAACATTCAATGAAAATATTTAGGATTCCAATACAAAAACTTACTGTACATCTTTTCCAAAGTTGAGATTTAGTTACCTATTATATTCAATACAAATAATCAGGAAAAAACTATCTACTAATACCATAGCTTCTTTTAAAACGCGAATAATCTGTTCAATTATTGAGTAGTCTAATGGTAATTTGCAATCGAATTAATTTTTGTTTTTTTCCAGCTTCACTTATAAAGTTTTGCTTAGCATGTTGTGTTAATATGAATAATTCTATATCGATGCATGTGCACATCGTTGTTAAAATGTAGATGGTTTCATTCTTTTTAATATTTTTTTATTTTTAATTGAAATTATAACATGGTCAATGTTGTAGAATATTTCATTCTTAGAGGGGTTTAAACGTTTTGATTCAATTTTCGATTAGGTCTGTTGTTCAATATCACATTCTTTATGCTTGTATAGTATAGGGTTTTATTGGTTCACAAGTTTGTATTGATATTTTCCTGAACTGCAGTATTGATGATGTATTCTCCATTCATTATTGACATTTTTATGCATTCCGAAAGTTTGTGTATATGATTTTTAAAACTCCTTTCAAATTGAAAGCAAAAATTAACGAATCAGTAGATCTGACTGACACGTGTTCTGTATGACAGTTCATATATATATATATACTTTTGATAGTGCTTATCTTAGAACTGTAATAATTCAGTTGTCATTCATTCGTAAATTGGTCCCATACTTTTGATAGTGCTTATCTTAGAACTGTAATAATTCAGTTGTCATTCATTCGTAAATTGGTCCCATACTTTTGATAGTGCTTATCTTAGAACTGTAATAATTCAGTTGTCATTCATTCGTAAATTGGTCCCATACTTTTGATAGTGCTTATCTTAGAACTGTAATAATTCAGTTGTCATTCATTCGTAAATTGGTCCCAGCTTTCCTACAACTGAAAATTTTATTTGAAGACAAAATATAGAAAAATGTCTCGGAATCTCACTTATCTTCTAATGTCATGTTTGAAGTATTATTAGAAAGAACATCAGTCAATCTAACATTTCCTCATTTACCTATTGATTTTTAAATAGGCTAATGATTTGTAAGTAGATTTTTGAATTTGTAAATAGATGTAGTGTTATATCAAATAGGTACTACATTCAATGTATTCTCAATGTAAACTGAATTTTTGTAGAGGGCTTGCTACAAGTATCGCACACGGGTATTTTAACAAAAGCTCACATAACATTCCATTCAAATTTCAAATTCATTTATTTGCCTTATTCACAAAAACATTGACAATGTGGGCTTCATCCTCAAAAAAAAAAAAAAATTAAACAAAATAAAGAACATACATACTTAAAGTTAATAACAAATCCAAACAAAACTATTTATACATTATAATGATATTAATTTCAAAATTCATATAAAAATGAGAAAATAATACTTTTTCTTGAAAAAATCAATATTAGAAAGAAGAGGCAAAATAAAACAACAAATTGGAAGAAATAAAAAATTGATAACATTGATAAAGGAAAAAAGAGCTTGATCGGATGAATTTTAAACTTCCCAGTATTAGCTTGTCATTTTGAATTAAAGCTTGAATTTTGATCATGGATGATTTGGGGAAGTGATAGTCGCGAGCCGTAAGAGGTATCTTTTCAGTTAGATACGATAATTACGAACTCCGGTGGCCCTCTGTAAGGGTGACCAATTGGATTGGCCAGCAAAAAAGACTGCTGTAAAATCACATTCGGAACCCACCTAAAACTTTAGGTCCCAATCATCATCATCCAACTCTTTACCCACTCACAGGTCTCAGACCTATGTGGGCTTCATCCTCAAAAAAAAGAAGCAAGCTCAGGTGTGTGTTGAACTTCCTAGTCATTAGCTTGACATTTTGAATTTTAGCTTGACAACACAGCTTGAATTTTGATCATGGGTGATTTAGGGAAGTGATGGCCGCGAGCTGTAACAGGTATCTGTTCAGTCAGGTAGGATAAAGTACGAACTCCTGTGGCCCTCTGTAAGGAAGGTCAATCAGATTAGCCAGCAAAAATTGAGGGGAAAAACAGGGTAGGTTGAGACAAAGAGTGAGGAGCAGATAGGTCGCTATATTTATTGTAATATGAACATCATATACTGTATTCAAGTTGAGTGAAATTGTTATAGTGAGCCATAGCAGGTATCTGTTCAGTTAGATAAAGATAAGCTAAGAACTCCTGGGCATTCTGTGTAAGGGTGACCGATTGGATTGACCAGCAAAAAAGACTGCTGTAAGATCACATCCCGGTGGTTCGGAACCCACCTAAAACTCATCATTCACCATCATCCAACTCATAACCCACACACACTAGATACCTACCTCTTAGACCTATGTGGGTTTCATCCTTTAAAAGAATTAATTACATTATTGATTATCACTCTAGCTTTTATTTTTAATTTGTTCTTGGTCCCCTAAGCGGAACTACTAGCAGAGTTCCTAGTCGTGTATTCCGGCAGTAATGCTATCTTTTTTTGGTTTTCAATGAGGAATGTACTTTGCATGCTCCAAGTAATTAACTTTGTCCAAATCTTCAATCCATTTTATCTTAATAAAATTCTGTTGAGAAAGCAGTTTTGGGTTAACAATCTGTTGTATCTTCACATCAATTATTGTATAATAGTCATGTTAAATGAATAAATATAATCCAACAGCGCTTGTCTGTGATAAGATAAGACTCTGGCTGGCTTCGTTTCCTGCAGCCTTGGGCTCAAATCTCATTCAGTCATGGACTTTTCTCATCATTCACCTCATTACCCACGCACAAGTCTCCAGACTCATGTGGGTATCATCTGCAATAAAAAAAAAAAACGATTTGTCCCATTATCGTTTGATGCTGTTAATAGGTACATAAAAAAACATAATAGGATACATGATAAAATGATAGGATACATAATTTAGCAAGAGAATAATATTTACTGATACAGTATCATAGACAAGATACGGTCCTTCCTTAGTTGCAATCATTGATAACGTACCCAACTTTCCTTTCATATTACAAACTAGCTTTCAGCGAATCTATTTGAAACCTGAAAGTGTTATTTAAAATATGATAATCATTATTAATTAGTTATTTTTCCTCATACTGTTGTTTTATAATTGATAGCTTTTGTGATAGTTATTAGTAGCACATCGACTTTTGAATAATGTACCACCATAAAGTAAGTTCCAATCAGAGTATCATTTAAAAAAGGTTATTAGTGAAAATACCAATGTGCATATTCTTCACAAATAATGCATTCAGGAGACTTTAGGATTAATGTTATCCTCCTAAAAATAAAAAAATTATTCAAAATTGTTCAATTACATTATGATTTTCATTTGTAGCTTGTTTTTGAGTTATTATTGTTACCTATTAGTTGACAAAATTAGTGAATAATCGGCAAATTTCTTCTCAAAAATTAATTTTCATTTATTTTATTTCAGTCACTAACCTGTTACAAAGCAAACCCCTCAATAATAATTATTAATAAGTGTTTTAAAAACTATCTGTTATTGTTTTATTTATGTAAATAATATAATAGCGAGTTTCTATTTGCGTAGAAAGTTGTGTAAGATTGGTGATTTCCATAAAAAAATTCCAACATTTTTTAAGTAAAATGTACATCTTATGTTGATCCTAAATTGTGTCTCATCGATTTCATCTCCTGTAGGCTTTTTTATAATTAAAATTAATTTTGTAATAAATTTTGTCTCATCAATTTTATCTCCTGTAGGTCTAATTGTAATATTTTAATAGCAGAAAGTTCTTTGTTTCATTCAATATTTAACAAACAAAGCTTGATCAATCTACAATAAATTATATTTATTCTCATTCAAGTTTTTAAAATAATGTTTTCTTCTTTGCAGAAAATGTCTACTTCTGGCGAAGGACTGAATTCTCCCAGCTACCTGTCATGGAGGAAGCTCCAACTAAGCCGAGCTAAGCTCAAAGCATCTAGTAAGACTTCTGCGCTGTTGTCTGGGTTTGCAATGGTGAGTTGAAGAAAGAAGCTTTGAGCTACACTTATAAATTTCCAGTAGTTTGCTGTGAGAATCAATTTGTACTTTATATCAATTAAAACTGTAGATTATCAGTAGTTTTGCTGTGAGACTTAATTATTACTTTATTTCAAATATAAAAAGAGACTGTTTTGTATAGCATAAAAGCAATACAAATAGTTTGTCTTAAGTTTGTCTATTTTTTCTTAGTTTCCTGTGTTGAGACCTATAATTATTATGCTATCAGAGACCTGTTCTATAACAAATCACACATCACAAATATAAATTCTATTAGAAAAGTTTCTCTAATTTAATTAGATTTATTTTCAAAAAATCAATATATAAAAGCAATGTGACACAAAAAAAATGGTGTACATATGTGACCACTCATGACACGGAGACGGGTGCGCCTAATGGAGTGCTAATTTTTGTTTTCGCGGCGTGTTGGTACGGCGGCGAGTTGTCCCATTCCGATCATAAAGCTATCTTGTGAAGGTAGTTTAGGTCAAGGTTCCAATATAACTATTATTTTGCAACTATATATATATATACAGGGTGGGGGAAATGTTTGGAAACGGCTTAATATTTCATATACAAAGGTGATTTTGCGGTAGGTATGATTGAGGATCCTACTCAAATTGAAAATACTATTTTACTGTGACTTTAAAAATCTGGTCCGCCATCTTGGAACCGCCATTTTGAATGTAACTTTTTTTTTTAAATAGGAAGGGGGTCATGCGATACATGATTTCAATACGGAATTTTAAGACAAAATGAATGCCGAAAACCGCACATCGATATGTCAACCCGTTTCGGAGATATTTACATTATTAATCGATACCATGAAAAGCAGAAATGAAATAAATAAGTACATTAAAATCTTACCTATCAAATTTTTTGTTAATAGTGTTTGCTAATAAACATTAAAACCCAATTATTTTAATAAATGTTCAAACTGTTTTCCTTCAGCTGTTTGACAATGTGCTAATCTTAAATAATAGCCATCAAGCACATTTTGAATCATTTCGCGTGGAATTCTGTTAGCCACTTCAGTTATACATTCTCTCAGTTCATTAATTGTTGCTGGTTTCTTTTTGTACACATTGTCTTTCATGTAGCCCCAAAAGAAATAATCAAGTGGAGAGAGGTCAGGTGACCTAGCGGGCCACTCTATTGCACCTCTACGACCTATCCAGCGTTGGGGAAATGTTTGGTTCAATATATCCCGCACTCCTAATGCATAATGAGGGGGCGCCCCATCTTGTTGAAACCACAAGTTATGTAACTCTTGTCCGTTGATGTTCTGGATGGCTAGAACGATCAAATTTATTAACATGTTCTCGTAAATGGCACCTGTTAAATTATTCTCGATAATAAATGGTCCTACAATGTGACCATTTACCATACCAGCCCATACGTTTAATTTTTCAGGATACTGTGTATGACCCTCCTTCATCCAGTATGGGTTGACATCGGTCCAGAAACGATAGTTTTGCTTATTTACATTGCCATTAAGCATGAACGTAGCTTCATCCGAAAATACTACATTATTAAAGAAGTTTGGATCATTGTCATACTTGTTCATCATTATGTCACAAAACTCTACCCGGCGGTCGAAATCATCCTCATTCAGTTCTTGTAATACATGAAGCTTAAACGGATGGAAATGAGATTCCTTAAGAACTTTTCTGACAGAACGAGTAGACATACCATGTTCCTTGGCAACGCTTCTAGTTGATGTATGCGGATCTTCAACAAATGATTGCATTACCTCTAAAGATTTTTCATTGTTGGTGGCAGTATTTGTTCTTCCAGTGCGAGCACGATCAGTCACTTTGCCCGTTTCTTGAAACCGCTTTACTGTCTTAAAAACAACACTTTTACTAATTGGATTTCTGTTGGGAAATGTTTCGTTAAATAAATCAGAAACTTCTTGGTAAGACCGTACTCTATCTCCATAGCCGCGCATCATTAACAAAGTTATTCTCTCGGTTTCATTTAAAAATGCCATTGCGAACGACTTTAAACACACTCACTACTTCATGATTGAAAAAGAATTCATTAAATCAGTTGGATTATTACAGATGATTTTAGGTTGATATCATGATTATTGTTGATATTATGATATCCAGAGTCAGATGTTCATCACGCGAAATGATTCAAAATGTGCGGTTTCATTTAAAAATGCCATTGCGAACGACTTTAAACACACTCACTACTTCATGATTGAAAAAGAATTCATTAAATCAGTTGGATTATTACAGATGATTTTAGGTTGATATCATGATTATTGTTGATATTATGATATCCAGAGTCAGATGTTCATCACGCGAAATGATTCAAAATGTGCTTGATGGCTATTATTTAAGATTAGCACATTGTCAAACAGCTGAAGGAAAACAGTTTGAACATTTATTAAAATAATTGGGTTTTAATGTTTATTAGCAAACACTATTAACAAAAAATTTGATAGGTAAGATTTTAATGTACTTATTTATTTCATTTCTGCTTTTCATGGTATCGATTAATAATGTAAATATCTCCGAAACGGGTTGACATATCGATGTGCGGTTTTCGGCATTCATTTTGTCTTAAAATTCCGTATTGAAATCATGTATCGCATGACCCCCTTCCTATTTAAAAAAAAAAAGTTACATTCAAAATGGCGGTTCCAAGATGGCGGACCAGATTTTTAAAGTCACAGTAAAATAGTATTTTCAATTTGAGTAGGATCCTCAATCATACCTACCGCAAAATCACCTTTGTATATGAAATATTAAGCCGTTTCCAAACATTTCCCCCACCCTGTATATATATATATATATATATATATATATATATATATATATATATATATATATATATATATATATATATATATATATATATTATATAATTGGCAAACAGAGATAATGCAAAAAGAAGATGCCTTCCTAAGGTGTTGCACAGAAATGTAATTTTTCATGGCTATTTTTGAATATTTATTGATATCTTATTCATTTATTGAATTAACTGCATCATTTCTTACCCTTTATACTGTATAACCTACTGTATGTATTACACTCCCTTCTGAATTTGGTAAAAATTCAATCATTTCTGAACTTTTATATAGCTTACCGTATTACACATCCTTCTGAATTTGGTAAGAAGTCAATCATTTGTTGTACAATTGTAATACATTATCGCACTTAATTGTGCAAGAGGTTTGAAACTTTTAATTGTTGCAGTTTTTAGCGTTAACCATTTTTAGCATAGATTTGCACAATTTATATAATCTAATATCATAACTGACAGAGTATTTCTATTTAAATTATGACTTTTTTCAATTACACTGGAGGGGTGCATTTCACTTCTAAAGAGAAGTTGGTGAAATACAATGAAGTGAAATGCATCCCTCCAGTATCTCCAGTATAAGTGAGTGAAAATAATAATTTGAATAGAAATACAGTGTCAGTTTTGATATTAGATTGTTCATCTAGTATTTCATCATGGGAAACATCACAGACAATTTAATGGTAAGGTTAAGTGCTCGAATGGACGAAATTTTGTCCAAACTTCGCCTTTTCATGTAAATGCATCACTTAGATTTTCATTTCATCAGCTCTAACCATTAGATCACTTTTAATATTTCCAACAAAATGTAAATAGTATCAACCAGGTCTACTTTCTATGTGATGTTAAAATATTGCATGTAAGCACACATTTGAAAAAAAATGTAAATTTATCATGAATAAAGTAATCTAATCTCATCTTTGTTTCACAGTTGTAATACATTCTCGCACGTAATTGGCTTGAGACTTTTGAGACTGATAAATGGAGTATTCAATGTTAATGGGGCTTTAGCGTACATTTTTGCAACTTCTAATATTTGTTCTGAATTCGTTTTGTACCTTTCTCTGATTTCGTATTTTTTCTTTTTTCGTACTTTTCTTTTATTTTTTCGCCCTCTTTTCTGTAACTGAATTCGTTTTAATATGTGATAGGTGGCAATGGTCGAAGTCCAGCTACAGGAGAAGACAAAAGTACCTCAAGAGATGCTGATCGCGTTTGCAGTCTGCACCACTCTGCTGGTAGCAGTCCATATGCTGGCCCTCATGATCAGTACCTGCATTCTACCCAACATAGATGCGGTCTGCAATCTGCACTCCATAAGTCTTGTCCATGAATCACCCCATGAGCGCCTACATTGGTACATAGAAACAGCATGGGCATTTTCCACACTGTTGGGACTAGTACTGTTTCTCCTAGAGATCGCCATACTTTGCTGGGTGAAATTCTACGATTTTTCCCAGTATGCCGCTTGGTCGGCTTGTATATTACTGATACCAGTTCTTGTTATATTTCTGGCGTTTGCTGTACATTTCTACCGGTCACTGGTAACGCACAAGTACGAAGTAACAGTTTCTGGTATCCGGGAACTGGAACTGTTAAAGGAGCAGATTGAAGCCGGTGATATGGAACGGTCGGGTAACGGTATGACACTACTGAATCTGGGTAATAACACGCAGATTGTTTGACATTTGATGGGCTGTTTTTAGTTGGTTGACTCCTTCCTTGTAAATTACTCATATTTTTTGTAGTTTAAAATATCGTTCATATTTTGTGTGGCCGCCTTTTGATTAAGTTTTGACACAAAATCATATGTTATCAAGTTTATTAAAAACTTTAGGTTGTCCCTGAGACCTTTAATACCTACATAATGATAGCTACTTTGCTTTAGTTTAAATATCATTCATATTTTGTGTGGCCGCTTTTTTAATAAATTACGACATAAAATTATATGTTTATAAGAAACTGTAGGTTATAGGTCGCTGAGACCTTCTGTCATGCCTACTGTGTATGATGATGGTCCACAATAGCATGTTTCGACTATTACTCAAAATACAACCAATTTCTTCCACATAATGGTAAAACCTGTCCCTACTCTGTTGAATTTAATTAGCCTACATCGATTTTTTCATTCATCATTTTTGGCGAATAGGAATTTATTAAGGGGCTAAATAGGAATTGAAAGTTTAAAGTTGAACTCATGTTGCATCTTCTATAAGACAAGACACATATGTGCCAATTATTTCAATATTTGACTGTCTATACTGTCTATTTTATTTAATAATTATCTTAATACTCACAATTAATTATTATCCTCATTCTTCTTAGTTGGTTGATTGACTCATTCTAAATTACTTTCATTTCACTTATAAATTATAATAGATAAAAATGTGTAGAAGAAAATAGAAGTCGGGGTTTTAAAGCTCAGTTAATTTTATGTTTTTTGTATGTCGGGACGATAATGTGCCAATTTTTCAACATTTGACTTTTCAATGTATTTAATAGGTTTCCTATCGTTCATATTGATTATGGATCACATCCTATTCTGATTTCTTTCATACGCTATGGTGAGTACGAACTTTTTAAGGTATATTATATTAGAACTATAAAAATTTGGAACAACGAATAAATGTATGGAGGTTTTAGTTCTTTGTTATTTAATTGACGTAATTTCTCAATAGTTTAATTTGAGTTCAAATCATCTATTTCATTAGAATATCCAGAACATAAGGTAATAAATAAGGATAGTTCTTATAATTTTTTTACGACTTCGATGTTGAATTAATCTTAAGTATTGGGGTAAACATTAAAATTTTAGTATAAACGTATTACCTGTTACCCAAATTTTGAAATTGTCTAATATGTGGTTCATCTTATCCTCTTTTATCATTATGATTGAATCACACATCACGTTTTGATATAATTGTCATGGTTCAATAGCTTTTTATGGTAAATTCAACGATTCATAATTGCGATTCATAACCATGATCAACGATTCATAATCATGTTTCATAATAAATTATTCTCATTCATGATGTGGAGATCCATCTTGTTTCCACTAATATATAATAAAAACTTAAAAAACACTTTCAAGTGAAAATTATAACTCACGTTTTGGCGTGACGGCCGTTTCACTCTGTTGTAAAAAGCATCGTCAGACGATCCACAGTACTGGAAATTTTGGTAAATGGTAATTACGTTCAGTACTGTGGGTCGTCTGACGATGCTCTTGACAACAGAGTGAAACGGCCGTCACGCCATAAAGTGAGTCATAATTTCCACTTAAAAGTGTTTTTTAAGTTTTTATTATT
The DNA here is from genome assembly GCA_948455865.1 of Conomelus anceps. Classification (NCBI taxonomy): domain Eukaryota; kingdom Metazoa; phylum Arthropoda; class Insecta; order Hemiptera; family Delphacidae; genus Conomelus; species Conomelus anceps. Next base: position 47,707,806 of record OX418221.1, read on the forward strand.
CTAATTAAGTTGTCGTATTTAAATTCCTCCACTGTTTTATGTGTTTACATTAATAATTCCCAATCCCTTACCATTATTGTTTTCCAAATCCATCCACGTCATTTTCAATAAATTCACCAACAAATATTTTTCGACCTTTTAAAACTAGATTCAACGTACCTGCTTACTTAAATTTATTCTTTAAGTTCTTTTTCGACTGTTAAGTATCGATTACACTAGCGAGTTTACTAGCTGATAAGTCAGCGAGTGGCAACATTACAAGACGACCCCCTATCAACGGCAACGAGGCAACCATATTGTTGAAGTGCTTGGTCTTGTTTTTGGGTCTTATAGAGACAAGCCTCAGGAGTCATACCGATGGTGGGGAGTTTTGGTCTAACTTTTAGTGTACTGTAGTAGTCTACTCGCTGACTTTTCAGCTAGTAAGCACGCTAGTTTAATTGGCACTTCAGTCACATCGCTTGGTAATGTTGCATGTACTTATTGTAGATCTTGTATTGATTTATAGAATATTCTACAAAAACTATAAATGTTTGTATTGTATTTGTTTTCTTATCTATATTACTTATTAAAATGCTTGTGATTGTAGATAAATGCGATCATAATGTTTGATCAAAGTGTTTGTAGCTTGGTTTGTTATTTGTTAATATCATAAATACTCCCAAAGTGTCTTGAAGTTTTGTGACTTGGGAAAAATTGTAAAATTGTTTCTTTGAAAATAAATAATAATGTAATGAATATTATAGCGACTATCGAGTTAGAGCATAGGATAACGTATTTTTTGTTACAAAACTTGATACTGTATCATTGATTGACTTAGAAGTATTTCTGCTTGACTAGCAGAAATCTTCAGTTCTAGTTTGAAACATTGATAAATATTATATTTATGTCTTTAACAAATTCATGGTTTGAAATCTCGAAGGCATCAGATCCAAAATTTTGTTTCTATCTGAACCAAACTATCATGTTAGAGCAATAATTTCAATCTGAGAGCAATAATCTTGTTTATGCATCAGAGCACAAACTATCATCAATCCAATATTCGTAGAATTCCAATCTTCTTAGGTGCTTGCTCTGTGGATCGCCCAATAGTCGAGGATAACCAACATCCCTAAATTAATCACATGCTGTGGAATAGCGGTATTCACACTGTCCAATCTGTGCTGATCTGTCACAGCATTTGATGATTTTGCAATGGTGATTATCATCGAGTATATCTTATAACGATAAGATCAATAAATCGTATATTGACAAGCAACCTCAGAAGAAGGTCTACATACTTTTTTCTAGTGGAATTTCAAATTTTAGCTTTTTCTTTTTTCTAAATTTTTACTTACTGGAGTCCCATTTATGAAATACATGTTTTAAGTTAATAAAAATGAACTTATTCTTGCTTTTTTTGCTAGAGAAACTGAAATACTGCTTTTACTCCACTGTCCCTTCAATTCAAAATATAATAGTTCAAAATAAGCCATAAAGATTTTATATTTTAAAATATAATAGTTTAAAATAAGCTATAAAGATTTTATATTTTAAAATATAATAGTTTAAAATAAGCCATAAAGATTTTATATTTTTCTGTAGAGTTTGAAAGTTTAAGGCAATCAGGCAAATTACTAACAGCAATAGAGCATAATAAGGAAACACGGCATACGTCAATAATTGAAATAGGAATTACTCATGAACATTTTTAAGGTTTTGTATCCGTGTTAATGTTTTTTTAAATAAATTTTTAAAATTCCTTCCTCATTTTTTGTAGTTTCATGCAATTAACTAGCATTAATAGAGTATTATAGCATTATGAGGGATCAATACCTAAATGAATAAATTTATAGAGCAAGAACTCACAAACATTTGCAAATGTTGTACCCGCGAAGTAATCTTCCAACTTGACAATAATAGTTTTTAGAACTCATTTTTTGTATTTTGAATGTTTGCCAAACATCGACTTCATTTCATTTTTTATTATTGTTTTTTGTATAGTTCGTATTTTTTCATACAGATCATTCTACTCTAGAGATAGTCTAGAATAGTAATATTTTGAATAGAGCTAATTTTTTTCATTTACTAGTGATCTGGTAAGCGTCATAATGGTTAGTTCTCCAACTAAGATAATCATTTTTCATCATTTCAAATATGTGACATCAATTTTCGTTTTGTAAATATTCATAGCTATCATTCAATAATCAATTTATTGTAATCTCTTCAACTTTTGTTAATCTATATTGACGAGGAAATGAACCGATCTGTGATACATGTACATATATAATTGCCTTTATCGGCTCAATTTATATTCTCTAGGAAAGTCAATGCTTTGTATTAATATTTACAATAAAGCATCAACTGATAAATATTATAATCTTACTTTAATATGAATAAAATATTTTCATCAGTCAAGATGTCTAACTTTTCAGTAGCCCAATTGATATTTATTTACTATAATACTAATAATAATCATAACTATTGAAGGCTTCTACATGCATACGCGATAAAGCGGTTGGGTCTCGGGTTATTATCTCTTATATATAAAAGTCAATGTGTGTGTGTATGTATGTATGTTCCCAGTAAACTCTGAAACCACTAAACCGATTTTTATTAAATTTTCAGGAACAATGTAGAATAGTCCTGAGATGGTGAAGTTTAGAAGTTCAAAAGTCCTCGTTGAAGGACACAAAAGGGAGAAATCCATCCTTGAAGGAACAGCTGATAGAAGTCAACAGATTTAATCATATGGCAAACCCCTTGGTGGCATTATTTATGCTGTCTGGAACGCAAAGACTTTGCATGTACCGTGTAGTCGGAGCCTTGCAATCATGTAGGAACTTAATAACTGGGTATGATGACATGTAATTATGCCGGATTGACGACATCTATTACCCTATGCAGCTAGAAATTTGGAATGTAGCCTCAGTGGGAGGTGGCAAATAATAAAATCATAAACCTAGCTTCTACCGTAATAGTCATAGGAGGTTTAAATTTGAAATGTTCCTTCATTCAGAGGTGGTGAGTAAGAAAACAACGAAGGGGGCCAGCTCTGATCAGCTGGAAGACCCATAGGACTAACTTCTCTCCTAATAGTCCTAGAAGGTTGAAATTTGAAATGTAACCTCAGTGGGAGGTGGCGAATAATAAAATCAAGGAGATTTTTTATGAGATTGCAGCAACGTGCTTCGGGCCAGCTTGTTATATTTACGAAATTATTGAATACGACAAAGAAGCTGTATTTATTTTAACAGTTCACTTATTCATAACGACATGAGAGGTTTAAAAATCAACTATCAAGTTTTAAAAATGTAGTCATGACGGCTTGAAAATGTTCAAAATATTAAGAAAATTTCCAGGGCTGACACCGGGGGAATTTCCCAACGTGTTATTGGTCATCTGTTCAGGACAGTTGTACATTCGCCGAACTTTCTCCAAGTCTCCTTCGGTCACCCCGTCACGCTGCCCCATTGGAGTGTTTGGATCTTTCTGCAACAAAAAAAGAATTGAAAAAATGCTAATTATTATTGTTGATGACTTCATTTCGAACACAATACTCCACTGCTCATGTAATAATAATAATATCATAGCTTAAGACCTGGCCACATTGGGCCACCAAGGTGGCTCAACCCGCTGCGCGACTCTGGTGGCTCAATATTTACAACGATCCACCAGTACAGCCACCAGCGCCCAGAGCTATCATGGACGTTGAAGAGACATGTGCTTGAAATGGCAGTGGTGGCGATGCCAGAAGCTAGAGTGTGTCATGTCCGATAAGAGACAATGCAATCAAGCTGGTGGATCAGAAAATCGGCGCCCACGGCAACCACACTATTTGTGGAGCGTTTGGTGGTGCCACCAATGGCCAGTATGTCATACTCCATATGAAACAATGATACCGCGTGGTGTTTCCACCATGGTGGCCCAATGTCACATAGGCCTTATCTTATTAGACAGAGCCACTGCAGTCGCCATCGCACGCCACTATTTCAGACAAAATCACACCAGCCGGGTAAATTTGATAGAAAAATCAGCTGATGGTTCTAAACATGTTAGTGCCGGTGCTTTGATATTTTTGAGCTCATTCAGCTGATGTAGTTTAGCCTAAATCTTGGCTCGCGACTGAAGTGGCTTTGTATAATACGGCGGGCCTCAGGTCACACCTGAATAAGTTCAGGATCTCTGAATTAACTTGACGATTGTTTTTAGCGACCTCCAAATCAGGCAGGTGAGTAGAACTGCTGTTTTGCAAAGTAGGCACCCGACAACATTTATCTTTTTAGTAGAGTATACGAATGTACAGCTACCGAACAACCATACATAACATAACGAGACCGACAGGTTTAACGTGCCCTTCGAAACACGGAAGTGGCCCTAGGAAAAAATTTGTGGTCTGATGGGGATCGATCTTAACGTTAGCAAACCAGCGCTTAACCCATCAGGCTGCAGCTTATCCATCGCTCATGTTATGGTAATAAGAAAACTAGTTACCGTGGATAAATTAATTATCAGGTAATGTTGGACACAGGTAGTAGCTCAGATGTGTGCTACATAGTATACACACTCACCTGTGTAATGGTGGGAGTGGACTGTCAAGCATAGAGCTTCAGAATTTGTTTCGGTGGGCTTGGCATACTGATGCAATTCTGTTAGCTCAGTGAGGAAAGCAATCACAAGCTACCTCACTCCTCGTTTGTGTAGTACGCTCTTCAGACTAAAACAACGTTAAGGTCTGAATACTCACCTACAGTCGTATCGGCTATGGTACTATATACATAATGTTGGAATTTATCTATAATTGAATATTTAAAGAATGTATTTTCATTCAAGTTCTGATGCTCAGGCAGATACTTCTATTATTATTTTTAAAAAACCTAATCAAATTATATCATATCAAACTAACACTGTATTTCAATTAAATATATGATTTCCACTTACTTTTTAGTTCAATATCAAAACTGACTGTATTTCACTTTCAAGATATTATGTTCACTCACTTTTACTGGACATGCTGGAGGGGTGCATTTCACTTCTAAAGAGAGGCTGACAAAGCTTCTCTTTAGAAGTGAAATGTATCTCCCCCAATATAAGTGAGTAAAAATCATATAATAGAAATACAGTGTCAGTTTTGATATTAGATTCTTCATCATGGAAAATATAACAGATCAAATTATATCTACTTGTGTTTTACTTTTAGAAGAAAATGAGAGAATAAGATAAGCCAGAAACTGCTAAAGTATCTTTCATGTCAGGAGAATCATCGGCTTGTCTGACCACTGTTTTTGCCAGCTTATTCAACGTTTCCCAGATTGAATTAACTAGGGTAAGAATAAGAATCATTCATGCCAAAAAAAACTTTACATTGCATGAAAAATAGTGAAAACTAGCTATTGTACCCATTCTTCATACGGATTATTTTTAGAAATAAGACATACATTTTTTTTCGAAGCACCCACTTTGGGGTACGTGGAATCAATCATTTTTTGTGGATGCTTCCTTGCGCTTCCTCCAATACTCCCGCATTCTCACCGATGTTGCCCTTCTCTGTTCCTCCGAGACTACTGTTCTTCTTCTAGTTTTAGGTTTTTCTTGGAATCTTTTATTCTCATCTTTTAACAACTTTCTCAAAATTATTTTGTTTCCAATTATATTTTCTGAGATATCCAATTCATTCAAATCAAGTTCAACTTGTCTAAACCAGTTGCACTTTGTTTTCCTGTTTTTAAAAAAAGTCAAATATTTGTTTTGTTAATCTATTTTCATTCATTCTAAATATGTGGCCATAAAAACTTATTCTTCTTTTTCTCATTGAGACTGAAAGCTGCTCGATTTTCTGGTAGAGAGTTTGATTTGAGATCAAATGCACTTCATTATTCTTAAATTTTGGTCCTAATATTTTCCTTAAAATTTTACTTTCTTTTTTCTAAGCTTTCTAGTAATCCTGTATTTTTTAAATCTAATGTTTCTGCTGCATATAAGGCTTCTGGCTTTTTAACGGTTTTATAATGTTTAAATTTCGAGTTCCAAGATAGTGACTTTCTATTATAAGTATTTTTGGTTAGCTGGAAGGCCATCTCCATTTTTTGTATCCTTGATTCCACAGCTCTCTTCTCTCCCGAATTCCAACTTATCCATTCACCTAGATATTTAAAGTGTTCCACTTTCTCGATTCTCTGACTATTTATTTCCAAATGGGTGGATGAGTTTTTAATGTTTGTTAATATTTTAGTTTTTTCGAAGGAAATGTTGAGTCCAACTTTTGCTGCTTGTTTTGCTAATCCTGCAACTTGGGCTTCAGCTTCTAACCAGTCTTTCGCTATAAGTGCCATATCATCAGCGAAAGCTAAACAATTGCACTTGAGTCCTTTAGTTCCTATTTTAATGCCACTGTTTTCACTCAGATTTTTATTCCATTCTCTGACCACTTTCTACAATGCGCAGTTAAATAATAAAGGTGATAAAACATCTCCTTGTCTTGTCTGACCCCTGCTTTGATAAGAAATGGTTCAGACAATTCCCCCATGAATTTTACTTTGGAATAGTTATCTGTTAATGTCGCTTTAATTAGATTTGCGGTTTTGTTATCCAGGCCAAATTCTATCAATATTGATAATAATGAGGATCTGTCAATAGAGTCATATGCCTTTTGAAAGTCGATAAAGGATATTACATACTTTTTATTTGAAATTTAACAGTAATTCATAATATTTTTAAGGTTAAAAATTTGTTCTGCACATGATTTGCTTTTCCTAAAACCACCCTGGTATTCTCCGAGCTGACAGTCCAATTGTGCCTCCGCTCGATTTAGTAATTCATTTGATAGTAGTTTATATGTTACTTCTAGTAGTGAAATTCCCCTATAGTTATTTGGATCTTTCTTAGATCCTTTTTTGTGGAGTGGATGAATAAGAGCTGTTTTCCAGTCTAAAGGTATCTCTTCTTTTTCCCAAATTTCTTTGAAGATATCAACTAATGATAGCTTAGCATTGATGTTTGACTTTTTCCAAAGTTCAGCCACTATCAAGTCTTCGCCTGACGCTTTATTGTTTTTGAGCTGCAATATTAATTTTAGGATTTGTCTATAACATACATATTATTTAACAAAACATTTATAATTATATTTTGTTTTGATAGCATTTACAAAAAATACATTTCAAATTGATTCAAAACAGGCACAAGAAAAATAATAACATGAATGTAAATACCTAAAAAATAAATAAAAACATGAATGATAGTAAATATTTACATATTTCCAGCTGAGCATTTCCAACTAAGGCCCGTGTTATACAGGCAGCTTTGACGCAACAGATTTAACATCGCATACACGCCAAGGCCAACCTGGCAATGGACTTCCCTGTGTGCAAGTTATACGAGCGTTATATCTGTTGCATTGGACCCTGTAAAGTCAGCGTCAGCGTCGACAACGCGTCCAGACTGGTAAAGCTGGCAGCAAAACGTGGCAGAAATGATGCCGTTGCTATTATATGGGCAGCTTTGACACAGCAGATCTGCTACCTCAGAAAACCACCAGTGTTGCCACCTCTAGTATAAGTGAAGTTTGCAATAATTATGGTGACAACACTGCTCACCACACATTCAATAATTATATATTATTATGATCACCCCAACACATATTATTATAGTGGGGTATCATAATTAGGAATAATAATAATAATAATAATAATTGAAGAACTCAAGGAGGATATGAGAGAGTTGTGCATAACATTCGAGGATTTGAAAGACAAGTCAGACAACATCAGAATCCTGAAGGACAAACAGACCAAACTGCAGATCAAAGTCGGACATAGAATGGGAAGAGTGATTTCAGATGAGGAAAGGAAATTGATTTCTGAGTGGATGAAGAGATATTGGGCTGAGAGAAGACAGAGGAAAGCCGGAATATACTGACTACAGTGGTCCAATGAAGGCCATAAAACTATTATAATAATAATAATAATTAGGAATAAAATTATATTTAGTAGCAATTTTAAGATTCTGGATTCTCTCTAATATCTGTATGTTTGTTGTTTTTTTTTTTTGTTTTTTTTTAATAAACTCCTCTGGATGTTTTGTAGTATCATGCAGAGAAATTATTATTATAATTATTAAATTATTATTCCTCTGGCATATTCACGTGAGTTCGCAGGTTCACATAGACAGCATAATTTTATTAGTTAGTTTGAAGTGACTGACAATTGAATAAACTGACAAATATACATAAACAGAATTTATTAATCTGTTTATAATTTTATTGTTGTGACCTTCATCAAGTTTCGTTTTAGCTCCACCAGTGAGCCATAAAACGTACCATAATTACTGCAACCTCACTTATACTAGAGGTGGCAACACTGGTGGTTTTGCTGAGGTAGCAGATCTGCCGCATCAAAGCTGCCCATATAATAGCAATGGCGTCATTTCTGCCGCGTTTTTGCTGCCCGTTTTACCAGTCTGGACGCGTTGTCGACGCTGACGCTGACTACAGGGTCCGACGCGACAGATACAACGCTTGTATAACTTGCACACAGGGAAGTCCATTGCCCGGTAGTGCTTGGCGTGTATGTGACGTAAAATCTGTCATGTCAAAGCTGCACGTATAACATGGGCCTTAGAACGTAAACAACTCAGTGGCAGTAGTTATCAGAGAGAATATTTAAGAACAGCTGATTGATATATCATGATAAATCACGTGAATGTATCCAAAATCGCACAATACTTAGTTTTTAAACGTTTATTATTCTGTTAAAAAAAAGTTAATTTAGTTTTTTATAGCTAAAGACAATGTCAAAACGTTTTCTATACTGATAAATAACTTGAATCCCGATCGATGCTCTCGTTTTTCAGGAGAAGGCTGCATAAAATGCCTTTGGGGCCGTGACAGACAGACAGACAGAAATTGAGATAAGACTTGTTTCGGCTTCTTTAATGTATAAAACGTAAAAATAATAAAAAAATATATAATTCTGATAAATGTACAGACAAAACTCTAATTTTATTTATATCGATTTATTCCTTGCACGAAATGGAGCCTGTGTACAAGGAATAGTTACAAATTCGGTCAGCTTGCGATATTTATAATTATCTTATTTGAAGCAAAATAAAATTAAAACAATTGAGATCTAAAGTAGATTCTAAAAGATCAAAAATAAAATAAATGAATTGTTATTGTGGAATTAGCATGCTGCCATCCTGCCATTATATTTATCACTTTTTTAATAGAAGGATTTTACCTTGTATATTATTGTTGGTTTTCCATTCTTTGAAAATGCAATGTTTGGGTAATGCATCACACTCATAATGTTGTATGGAAGCCCATAAGCAGTGGCGGAACCAGGATATGCCCTTGAAAAATCATTGTAGTGAGCTGAAACCAATAAACAGACATATTATTTATTTATTTTATTTATTGTGGCAAAATTACAATGAATGTGAAGGAGCAACAGACTCAAGTCCAAAACTGCTCTCAGATTAGACGTTTTAAGACAGACTATTTTCAGAAAAATTGTAATTTTCAAATTGGTTACAAAGATAAGTCATTTTTTTAAAAAAGAAAAGGTCTAGAGAAGATTTTGGCAGATTATTACTGTAGGAAGAACAAAAAATCTCTGTATTTTGTTCGTATATATTATTAATTATTTTATTTTTCTTCTTCTCTAATGGACCATGTAGGCCTTTAACAATTCATATAGATATGCTATTTTCTTTGTTCTTACAACAGATTTTTACATCCTCCTAGTACATTTCTTCATTCTAACTCCAGCTGCTCCCCTTTTTTCTTCATAAAATACCAGCCGTCTTCTTGTCTCGTCTTCTTGAAACCTTCCAAACATTCTGATGGCCTCTCCAGAACTTTTGCTTGATTAGAATACGAAATTCCTGCTTCCTGGATGTCTTTTTTTGTTCATCACTTACATATATTTGAATTTCTCGTATGTGGAAAGAAATTAAAGACCGCTCTTTTGAGTCTACTCTCATTCCTTCTGAGATGACAATAGTGTCTCCTTTTCTTTATGGCATGCTCTATCCTTTCCTCTCCTATGGCATCCTCTCCTTTCATTGCATATTTGTTTATAATTGGTACTATTCAATATTTTAATCCAATATAAAAACTGACACTGTATTTCTCTTTTATATGCAATTTTCACTCACTTTTACTGGAGATATTTTATTTTTTTTTATTACTGAGTATATTGAGAAAACCTTAAAACTACATAATAAATTGGTATCAGTTCGCCACACTCCATCCACAGACAAAATGAATTAATAGCATTATTTAATCAAACAGAAATACAAGAATTCACATTTCCCCTGTCGCATATTCATTCTATTCATTAGTATCATGTTGATAATTTTCGATTATTGAGTATCGAGAAGATCTTGAAACTACCTTATTTATTGATATTTTAGTTCTCCACCGATGGTCAAAATGAATTAATATAGAATTTTATTTTTTTCTCAATTTCTTTGTATAATACATTCCAATGTTCTATTTGTTTTGTTGTAAGATACAACATGGTATATTTTTGAGATATATCTGGGGAAAATGTTTTCAAGAAAATAAAAATTTCTATTTGATTAATCAATAAAAAAATGCAAGAACTCACATTCCCTTTATCGCATGTAGCTCATTGTTTCTATTCAACAGGTATTTAATTCTTTATTTTTATCATTAAGCTATTAAAGACATTGAAACTACTTAAAAAATTTATATAAGGTCCACCCATAAGAATTCGTCTGAATATATTAGTAGTATTTGATCAATTATAACAAAAATACAAGGAATATTCTAATGTATTGGAATGGAAAATAAATTAGTATAACATCTAAGTCATATTCTCTCACCTTCCTCGATATTATCCCACAGCACATCAACATAAGTATCACGGTCAGTCCTAGCCTGCTCGTGCATCAGCCCCAAAACATGCAATAGTTCATGTTGTATGGTGCCAGCATAGCTCAGGCATTGAGGCGACATGTAGTTGACTGGAATTGGACCAATCTCCGTGCGATAGCCCAGGATAGCATAGCAGCCCATCGGTCTTTTGTTGATCAGAATGTAGACGTCTTCGTCTTTATGTTCGACAAATTTGACACAAGTTTTCGACTCTAGGAGGTCCATGTTATTGCGCACCTTAGTTATTTCTTCTTCGGCTGGAAATAATGTAAGTTATCATTTAATTTGTATTGGTAATATTCAGAAAATGGAATACCGGTACTCATATATTAATTAGGGAGCTTGCGAAGTGGATCAAATGATACAATACCATCACAATGATAGGATAGTTACATGTTTACACTTGCATGGGAAACTATTGTCTTGCAATATACGGTATAATATTGGAATTTTGAAGCATGCCGAAAGGGAGTTCTGAGACATGCAAGAGCCGCATGCCCCACATGCATCAAAGGCATGCCTCATGCAACACGAGGCAAGAACACAGTGAAGCAGATTATGACAGTGTCCTGCTCAGTGGAACTACTGATGATAATATTAATCACCATTGCAAAATTAAACACATGCTGTGGAATGGTGGTGTTCACGCCGTACCAATCATTGAGCATTCCACTGCATGTGTTATTTTTATTTTCTTATTCAGCACAAATGCTCCACTGTGCAAGAACCCTTTCACTCAAGAGTCAAGGGTCAATAATCAATTGACTCAATGTTGTCACAACCTATCTCATTTATTCCAGAATTTTCGAGATTGAGAATTGTAAGTACATCATGTCCTATATAATAATAATTTGAAATAATCACCTTGGTAATAATTTATTTGCTTTGGTTACGCAAAAGAAAATCAATCGCAGTCAAGTAACTTATTACTATAACAGGCTACAATAAAAATAATCATCTTATTTACCCCCAATATCTTTCACAGTTACATCCATTATGAAATTCAGATACCAAATTCTTGATATTACAGGCTTTTTTATTGCTAAATAAGCCTGCTGTATTTAACTTCTCTTAAAAAATCACGTGAATGATATGGTAATTTTTTGAGTAATCTGTCAATAGATCTAGGTAGATTTTGAATGGTATTCGGAATTTCGATATGCAATTCTATTTCCGACAACTAATATAGATTTAAGAGTATAGATTTTATTTCTAAATGGTATTTTGAATTTTTATAGAGTTTATTAAAGTATTTAAGTAATTCGAATTATTACTTTTCCACATAATTGTAGGCTTTAAACCTTAAAATCCATTGTATTTAAATTTTCTGTATAAACATAAAATTGTATACAGTACAAACATGTAGTGTCTATATCTTTTGAGCAGGCTTTTCTTATTGCTGATCTGAATGTTAACATGTTTAGTTCATTGAAGCATTTGAATATTCTATATAAACTTGATGTACCATCATGGAAGTACATTTGATTTCTGTTCAACTTTGATCGAGAAGGCGAACTTCAATGCATTTATTTGAATAAATGGTTACGATAGATACCATAGCGTTACCATAAGGTTACCATAGCGTCGAGTACTGGATAAAACAAAAATTGCCATACATCAACTAATAATTAAATTTTTTGTTCAAGACATGTGTTTATCGACTCACTGTAATTTGAAGTGAACTCATAGTGCACAATCCCATTTGGCCATTTGAGCTTCGGGGAGGTTACAGCATTTTTTGCTTCCTCTCTTGAATCTACTAGGATGTCTCCTTCAAACAGACGTGATGAAAGTTCTGGATACCTGTCATCTCCTGGAAATTCGAAAAACAAATCGAATCGTAAATACTAGTTTGATTCGTTTGGGGTCAAAGATTATGAATAAATTGTATGATTGATTAAGATTTATCATTAGATTACCATGTTTAGATTTCTTGTTTTGTTTTTATATTGAAATTTTTAACGCAAAATTACTTTTTGTTTCAATTTATTTAGGTTCAAGGACACTTAATAATAGCAGAACTTGCATCTCATTTGTTGGTTTTCTGTAAATGTTGAAGCTGGGTTGTTGGTTTTGCAAAAACAAACCAACAACACAGCTTCAACAATTACTGAAAACCAACAATGACAGATACCCTAGCTAATACACAGCACATCCAACACAGCACAAACACTCAACATTCAGGTCAATGCTACAATGCTACACAGACTGAACAACACACCACTATCCACCGAAAATTACAACACTGAAATAAACACAATAAAATGCCTAGCACAAGAAAACGGCTACAAACACGACTTAATTTACTAACTCAATCATAAAATAACAACAAAAAACAAAACATCAACATTACCAACAAAAAATACATCACAATGTCATACATTAATCCACAATCAAACAGCCTAGCAAAAATCTTCAAAAAAGCCGGCCACACCATCGCATTCAGAACAAAAACAAAAATAAAGAATGCACTTGCATCCAAAACCACACTCAACAAAAGCAAATACGATCTTCCAGGGATCTACAAACTGAACTGCTCTGAATGTAACAAATTTTACATAGGACAAGCAGGCCAATAGAAAGAATTAACTCAAACAACGATAAAAAGAGCATTTACAAGCATTAAATACAAAAACCGAATTGACCTTTGCTGACCATATCATTTAAACTGGACACACTACTACTGACATCGCAACCAACCTACACATTCCACACATAAAATCTAAAGGACTCTAACTCAACTATTTGAAATTCACACACAATAAACAAAACATCCTCAATGAAAAATTTTGCATTTAAAATCACACAAACTTTTTGATCATATTATAAAAAACGACAATTTTTCTAACCAAAAAACCAACATCGCCGATCTTGTAAATATGCCTTGAAAATGAGTTTCCATGACTCAAAAACGTTCGGCCAAATGTGAGTAGGAATATTATTTATTCACAATTAAAATTGACTGAAAGTCGTTAAGTTTACAGTAATAAATTAATACTAACAACGCAGATCTTTATAGAACAAGAAATCCAAAAATATTTTTCAATTATATCAGGAATCAGTATCTGACTAAAAATCCAATACAGTGCCTTCTTTATAATAATTCTCATTAATACAATAGAATGTTGAAATTAATAGCATTTTTGAAAAAAAAATCAGTGATGAAAATAGTTCATAATAAATATTGGAAATTACATCATTTTCTAATAAGCTAGAAAAAGAATGGAATAATTTATTCTACTGTATTTGTGACTATATAATAATGATTATTTTCAAATATTTTTTGTGATGATTAAGCAATCAATCATACAATAATAATTTAAATCTGTGATGTTTTCAAGACGAAATACTCTATGACAATAGAATATCAAACCTGGCATATGGTATTTCTTTTCAAATGATAATTTTTAATAATTTAAATTTGATAATGAATTAGCTGAGAATGATTTGAAAACTTTTTCTATAAATACAATACTTGAATGCATTACTTTTTAAAATCTATTAAAATCCATAATAATACCGTGATACATATTAATAAATACTAAAATGCATCACATATTGAAAAATCAATCAAATCCATAACAATAACGTGATATAATTTTCACAAATTAAAGTTTGAAGTACCTATGTAACTGGAAATTTAACTGACAATCAGCTATTCAATGCTGTTGTCAATATCCATCATTGCGGAAGTCTTCATTATAAATTAATAGCACTTGAAGTTTCTAATTTTCAAGTGAAAGGTTGCAATAATTTACAGAGAAGAAGAACCTTACCAAGAGATGATGGGAAGTACAGCATATTAGTCTCCTCCTCAGGCAGCACATAATGTCCCACATATTTTCCGTCAACTCCCAAAACTAACACAACCAAAATTGTTAATATTCCCAGAAAAATCATCTTGAAAATTTCAAAACCCAGTTCCGAGAATCATTCAACGTATCTTGTGGGAATGACATGTTAAGAATTAAAAGTGAAAACTATAGGAAAAGGCTATGCAAGAAAAAGGCTTGCCAGATAGTGGGTCTAATCTATTTATAGAACGAAACCCTGTGGCTGTTGATTATGTTTTATTTACAATTATGTTAATTGAACAGGAAATGTCAATTGATACTGTTAGAGCATGTGTCTTGTGTACTGATGGATTGGGAGTCTTTCATGTAGGTGTAGGTACTTAGTTTGTAACAATTGGCTTTACTTATGTACTTGACAAGAATAAACAATCATTTAATTGTGAAGTGATAGCCGTGAGCCGTAGCAGGTATCTGTTCAATCAGATAGAGATAAGCTGCGTTCTCCTGGGCACTCTTTGTAAGGGTGACCGATTAGATTGGTCAACAAAAAAGACACTGATCTCTGCTGTAATATCACTTCCCGGTGGTTCGGAACCCACCTAAAACTGTAGGTCCAATTCATCGATCACCATCATCGAACTCATTACCCACGCACAGGTCTCAGACCTATGTGGGCTTCATCCTCAAAAAAAATGTCTAGATTTTGATTTTGAATAACCTCTGTCCGAAAATCTGTAAGGAGAAAAACTCCTTTATAATTTTTTCAAACTTTAAATTGTTAATGCAATATACCTTCATAATGAATCTGAAACAATTACTATAAATTCTTGTTTTCTTGTTACATAACGATCTACGTTGTTAATATTGACTTTTATTGTGAATGTAACGACTTGCAGTCAATAATTTGATTGTAAATTTAGTTGTGAATAAATAATTTAATTGTGAATAAATAATATTAATTGTGAATAAATAATATTTAATTGTGAATAAATAATATTTCACAAGTTAGTTCGAAGTTACTGACAATTGAACAAACTGACAAATTTACTTAAACAGAATTTATTAATTTCGAATTCCCTTAATTGCTATCAGTTTATACTGAAGACTTCCGCAATGGCGGATATTGACAACAGTATTTAATAGCTGATGGAAATCGATGAATGCTACTGTACAAAAATATCAGTCACCACCGGGAATCGAACCACGGACCTCCCAATTGTCTTCAGTATAAACTGATAGCAATTAAGGGAATTCGAAATTAATAAATTCTGTTTAAATAATATTTCTACTCACTCAGGCCAAACCTTTTTGATCCTAGGATCTGGGTCGCCTTTGAAGATGGGTCTCCATGACTCGAAAACGTTTTGCCTGAGTGAGTAGAAATATTATTTATTCACAATTAAAATTGACTGCAAGTCGTTAAATTTACAATAAAAATTCAACTTACTATAACCTAGAATCTATAATGTATGTGATGATACATGCATGGATAGGGCATACCCTGTAACTTAATGTGTAAAAGAATTGCATTATCAGGAACACTAATGGTATACATACGACTGCATGTGAAAGTATTATCAACGTACTGTTTGAATATGAACAGTGGAAAAAATATGGAATTACAACAAAAAATCGTGCAAACTTGTTTCTTTGCCCATGGTACATTCTCCATAATTCTTCAATGATATATTCCTCATCAATTTTCATGTTTATTCACCCTCTAACCAATAAAGTTCTGAAATTCTCTTCAAAATAGTTGAAATAGTAGGCCGCTTAGCGCAGTTGGTTGGGGCGTCGCAACTTCAGCTTGCTGTCATTTAAGCGGTCGTGGGTTCGAATCCCACTCCACCGTAGGGCATTTATGTGTATTCATTCATCTCATTACCCACGCACAAGTCTCGGACTCATGTGGGCATCATCAGCAAAAAAATTATACTGTCACATAATGAAATGCCTCACTTATGCAGCCACACCCTGCGTAGTGGTTTTTTTCTGTAGATTACGTCTTGGAGACTACGGTTAAGGAGTCTTAAGACAATCATTATATATAGACAGTCATTATATATAAGACAGTCATTATATATATGTACAATATTACTAATCTTGTACACTAGTTAATTACTATATCAATTAGTTGAGGTGAGGCTTAAATTGATGTGAAAGGAACTCTTGTACACTATAAAAAGCTTTATCCGCTAAATATTTTTTCAATTGATTTTTAAATATTTCTATATTTTCAAGACTTTAAAATTGCGATAGCTTGTTGTAGAGTTTCCTACCTATATATTAACTAGGTTTTTGTTCGAATAAGCTATCATTGTGATTCACTACGTGATAATCTCCTCAACATATATTGCATTATAATACATATATAATTCTTACTATAGACTTCTTGTATTATAATGTAGTATAATTATGGTGATAAGAGTGGACTATTGAGCATAGTGCTTCGACTTAGTATGTTGTGCTTGGCATACTGATATGACTCGCTGTTACCTCAGTGAGGTACTACCGGTGCCTCACTCCTCGTTCACATAGTATCTTCTCTCTTTGGACTAAAAGATAACGTTGAGGTCTGAAGATTCATCTAAAGACGAAATTGGTTATGGTTTATTTATTTATAATCATACAAATACATATATTATTTTATAGATATTTAAAGACTTAAGAAACTGTTATAGAAAGTCTTTTGTTCGGATTTCTTGTTCTATAACGATATGCCTTGTTAATATTAACTTTTTGTCGATTTGACTGCAAGTCGTTAAATTTACAACGAAAAGTATTTTTTTCATTTATGATACCCCACTATAATACTATGTGTTGGGATAACACACATACCATATACATCACCATATATACACATATATCATAGAACCCATACCATAGTTACATAATAAAAGGCGTGGCATTCTATTGGGGGAATAGAGTAGGAAATTTATAAAAGAAAGCTTTACATAAAAAGCAAGTAGCCTAAGGTACCTGAAGTCCTTTAAAAATATTTAAGATACAGCCTGCATTTGGAAGCATCTAGTGGAATGGATGGATAAATAAAAAGGTTTAATCAATATTTTATTTTCATTGATTATTATTCGTCGTATCAACTTTATATTGTAAATTTAACGACTTGCAATCAATTTTAATTGTGAATAAATAATATTTTACTTTTGGAAACGGTTTCGAGCTATGGAGTATCTTCAAGGCTCCATCTCCATGACTCGAAAAAGTTTGGCCATAAGTGAGTAGAAGTATTATTTATTCTCAATTAAAATTGGCTGCAAGTCGTTAAATTTACAATAAAAAGTATTATTAACAAAGCAGATCGTTCTGGAACAAGAAATCCAGGAATTTAATATTTGTAATTGAACATTTATGATGAATCCTCCATCTTTCTACTTTGCCAGGCTTCGGCTTTCATGAGTTGAAAATCTTTATTACAATTTTTTTCCAATGAAATATGTCATCACACAATTCAATCTAAATGCCGTACGTCTAATATTTAATATCAAAACTGATACTGTATTTCTATTTAAATTATGATTTTTACTCACTTGTACTGGAGACTGAGGCTGATAAAGCTTCTCTTTAGAGGTGAAATGCATCCCTCCAGTATAAATGAGTAAAAATAATAGTTTAAATAGAAATACAGTGTCAGTTTTGATATTAGATTGTTCAAGTATTATTTCGTCATGGAAAACATCACAGAGTTTATTATTTAATGTAAACCAATCATCTTATTCATGCTTTGGCTTTACAGGAAATTATTAATGTTATGACATCTTTAAATTAAGAGAGGGAAGAATGTAGAGTACAGAAGGAGTGAGGAAAAGGGAAGAAGGAGAGAAGAGTATAGTGAAGAGAATGGGAAGAGTGCGGGGAGGATTGAGGAAAGAGTGCATACAGAGTGCTTGAAAGGATTCTTTCACCGCAACTAGAGCCTAGATCTAAGTAATGTTTTATCAACAAACCTTGCTGCTCCACTGTGTGTAAGCCCTTTAAACAGCGTGCTTTTGATATCGCAGCTTTGCTCTAGCATCGAAGCTCTACTGTGAAAGAGAGACAAAATGAAGGAAAGAATTGTCTTCTTTTTATCTCGATTAATCTGTTTGATAGTTTCAACTTTTCTGATAATTTTGTTTCGTTCAGTCTCAGTTGGCCTATACAATAATTATTAACAAAATCTCAATATTTTCCTCGATGACTTTTATTTTCATAAAAATTCTCAATAAGTTAAGAATCAATCATTAATACCGCTTTTTTATTAAAGAATAAAGATTGAAACGTGTTATTATTGATTCTGAGACTCTCAATGACTGAAACTTGTTGATTATTTATTATTGACTCATAATGAGACTTCCTATGAGAGAATAAAGATAGTTTTGGGCTAAAAGCCTGTTGTTTCTTTACAGTAATTTGTATTCTTGGATTTCTTGTTCCATAACGACCTGCGTTGTTAATATTAACTTTTTGTTGTAAATTCAACGACTTGCAGTCAGTTTTATATTGTGAATATGTAATAAATGTACTCACACTTTGCCGAACGTTTTCGAGTTGTTGAAACTCATCTTCGGCCGAATCTGAGTACATTTATTATATATTCACAATATAAAACTAACTGCAAGTCATTAAATTTACAGCAAAAAGTTAATAACAATTTTTATTTTGACTGTATAAATAAATACTCTGGTACCGCAGTTCGTTGGAGCGCTTGTCTGTGATAAGATAAGGGGCTCTGGCTGGCTTCGTTTCCTACATCCTTGGATCGAATCTCATTCAGCTACTGATGTTTCCCATAATTCACCCATTCACCTCATTACCCACGCGCAAGTCTCCGTGCTGATGTGGGCATCATCCGCTATGAAAAAATACTATGTTCTATTATTTCTTAATAAATTTTGGACTCAATTACTAATATACATGAAGAAAACATATATATTCTTCTTCTCTCTTGAACTATAGTCATCATTCCTGTGTTTCATTTGATAATTTAACAATGATAAGTGGCAATGACACAAATAACATTGTTAATCAAGCTATTGAACAATATGATCCACTATCAGGCAGCTATGTTATACTGTCATAGGGCGCTTGTATCTTACTTGACGTATAGTTTGTCCTGGGAAAAATGACTCTATCATTGAACATTGTAAACTTGGAACGTTTCATGATTGATAAACATTCATTTCTAACTAATCAAATCGTTGAATAATCAATTGCATGTTTTGTTAAAATTCAAATAATTATTCGTATATATAGAATAACTATCGCTTATTATATTCATTGGAATAAGAATAAGAGTTCAAGAGTTTTTCAATGTGCCCAAGTAGTGTTACAACAGTTTTAAATCTTAATTTTTCAGTGAATCTTTCCAAAAATCAACAAAATATGTAAAATTAGTCTACTAATTGGTAAATTTATTCAAATGTGAGATAATGAAATGATCAAACGGATAAGCCTTCTTTCCATATAAGTAAAGGATTTAAAAATATTGATAGAGTCTGTATTATGATTTTAATGTTTTTATTTCAACCAATTTACAATTTTTCAAACTCAACAATTGTACATTTTTCTGATTTTCTCTAAATCACCATCTGTTGCTCCATCCCTTTGTCCAAACACCTTTGTAGGCTCTTTCTGAAACATGTTAGTATGAATCTGAATGAATTTGAAGGCTAAATATCTTGTAATTCACTTGAATAGGAAGATTAACAAATAAAATATTTTCAACATCTTAAGTGAATTCAACGACTTGCAGTCAAATTTTTACTAAGAATAAGTAGAATTTACTTACTCTGTAGGCCGAACGTTTTCGAATCTTGGAGATCCATTTTCAGAGGCGTCCTTCTTGATCATCGATGTCAGTTTTCTGGTTAGAAGAATATTGTGGTTTTTGTAGAAATATTTTTTCAAGAGGAATAAATGTGGTGATAGAATCGTATCATATTGTTTCTG
The DNA here is from genome assembly GCA_948455865.1 of Conomelus anceps. Lineage (NCBI taxonomy): Eukaryota > Metazoa > Arthropoda > Insecta > Hemiptera > Delphacidae > Conomelus > Conomelus anceps. The sequence goes on from OX418221.1 coordinate 47,728,422, forward strand.
TTTTCAAATATTATTTCATTTTTTCTCGTATTTCAAAATGAGCCAGCTAGATATTTTTAATGTCTATACTGTGCTATATAGGCCGATCTTGTGAGATACCATTTTAGCCTACCAAATAAAAACGGGATTGGCTTCTATTAGTGAGGAGCTCACCTCACCTCACAGTTTGAGACTTGTTACAATAGATTACAATAGAAAGTATACAATTGATTAGTGGTATCCTATAACTTTACTATCCGAATAGACTAGAATCTCACATTTACAACAAAAAATGTTGGATTTACCATATTTTTGGTGTTTTGATGGATTCTGGACCATCGAATGAAAAAAGTAATGGATGAAAACAATTATTTATATTTTTTCTGAATAGAACATATATAATAATATAATAAATTTTAACCACATTCTTCAGTCAAAAATTCGAGTGTGACAGTATCATATAGTACTTATTTTATTAAACTGTTTACTGTTTTTGGACTTAATGCTGTAACTTATTTATTACATCCTGATATGATGACATTGTGCACATCAGCGATTTATAATGAAAAAGGACCTTGAAAAATATCTATGATATTATTACTATTCACTTTTTTCATACTGCTCCCTTAATTAAAAACAAATTCATCCAAATAAATTAGAAATAAAATTGTGTATTTTATTAGACTCACCCTAGAAACCAAAGTAGGTTTTCCATTTTTCGAGAAAGCCATATTTGGGTAGTGCATTACACTGAACATATCATACGGCACTCCATAGGTTGTGACCACGCTAGGTGGAGCTTTCCCAAAATCGCTTTTATGCTCTGAAATCGTAATCCAGAAAATAAATTCTTCAAGTTTGATTCAGCATCAAAATCGCTTTTATGCTCTAAAATCGTAATCCAGAAAATAAATTCTTCAAGTTTGATTCAGCATCAAAATATTTTAGATATTGCGATATATTTTTGAATCATTACGTTTAAAGCTCTTGTATGAATACAAAATATATATGAGGCTCTTATTCTCTAACTAAGAATACTGAATACTGAACCTATTGGTTAGTTTTTTATATAAAGATCTATTCGCTGGTAGAAGTATAAAGTTTATCTAGGTTCCCACCTTCTACTCCACCAACTCTCAAATACTTGACATCTTCAATTATAGTTTCTTATAAAATAAAATGTCCATTGATGACGAATAAGATTAAGCAAGTCAACAAAGTAGAAATAAGCACTACCATTTAAAAAATCACAGATTATTGTTGAGTTGCTTATTATTGTTGAATCAAGTTTTTTATTGCAAAGAAGTATTGTTTGCAAAATCCTAAATATTGACTGCTTTTTGAAGCCAAGATTAGGCATTTAGAGAATTTGAATAGCAAAAAAAAATTATTTGACAAATCCTCGAATAAAATTTTCAGATTAGTATTTATACTTTTTTTAAGAAATAGAATAAAAACTTTTTTAAGAAAACTTGTAGCCTACTTGTATTTTTACTGAGAAATACATGACATTAATCTTGGCATTAGAGTCGATTTCCTAATAAAATATTTCCTAATAATCATCACTATTAATTTAAAAATGCAGATTTGATATAATAACAAGATAAGAATTGATTCTCATAAAAGATAAACAAACTATAAGTAGTGGCATTTTAAAAAATATATTTGCTCAAACAATATTTCATTATTTCAGGTTAGTAATTTTAGAAGTTCCTTTCTATCTTTCCAAGTCTATATTCCTTTCTATCTGAATTCCAATTTTCCAATTCGGAAAATTTCTCATGGAAATCTCCGGAATTATCTCACGCTTTATATAGGTACTGTATCAGTTCTGCATTTCATATCCTCTTTATCTTTAATATTAAAAATCAAAAAGCAAAACTTCTCATATTGCTCTCATTCAACACTAAGCTATTATTTTTTCAGTTGTTTAGCAGAATTTATTCTTATGAGAACCTAAGAATGAAAATCCCATTATAGAACACAAAACAACAATGCTACACCGAATCATAAACCGTGGGCTACATCAACTATTCTACAAAATTGTACTATTCTATATAAACTCATTACCGTATCTAATTTTTTTATTTTTTATTATTTTTTTTTTTTTTTTGAAGGTTACGTCTTGGAGACTCCAGTTAAGGATTATAAGACAAGTCAGATTAACAATTACACAATCATACACTAGTTACCATAATTACTATATCAATTAGTTGAGGTGAGGCTTAATTTTGATGTGAATAGAACTCTTGTACACTATAAAAAGCTTAATCAACTAAATATTTCTTCAATTGTTTTTTAAATATTTCTATATTTTCAAGACTCTTTAAAAACTATGGTAGCTTGTTGTAGAGTTTCCTACCAATATAACTAGGTTTTTGATTGAATAAGCTACTATTGTGACTGTTAAATCTCACTAATCGCTTCCTCCTATTTTCCATTTTGTATTCATTTGGAAGTTGTCTTCCTTTGCCTCTTGTTATTTGAATTGTGCGCGCAATTGCTGCGTGCTCAGTGCTGCCAACTGTCTAGCAGTCATCTGTCATTGTAGCTCACTATTTTGTGATACATCTATTCTTGTATTTGTCTTTTATAGTTTGTATTATTAGTTTGGAATTACCATTTTATTCCTTGTTAATCTTACTGACTGTTTCGTTACAGTCATTTGCATTTTTTTGCTTTGTGATGCTTTGTCTTGTGTTTTTTCCGTTTCCTACTTGCACATAGCAAGCATGGCGTGTGTGACAACTTTTTAGCGATGTAGCTCGTACCGTTTTTGTGGCAGTGTTTGCCAAATTTTCATATTTCTTGTAAATTCAATTACTATAATCTCTACAAATTGTTTTCAAACTTTTCTTTTCGATGTTACGTAATAAGTGCAGTGATTTGGAACATTATTAATGTTGAAATTCTTGCATATTGGTGAGCATTCTTTTTTTCTCCCTTGTGAGCACGTTGCCACTTTTGGACTTAAAAATTATCTTCGACTTGTTTATTGAAGTTTGTTACTGTACGAACGTTTCATGGTGCCTGGAACTTTCTATTCACTCTGTGTTTGCAATCTTGACTTATTTTCGAACCTTTATTGAAGTTACGTTGAAATGAACTATTCGCCTGCTTGTGGGCTCTATTATGTTGGTGTTCCATGCTTGGATACACAGTGCTCATCTCTGCCTAGAGACTACAATCATGTTTGACAATTATTCTGACCATCAGAATAAATTGTTCGCCCACCTTGGGCTCAAGAACTATGTTCACTACCTGTGATATCATATCTAGCTAGAACTCTTCATTCGTTATCGGCAAGTTGACAATTATTCTAGCCATTAGAATAAATTGTTCGCCCACCCTGGGCTCAAGAACTATGTTCACTGCCTTGATATCATCTCTAGCTAGAGTTCTTCATTCGTTATCGTCGAGTTGACAGTCATTCTAACCATTAGAATGAGTTGTTCGCCTATCATGAGTTCAGGATACTCATATACTGTTTTGAAGATATCCATTCCATGTCTACTGTCGTCTTCTGATGAAGATCATCTCCTTCCTGTTCTCATCTGTGCATTCATGGGAATGTATTTGCATCTTGAGGCTCTCTGCACTATTCTTCACTGTTTACCTGTGGTCGCCGAGGCCGCCTTGTCACACGTCGTCTGCTACCTGCTGCTAGCACTGTAGCTAGCTGCACCCTCTTCAGCGTGTTGGTGCAAATTGAGTTAAGTAAATTCATTATATTTAATTTATTTTGTCTGTCTTCAAATCTCTTGATTTTTATTACTTGTTCATGTGCCTTTGTTTGCACCGTAAGAAGTTAGCACTGTTTAACTTTATGCTTGATTTGAAATACATAATTCAATCTCAACTACAGTTTCTTTGCACAAAGAAATACAATTACAATACATATTATTAGAGACATTTATTCATTCACAGCAATGACTAATTTGAGTTACACATTAATACTTCATGCTTCTTTTCTGAATATTTCATGATTGATATTCTCAGAAACTTCAATATTTTGAATTCTTTATGCATAGTAGTGATGCATTTCTTTTATGCATTTGATGATTTATATGTCCAACTTGCAAACGTTTTAGTATTATGTAACTTACATTTTATCTACATTTTTACATTCATTCTTATTGGCATATTCATGCTATTCAGTTCTTTGATAATTATTGATTTGTCTAATGTACTTTCTTGTTTAAAGCGCACATTCGCGCTCATTGATTTATTATTCACCACTGAATAATCATCTGCTGCATTGATGCACCGTTTACTATTGTCTATGTCCTATTATTGCATTTCTAGGCTTGCTCAATTTTTATGACCTTTTGTAAGGTAATTTACTACATTCTTGTATGTCAAGTTTTCATACTTATTTCATTTAAAGCTTACATGGTATTCAGTACTTACCTGTCATCAACACACTTGTTTGATGATCCTTTTCATTGTTGTATTTTTATTAGCGTTTTCGAGCTAATGCTGATTGATTCATTATCAAGACATTTTTGAATTCTTGTATCCATCTTAATTAGTATTCCTAATTCATGATTGATTTCTCATTATCAATTACAATTTACATTTGTCATTTTGTTCTGTTTGGTTTTTCAATATATTCTTTTACAATTGAAGTTATATGGCCTCATATTTTTATTACTTCCAGCTACTACCAGAGTATATTATTGCATGTTACCGTTTTGCATGCATATTATGCATACACAATGGTTTGCAATCCACTCACCTTATGTTGAATTTTTGTCTATCAGTTCCAATTGGGAATTAATATCTTCTATTACAATCAAATTAAAATCTATCCTCTACTATCAAATACAGTCCACTCAACCTAGACAGAATTTAACATAATGTTTGGTCCTCCGGGCCGGATTTGTTCTCAGTGACTAATGGAAATCCTATTTTTTGATCTGACAGTTATGAGACCTTATAACTTTTATTGTTTGTTTCAACTGTATTTTCCTCTGTCTGTATGTCATATAGTTTATACAGTAGACTTATGCGTATTGGTACTACATGTTTAAGGTACTGCTGTCATTCCAAGACTCACTATTCACGGCCACATCTGCGCCTCCTGTCTGTACAACTCAATGCACGGTGACTGGATTTCTGTTGGCTGCCCACTGTACTAGCAACTACTTCCAGTCTCGTTTTATTGTAAAGTTTGCACCATCACTACAACTTAGGTATCACTTGATCCATTTTAATTATGGCTCCTAAAGCCAAAGACGCTCATATCCGCCAATGGCAAGGTATTATAAGAGAGTTATCACGACTCCATTCTGAATATTTTGATTTTGTGATCGTCACCAATGACGACTTTCAAAGATTACTAACTGTCAAAGCCAGGCTCTCAAAGTTAGAAGAGCGGTATGATGATATCTATTTTCAAATTGACCCTGATGATATTGATCAGGATCAGCATGTCAGTTTTACTGACAAATTCACAAGATTGTTTGCTAAAATAAATGTTAATCTTGAATTATTTGAAGTACAGCAGCAGTGGCAGCATCCGGCGTGTGACTCATCCATTGAGGAGCAACCCTTGCCTAGCTTTCAAAGTTTCAAATTGCCGGAAATTCCACTCCCAACATTTAGTGGAGGTTTTGACAATTGGTTAGAGTTCCGTTTGTCATTTTCCAACATTGTTGGAGAAAATACATCAGTAGCCCCTTCTGTGAAGTACTATTACCTGAAACAGGCACTTAGTGGGGAAGCGCTGAATAGAATCCAAAACGTACCTGCGGGAAATTTTGAATTAGCCTGGAGTCTATTGAAGCAGCGTTATGACAATCCCAGGTTGATAGCTGATGCTCATGTTGCAGCTATACTGTCACCACCCACTCTCAATGCAAATTCTTCACAATCTTGGCGAGAATTCATTGATCATGGCAAGTCGCATATCAATGCCCTTGAATCATTACAATTGGAAGTTGAGATAAAACATTTATTGTACATGTATATATACACATCTTGTTTTGACTCACATACACGTAGAGATTGGGAGAGGAGCAATGCACTCAACACTATTCCATCAATGGAAAATTTATGGGATTTTATGGAGTCTCAGCATAAAATTTCACAAGCTGTTTTGTCTGGCACTGTAACCAGTCAGCCATATGTTCATAAACCTATTAGTGGTACTTCTAAATCTTCACATGTAGTCAATTCCAAGTCATCTAATCCACAGAAATCTAACAACAATAGTAAATTTAACAATTTTCAGAAATCTGCATCTTGTCTCTTCTGTAAAGAGGCTAATCATAGTGTCTTTAATTGCACTTCCTTCCTGAAAATCCTGCCATCCGCCAGGATCGATGCACTTGGGAAAAGATCCTTGTGTTTTAATTGCTTGAGGCCATTTGTACATGGTCACTCATGCTTTGGAGCCTGTCGTCAGTGTGGCAAGGCTCACCACACTCTTCTTCATGAAGCATTTCCAACCAACAACAATAATGGTAAAAATGTTGTCACTTCTAATAGCATTCAGTCTTGTTCCAAACAGCAAGGTGAGAAGTCTCGTTCACATAAGGGCGCCTCCAAGGCCATTTTTCAATCAACACTGGATTCTGCAAGACTTGCTAACATAGGTCCATCAATTAGTCGACCATCAAACACCATTCATACAGAATGCACCAACACTGAAGCTGTTGCAATCAATGCAAAATCTTCATGTAATTTGCTGGATAACTCCACTGTTGATTCGTCTATTCATTCATCTATTAATACTGTTCATACAAATACAGCTACAGCTGTTAATACTGAGTATAAGTCATCTGTTGCAATAATGCCCACTGCTGAAGTTATTGTAGTTAATTCACATGGACAGCCTGTCATATGTAGAGCACTCCTCGATAGTGGTTCAAATTGTTGTTTGATTACTCAGGAGTTAGCTAATCGTTTAGCTCTTCCCCCATTGCATATTGATAGCTTAATACATACTATTGCTGATAAGCAAACCACATCATCCATTGCATACTCAGTGTTAGTAAAGTCTACAGATCAAGCTTGGTCTAGTCAGGAAAACTGTATTGCTGTAAACAAAATCTCATCTAGTACACCACAGTTTAATATTAATTTTGCTGAATTGAATATTCCTAATAACATTAAACTTGCTGACCCTCACTTTTTTCAATCAAAGAATATTGATCTGTTACTGGGCACCTCAGTCTTTGCTTCAGTCATATCTTGTGGACAGATTTTTGTATCTCCTAATTCTCCTGTTATTCAGAATAGCTTATTGGGATGGATTATCTTTGGGTCATACAAAACAATTAGTTCTGCACCCACATCAAACAATGTAATATCCAATTTTATATCTAGTGTTGATATTTCCAATCAACTGGAAAACTTTTGGAAGATTGAAGAGCTTTCCTCTCCTATTCCGCCCTCTCCTGAGGACATCCATGTAGAAAATCATTATAATAAGCATACTATTCGACTTGAGGATGGTCGCTTTATGGTGTCATTACCTCGCAAGAACAATTTTTTTGCATTAGGTCAATCCAAACTTCAAGCACTCAAACGTTTCAACTCACTTGAGAAGCGTCTTGCTAGGCAGCCAGAATTAAAGACTCATTATGTTGATTTTATGAGAGAATATAAAGAATTGAATCACATGACACCTGTGTCACCATCTACTTTGGATGACAAAGTCTATCACATACCTCATCACGCTGTCTTTAAACCTGATTCTACCACTACTAAGGTTAGAGTGGTATTTGATGCTAGTGCCAAATCTTCTACTGGCCTATCACTCAATGATGTACTTCATGTAGGCTCCACAGTACAACCCGATCTGTTTGACATAGTTCTACGTTTTCGAATACACAAGGTAGCTTTTATTGCTGACATTACAAAAATGTATAGACAGGTGTTATTAGATCCTGCTGATCGCAACTTTCAAAGAATTTTTTGGCGTGAAGACCCTTCATTGCCCATGCAAGAATTTCAGTTGAATACTGTTAGCTATGGTACTGCCTCTGCTGCATGGTTGGCAACTCGCACTTTGAACAAACTTGCAGAATTGGAAACCAGTCTTGATTCCCCAGTGTTTCAGTCCATTCATAATGACTTTTATGTGGATGACTTGATTTCGGGTGCGCCCACAACAGCTCAAGCAATCTCATTAGCTCATCAATTGATTAATACTCTTCAAAGCGGCTGCTTTGAGCTTCGTAAATTTATGTCCAATTCACAAGAATTATTGACTTCAATTCCTCCAAATTTAGTGGAATCGTCAATCATTAAGCCGGTTTCTGAGGCTGGTGACGGTGTAACTAAAGCATTAGGATTGCTTTGGAATTCCAATCTGGATGTGTTATCCATTTCATCAAACTTGAATCAACTCATGCACAAAACATCTTTTACAAAGCGCCAACTATTGTCTTGTATAGCCAGTATTTTTGACCCTTTAGGTCTTATAGGTCCAGTTGTTGTCCTTCCCAAAATAATACTTCAAAAATTGTGGCTTCTAAAATTGGATTGGGATGATGAGCTTCCCAAAGACTTGCTTCTTGAGTGGTTAACTATTTTTCAACAATTGCCTAACATTTCTAAAATTACAATCCCTCGCTGTGTTATCACTACAAATCAAGCATCAGTAATTGAATTACATGGCTTTTCTGATGCCAGCTCTACCGCCTATGGTGCATGCATTTATGTTCGCTCCACCCTCAATGACAGTGTTCAAGTTCGCCTTTTGTGCTCTAAGTCACGTATTGCTCCACTCAAAGTGTTGTCTATCCCCAGACTAGAGCTATGTGCAGCTCTCGTACTTTCACGTCTGGTCTCCAGAGTTGTTAAGGCTTTTGAAATACTTAATATTTCAATTTCCAATGTTTTTCTTTGGTCGGACTCTAAAACAGTTTGTAGCTGGCTCCACGCCACTCCTGATAAAAAAGATATTTTTGTAGCTGTGCGGGTGTCAGAAATTCAAGAGAACACATCAAAATTTATTTGGAGTCATGTAAAAACATCTAATAATCCTGCTGACATAATTTCTCGTGGTTCTTCACCCAATGAACTTGCACATAGCCAATTATGGTGGCATGGCCCATCTTGGCTCACCAAGGATAAAGACAATTGGGATTCTTTTTCATCCAATATTGTTTTAGCACACACTACTAATGTTGTTCTTGTAACTTGTAATATCATTTCACCCATGTCTATTTTATTTCATCGTTGTTCTAGTTCTCTGAAAATGATTCGCAGTGCTGCATTTGTACTCAGATTTATTCACAATCTTCGTAACCCTCATGATCGCCACTATGGCTCACTTTCTGTTGATGAAATTGCTGCTGGTGAAACACATTTACTAAAAGCAGTCCAACAAGAAGCTTTCAGTGATGAATTAAATTCATTGCGCTCAGAGGAAGAGCTGAAAACAAATAGCAAATTTCATTCTCTGTCACCATTTTTGCATTCTGACGGTTTGATTCGAGTTGGTGGTCGGTTGCAAAATGCTAAACTTCCATTTGACTATCAACATCAGATTCTTCTGCCAAGTAAGCACAAGTTTACAAAGGCATTGATTTTCTTTACACATCAATCATTGTGTCATGCTGGAGTCCAAGCTACTATGTCCTCTATTAGACAGAGGTTTTGGATTTCATCTACTAGGCGATCAATAAAAAGCGTTTTGCGCACTTGTGTCAAATGCTTTCGGTTTACTCAATTTCGCTCTGAGCAGCTTATGGGTCAATTGCCTGCCGTTCGTGTCAATGAAGATTTTCCTTTCATCAATGTTGGTTTGGATTATGCAGGTCCTGTGTCTATTCGACTTGGAGGACCCAAGTCTCGCACTTTTACTAAGGCGTATTTTGCCTTATTTATTTGTATGGTGACACGTGCTGTGCATGTTGAAGTCGTCTCAGAGTTGTCTACCTCAACTTTTCTAAGTGCTCTTACTCGATTTGTCTCAAGACGAGGCATACCGCGAAACATTTATTCTGACAATGCCACAACCTTTCAGGGTGCTAGTGGTGAACTTCAAGAGTTGTTTGAATTTTTGTCCTCACCTCAAACTCAGAGATCATTACAGAATTCAGCATCTATCTGGCGCATTCAGTGGAATTTCATACCTCCACGTGCACCTCATTTTGGTGGGCTTTGGGAGCGTGCCATTAAGCATTTCAAATGCATTTTTAAGATTGTTACCTTGAAGCGCATTTTGAACTTTGAGGAAATATATACTCTAGCATCTCAAGTTGAAGCTATACTCAACTCACGTCCTATTGTGCCTCTTTCCGAAGACCCCCATGATCTAGCCTTTCTGTCACCTGGTCATTTTCTTATAGGTCGACCACTCAATGCTCTGCCTACCAAGCAGCAGAAGACTGCGCATCTTAATCATCTTGCTCGTTGGCACAGGCTTGCTGATATTAGTCAAAATTTGTGGGAACGATGGTCAAAAGAATATCTAGTTACCCTTCAACAGAAGCATAAATGGACATCTGCATCTCCAAACATCAAGATTGGAATGCTTGTATTACTCAAAGATCCTGGTACTCCACCATCATTCTGGAAACTAGGTCGCATTGTACAAACCTTTCCTGGTACTGACAATAAGGTCAGAGTTGTTAATGTCCTCACTAAGTCAGGTACATTCAAGCGCTCTATTACTAGTATTGCGCCATTGCCATCAGAGTCGGAGAGCACTTAGTTTGTTTAACATATTTTTTCTTCTTTTTGTTGTATAATTCTTTGAATTAAACAACGGTGCCTGGTCTATGTTAAATCTCACTAATCGCTTCCTCCTATTTTCCATTTTGTATTCATTTGGAAGTTGTCTTCCTTTGCCTCTTGTTATTTGAATTGTGCGCGCAATTGCTGTGTGCTCAGTGCTGCCAACTGTCTAGCAGTCATCTGTCATTGTAGCTCACTATTTTGTGATACATCTATTCTTGTATTTGTCTTTTATAGTTTGTATTATTAGTTTGGAATTACCATTTTATTCCTTGTTAATCTTACTGACTGTTTCGTTACAGTCATTTGCATTTTTTTGCTTTGTGATGCTTTGTCTTGTGTTTTTTCCGTTTCCTACTTGCACATAGCAAGCATGGCGTGTGTGACAACTTTTTAGCGATGTAGCTCGTACCGTTTTTGTGGCAGTGTTTGCCAAATTTTCATATTTCTTGTAAATTCAATTACTATAATCTCTACAAATTGTTTTCAAACTTTTCTTTTCGATGTTACGTAATAAGTGCAGTGATTTGGAACATTATTAATGTTGAAATTCTTGCATATTGGTGAGCATTCTTTTTTTCTCCCTTGTGAGCACGTTGCCACTTTTGGACTTAAAAATTATCTTCGACTTGTTTATTGAAGTTTGTTACTGTACGAACGTTTCATGGTGCCTGGAACTTTCTATTCACTCTGTGTTTGCAATCTTGACTTATTTTCGAACCTTTATTGAAGTTACGTTGAAATGAACTATTCGCCTGCTTGTGGGCTCTATTATGTTGGTGTTCCATGCTTGGATACACAGTGCTCATCTCTGCCTAGAGACTACAATCATGTTTGACAATTATTCTGACCATCAGAATAAATTGTTCGCCCACCTTGGGCTCAAGAACTATGTTCACTACCTGTGATATCATATCTAGCTAGAACTCTTCATTCGTTATCGGCAAGTTGACAATTATTCTAGCCATTAGAATAAATTGTTCGCCCACCCTGGGCTCAAGAACTATGTTCACTGCCTTGATATCATCTCTAGCTAGAGTTCTTCATTCGTTATCGTCGAGTTGACAGTCATTCTAACCATTAGAATGAGTTGTTCGCCTATCATGAGTTCAGGATACTCATATACTGTTTTGAAGATATCCATTCCATGTCTACTGTCGTCTTCTGATGAAGATCATCTCCTTCCTGTTCTCATCTGTGCATTCATGGGAATGTATTTGCATCTTGAGGCTCTCTGCACTATTCTTCACTGTTTACCTGTGGTCGCCGAGGCCGCCTTGTCACACGTCGTCTGCTACCTGCTGCTAGCACTGTAGCTAGCTGCACCCTCTTCAGCGTGTTGGTGCAAATTGAGTTAAGTAAATTCATTATATTTAATTTATTTTGTCTGTCTTCAAATCTCTTGATTTTTATTACTTGTTCATGTGCCTTTGTTTGCACCGTAAGAAGTTAGCACTGTTTAACTTTATGCTTGATTTGAAATACATAATTCAATCTCAACTACAGTTTCTTTGCACAAAGAAATACAATTACAATACATATTATTAGAGACATTTATTCATTCACAGCAATGACTAATTTGAGTTACACATTAATACTTCATGCTTCTTTTCTGAATATTTCATGATTGATATTCTCAGAAACTTCAATATTTTGAATTCTTTATGCATAGTAGTGATGCATTTCTTTTATGCATTTGATGATTTATATGTCCAACTTGCAAACGTTTTAGTATTATGTAACTTACATTTTATCTACATTTTTACATTCATTCTTATTGGCATATTCATGCTATTCAGTTCTTTGATAATTATTGATTTGTCTAATGTACTTTCTTGTTTAAAGCGCACATTCGCGCTCATTGATTTATTATTCACCACTGAATAATCATCTGCTGCATTGATGCACCGTTTACTATTGTCTATGTCCTATTATTGCATTTCTAGGCTTGCTCAATTTTTATGACCTTTTGTAAGGTAATTTACTACATTCTTGTATGTCAAGTTTTCATACTTATTTCATTTAAAGCTTACATGGTATTCAGTACTTACCTGTCATCAACACACTTGTTTGATGATCCTTTTCATTGTTGTATTTTTATTAGCGTTTTCGAGCTAATGCTGATTGATTCATTATCAAGACATTTTTGAATTCTTGTATCCATCTTAATTAGTATTCCTAATTCATGATTGATTTCTCATTATCAATTACAATTTACATTTGTCATTTTGTTCTGTTTGGTTTTTCAATATATTCTTTTACAATTGAAGTTATATGGCCTCATATTTTTATTACTTCCAGCTACTACCAGAGTATATTATTGCATGTTACCGTTTTGCATGCATATTATGCATACACAATGGTTTGCAATCCACTCACCTTATGTTGAATTTTTGTCTATCAGTTCCAATTGGGAATTAATATCTTCTATTACAATCAAATTAAAATCTATCCTCTACTATCAAATACAGTCCACTCAACCTAGACAGAATTTAACAGTGACTCATCAAGTAATAATCTCCTCGGCTTCTTGTATTATAATCATGTACGTCAAGATTTTGGATAGTATCACTCTTTTTTTACACATAAGGTAGCTTCATATTTTTTTGGAGGATGAAGCCCACATAGGTCTGAGACCTGTGCGTGGGTAATGAATTGGATGACAGTGATTGATGAAAACATTTCTTTGTTAGAAACCATTTCCAGTGAATAATGATTTTTTTTATTGCCGATGATGCCCACATGAGTCTGAGACTTGTGCGTGGGTAATGAGTTTTTTTTTTAGATTACGTCTTGGAGACTCCAGTTAAGGAGTATAAGACAAGTCAGATCAACAATATTATACACTAGATACCATAATTACTTCAATTAGTTGAGGTGAGGCTTAATTTTGATGTGAAAGGAACTCTTGTACACTATAAAAAGCTTTATCAACTAAATATTTCTTCAATTGTTTTTTAAATATTTCTATATTTTCAAGACTCTTCAAAAACTGCGGTAGCTTGTTGTAGAATTTCCTACCAATATAACTAGGTTTTTGTTTGAATAAGCTACTATTGTGACTCACCAAGTGATAATCTCCTCGGCTTCTTGTATTATAATCATGTACATCAAGATTTTGGTTAATATCATTCGTTTTTACATATAAAGTAGCTTCATACACATATAAGCAGGGTACAGTTAGGGGACCAAGTCTATTGAACAACGGCCTACATGAATCTAATCTATTTACTCTTTCCATACACCTAACAGCTTTCTTTTGGAGTTAATGCTTAGTTTAACACCGTAACAAGGTTTTGTTTTGATAAATTATCCGATACTAAGATAGCATACCTACTTTAGAGCAATATACCTAGTTGGAGCATCGCTCCTCTACTACAGTACTACTATAGTAGTAGATTATAATCAATAACAAGTTCATAGCCGAACTTTAATGTTCTTTTTTTTGTAAATTTGTAAATCTATTTGACTATGGCCTACTATAATAAACGTTTGGACCCTTAAAGGTAGTTCCACCTCGCCGCTTGAGTTATGTTAAGAGGAGCATGGTGAACGTACTATTTCAGATGGGTTCCGAACCACCGGGTAACTAATGATAAAGTTAACTTTTTAAGTGAATTCAACGACTTGCAGTCAAATTTTTATTAAGAATAAGTAGCATTTTAGTTACTCTGTAGGCCGAACGTTTTCGAGTTGATAAAAACCATCTTCAAGGCATCCTAGATAGCGATGTTGGTTTGTTGGTTAGAAGAACTGTGGTTTTTGTATAATGAGGTCAAAAAGTTTGTGTGATTTTAAATGCAAAATTGTTCATTTTGAGGATGTTTTGTTTATTGTGTGTGGTGTGTTTGTGAATTGTTGAGTTCGAGTCCTTCAGATTTTATGTGTAGAATGTGTAGGTTGGTAGCGATGTCAGTAGTAGTGTGTCCAGTTTAAATGATATGGTCAGCAAAGGTCGATTCGGTTTTTGTATTTAATGCTTGTAAACGCTCTTTTTATCGTTCTTTGAGTTCTTTCTATTGGCCTGTTTGTCCTATGTAAAATTTGTTACAGTCAGAGCAGTTCAGTTTGTAGACCCCTGGAAGATCGTATTTGTTCGTGTTCAGCGTGGTTTTGGGTGCCACTGCATTTTTTATTTCGCTTTTTGCTCTGAATGCGATGGTGTGGCCGACTTTTTTGAAGATTTTGGCTAGTCTGTTTGATTGTGGATTAATGTATTTCATTGTGATGTATTTTTTGTTGGTGGTGTTGGTGTTTTTTTTGTTGTTATTTTATGGTTGAGTTTGTCGATTGGGTCGTGTTTGTAGCCGTTTTCTTGTGCTAGGTATTTTATTGTGTTTAGTTCAGAGTTGTAATTTTCGGTGGATAGTGGTGTGTTCAGTCTGTGTAGCATTGACCTGAATGCCGAGTGTTTGTGTTGTGTTGGATGATTGGAGGTGCTGTGTATTAGAGTATCTGTCATTGTCGACTTTTTGTAAATGTTGAAGTTGTTTTTTGGTTTGTGTTCTTCGTAATTGAGAGGTCTAGGAAATTTATTGATTTGTTGTGTCAATATTCTGCTGTGTATTGAATGTTTTTGTGTGATCGGTGCTGTTCACATTGTCTTTTCTTCCCTCTGTATAGCAGTAGAACGTGACCTACATGTCTGTGCCAGTAATAAGGTACTTATTCTTGATACAAATTTGACTGCAAGTCGTTGAATTCACGAGTTAATATTAGCAACGCAGTTCGTCATGGAACAAGAAATCCAAGAATTTAATAATAAAGCTCATAACATCAAGTCATTGAAGCACCACTTACTTTCCTCAATATTCTGCCACAAGACCTTCACATGTTCATCCCTGTCAGGTCTTGCCTGCTCATGTAGCAACCCCAAAACATGCAACAACTCATGCTGTATGGTTCCCGCGTGTTTGAAGCAATCTGGCGGCATGAAATTGACTGGCATGGGATGTATTTCTGGTCTGTAGCCTGCCAATGCGAAGCAACCTCGGTTAGTTATCTTGTTTATGAGAATGTAGTGCTCATCATTGTCTGTTCGTGGCAAAAATTTCACACATGTCTTTGATTCAATTTCCCTCATGCTGCTTTCCACTTTTCCTACTTCCTCTTCAGCTAAAAAAAGGAATAATCATGATAAATGTAAAAGATAATTTACAATCAGAGAAAATGATTGGATACTGGGCCTACACATTATTAATTGATAAATTATTGATTTAATTTAACATTTTATCAATTAAATACGAGCTCTTCTGATCTTACAAGACTCTAAGTAGGGCAGACTGGTGGTTCTGGGCCAGTTTTTCTTGAACCTTAAATTTAAGGTTAACCTAAGTCAACCCATCCAAACCTAACCTAACCTGAAATAGGTAAGTCAAAGTCGAATCAACGCAATCTATCCGATCCCCAAAATTCCCATTTTCATGGGAGCTAAAATTCACGAAAAAATTTGAACTTTTTAACCCGTGAAGGGAATTTTAATTTGAAGACGCCATCTTGTTCAGCTGTTAAAGGCACCTCAAATTCATGTATCAAATACAATTTTCCGATCACGATTGATTGAGGAAAAATAATAGAATATTTGGGCGTGGTTGCCTCGCTAAAAGCAGTGACAGTTCTGGCTCAGTTTTTCTTTAACCTTAAATTTAAGGTTAACCTAAACCAACTATCCAAACCTAATTTAACCTGAAATAGGTAAGTTCAAGTAGAATCAACGCAATCTATCCGATCCCCAAAATTCCCATTTTCACGGGAGTTAAAATTCACGAAAAAATTTGAACTTTTTAACCCCTGAAGGGAATTTCAATTTGAAGACGCCATCTGGTTCAGCCTTTCAAGGCATCCCAAATTCATGTATCAAATACAATTTTCCGATCACGATTGATTGAGGAAAAAATAATAGAATTTTTGGGCGTGGTCGCCTCGCTAAAAGTGGTGCCGGTTCTGGGCCAGTTTTTCTTTAACCTTAAATTTAAGGTTAACCTAAGTCAACACAATTAAACCTGACCTAAATTATCATAGGTAAGTCAAAGTTGAATGAACGCAATCTATCCGATCTCGAAAATTCCCATTTTCACGGGAGTTAAAAATCACGAAAAAATTTGAACTTTTCAACCGCTCAAGATAAATTGAATTGGACGATGCCATCTTGTTCGGCTTTTAAAGGCACTCCAAATTCATGTATCGAACACCATTTTCCGATGATAATTAATTGGAAAATAAAGATTTTCCCACGCTCACACATTTTTTCCCACGCTCTTTCCAACACAACTAGACCCCCCAAGACGAAAATTTTCATTCTCATGGAAGCTAATACCACTGTATGAACTTAAATCCTAAATTTTGATACATTTCTACGAGTTTCATATCTATGATACAGTTCTAGGAGTTTTGTATCAAATATGATACAGTTCTAGGAGTTTTGTATCAAATATGATACAAACCTCCACTGAAACGTAAACTAAAGAAAACACTAAAACATTGAAAACCAACACTATATGAAAAGGTGAGACCTAATCATAAACAGAGATAACCCCAAGCTGATTTAAAATAAACTATCAGCTCCCGAAAATTTCCGTTCCTGTGGGAACTATCGTTCCCGGAAAAATATCAACTTTTGAACCGTTCAAGATAGAATGGATTGAATGACATCATCTTATTCAGCTCATCAAGGCAATGCAAATTCATGTATCATACACTAATTTCCGATGATGGTTATTGGAAAAAAAAAATAAAAAAAAAATTAAAAAAAAGTCAGACACTATATATAGGCCAGCAAATACATTTTTTATTCAGTCTTCATAGACCGCCTGTACTGTGAAGACCTCTAATAAACAGGCGAGGGTGGGTGGGTTGATATACACTATATTTTTTTTTTTATTTTATTTTTTTTTTTGTTTTTTTTTTTTTTAATTTTTTTTTTTTTTTTCTTCTACACTATAAATAATAGTTTACCATAGCAACCACATAATATTTTTTTTTTCAGTTCGTTTTTTTTTTTTAATTTTTTTAATTTTTTTTTTTTCTTCTACACTATAAATAATAGTTTACCACATAATATTTTTTTTTTCAGTTCGTTTTTTTTAATTTTTTTTTTTCTTAATTTTTTTTTTCTTCTACACTATAAATAATAGTTTACCATAGCAACCACATATTTTTTTTTTCAGTTCAAGTTTTTTTTTTTTCACACTATCAATAGTAGTTTACCAAAGCAACCACATAATATTTTTCAGTTCGTTTTTTTTTTTTAATTTTTTTTTCTATTTTTTTCCCTTTTAAATTAAATTTAATTTTTCCCCCTCCCATTTCCCCCTCCAATTTCCCCCTCCAATTTCCCCCTCCCCCTCCAATTTCCACCCCAGTTTTTGGGTATAAATAGAGGTGCACAGGCAGAAAATTTTCACTCCTTTGGATCGAAGGAGTTATGTTAGTTCAGGCTGAAAATAGTCAACGAGCTATACTCCCACCAGAGATTTCTGGCTCATCCACGGAGACTAGTCGCTACCTATTTTCAGATACCACCAGCAATTACAACAACACCAACTACCAGACAACACCTATGGACTTGAGTATCACCAGCAATTACAACAACACCAACTACCAGACAACACCTATGGACTTGAGTATCACCAGCAATTACAACAACACCAACTACCAGACAACACCTATGGACTTGAGTATCACCAGGACAATGGACAGTGGGACAATGGACAGTAGGAACAGGACAACAGACTCGAGCAACACCATGAAAAATTCGGTATATATAAAAATGGATAGAATAATTTCATCCACCTACTCATCACCAATCTGCCAACACAGCATCAACAAAAACTGTCTCTTTTTCATATGGAACTCATTCAACACAATTGATGTAAAAATATTGTTTGAAAACCTTAAACCTCATATAATTGATATAATACTTGAAAATTCTGAAAAATTTCATTATAATATTAAGTGGTATGTGAGTTTAACAGTTAAATTGAAAAAGATTTCTGCTGATAAAGAGTTGTATGTTGAACCAACATTCCATGGACAATCGAGGTCTATAATCTCAGTCCATGAGAATCTTGATAAATTTAGTGTGCAATGGGAGGAGGCAGAGGGAAAAATTATGGAAGGGTTAGATAAATTCATAAAGTTAGGGAGTGGTTGGACTATAGACATATTCAAACAATTCAATTTCAATATGGTTAGATACAGACCAATAAGTGGTTCTGGCTCATACATTCCTACTCCAATTAAAATTATAAATAGGAAAGCTGTTATAAATGTGAAAAATGAAGATGATCTCTGCTTTGTCTGGTCCATCCTCTCCTATTTCAACACAACTCAGAAATATCGTATATCTGCACTTAAAAAAATAAAAGATAAAATTAATATTGAAAATTTATGCTTCCCACTAAAATTGAAAGACATACCTAAATTTGAGAACCAAAACACAACAATAGCTGTTAATGTTATTGCATATGAAGAAGAGAAAGATATGTTCTATCCAGTCTTTGCATCCCAACACAGAAAGAGAGAGCATACAATCACACTGTTGTTGTTATCTAACAAAGAAGAACAAAAACACTACACTCTTGTTAAAAATCTATCAAGACTACTATCTCATCTAACAAAACGTGATGGTAAAGTAGAAATTTGCCCCCATTGTTTCCAAAGATTCACTTATACAAATGCAAAACAAAATTTAGAAAAACATATTGAATTGTGCTCATCACACGAAACACAACGCATTAAAATTCCACAACAAAATACTGTTTTAAAGTTCACAAATTTCTCCTACACCCTACCCACACCCTTCACGATATACGCCGACTTTGAATGTTTAATTAAAGATGAAAAACATATACCATGTGGTTATGGATATGTAATAGTAAATGAAAGTGGATCAATTCATTATGGACCAAGGATAGTTAGAGCATCCAACCTGTCTGAATCATCAAATTTAATAGAAAAGTTTCTAGATGAATTAGATAAACATGGAAATGAATTGAAAAAGCAATTGAAAATACAAGTGCCAATGCAGATTACAGTAGAAGAAGAAAACAAATTTAAAATGGTAGATGTGTGTTGCCTGTGTAATAAGAGCCTATTGTTTGATCGTGTGCGACACCACTCCCATTCAACTGGAAAGTTTATTGGAGCTGCTCATCAATCATGTAATCTTAATGCAAAACAAGTAGAGTTCATTCCTGTAATATTCCACAATTTCACCGGTTACGATTCACACTTCATTGTTCAATCACTCAATAAATATAAAAAGAGAATAAGTTGCTTAGCTAGGACAAGTGAAAAAATAATTTCAATAACACTAAATAACACTCTAAGATTTATCGATTCACTACAATTTCTGAATTCATCTCTTTCAAAATTAGCAGAAAATATGTTATCAAATGCTTTCCAACTGATTTCAGCACATTTTCCAAATAATACAAATTTACTCTTGAAAAAACAAATATACCCATACGAATATATGGATTGTTTTGAGAAATTCGAAGAAACACAATTACCTTCCCGGGAAAAGTTCTACAACAAACTAACCGATTCAGATGTAAGTGAGACTGACTATCAAAATGCTATAACCGTTTGGAATGCGTTCAACTTGAAAAATCTTGGTCAATTTCACGATCTCTACCTAACCACCGATATACTCTTACTCGCCGATATATTTCAATCTTTCAGATCAACATTCCAGAAAACATACAGTCTTGATCCATCCCACTTTTATTCGCTACCACACTATTCGTGGAATGCAATGTTGAAAATGACTGGTATTGAACTTGAACTTTTAAGTGATCCAGATATGCACCTGTTTGTAGAGTCCGGCATTCGCGGAGGTTTAAGTGTAATCCCCAAACGATATGCAAAAGCCAACAACCAATATTTATCTGCATATGATAAAAATTCCAAAACCACATTTATAATCTACTTAGATGCAAATAATTTATATGGTACAAGTATGAGTGAATCACTACCACACTCTGGATTCAAGTGGCTATCTAATGAGCAAATTCAAAATTTTGATGTTACAAAAATTTCAGATGAATCACATGTTGGCTACTTTTTAGAAGTCGATCTTGAATATCCAGAAAGTCTACATGATATGCACAACCATTACCCCCTTGCGCCAGTAAAAGCCACACCGCCATCAGGGCGATATGAGAAATTGATTACAACTTTTGAAAATCGTAAAAATTATATTCTACACTATAAAAATTTGAAACTTTACATGAGATTAGGTTTGAAATTAACAAAAATACACAGAGTGATGCAATTCAATCAATCAGCCTGGTTAGAGCAATTCATATCATTAAATACCGAGTTGAGAAAGAATTCAAATAATGATTTTGATAGAGATCTATACAAGCTATGTTCTAATGCAATTTATGGAAAAACGTTGGAAAATGTAAGGAATCACAATGATTTTAGGATTATAACTGATGAAAAGCAACTTGATAAAGTGATTGCATATCCAAGAATGAAACACTGGTCCAGATTTAACGATGATGTTGCTGGTGTATGTCTAAATAAGCTTGAGGTTCATCTAAATCGTCCCATTTATGTGGGTATGGCAATACTTGAGTCAAGTAAAGCAATAATGTACAAATTTCATTATGATGAAATTCTAAAAATGTATCCCAATGTTGAACTGCTAATGTCCGATACAGATAGTTTTATGTATCTGATTCAAACAAACGATATTTATAAAGATATTGAAAGAAATTTGGATTTATTTGACACATCTAATTATCCAAAAGACCATCAATGTTACAGCACAAAACATAAAAAACAACTAGGTAAATTTAAGGATGAGTGTGGTGGAAAAATAATTTCTGGGTTTGTTGAACTACAAGCTAAAATGTATGCAATTCGCATAGGTGATTTAGAGAAGAAGGTTGCAAAGGGCATTCCCAAGAGTGCAAATAGAAATCAATTGAGATTTGAAAATTATAAAGAATGTCTGTTTGATGTAAAACACAAAAATGTAACATCATCAGCAATTGTAAGTAAACTGCATCATGTCTATACTGTTCAACGTGAAAAACTAGCTCTTCAACCTCATGACGATAAACGTTTCATACTGCCAAACCAAATTGATACTCTAGCTTGGGGCCATAAAGATATTCCAATAAGAAAACGTAAAATTCGTGAGCAACCATCTCAAGGAAAAGTACAAAAACTTTAAAACCTGAAAACTTTAAAATATAAAGAAACTTTTGAAAACTTTAAAATAAAATAAATTTTTTTTTTTTTTTTTTGCTTAAATAGGTCTGAGATCTAGAGTTTTAGGTGGGTTCCGAACCATTTGAAGTATTAATTTTATTTTTTTTTTTCATTGTTGTACTACTGTGTAAAAAAAAATATCATGTAACTGTTATCGAATTAGTTTATATTGAAATGATAAATTGAAGAATTCATCTAAAAAATACAATCTATGTAAACCTGGGTGCAGGTACCTGCGTAGGTGCGTAGGTGCGTAGGTGCGTAGGTGTGGGTACTGTGGGGACTACTTCCACCTCCCTCTACAATTACCTGAAATATAATTAATTATTGCCCTTGCTGCCGGAATCACTCAGGTATTAGGCTCTCATTCAGCTCCGGGATGATTGTGAGGGTGATGGGGCAATCCCACAACGAAAAACGGAAAAGTCCTTTCAATCTTCCCTGAAATATTTATTTCAGGTAGGATATCCAGGAATCAACCGTTGTAAGTTGTCGAATCCCTATACCTACTATGCTGATGACCGCTGCTATGCTTGGTATTGCTGTAAATTTCACTGAGGGAGTTGATCTCTGTCGAATTTGGTCTCTCAAAAAATTCACCAATATATTCTCGAGCAGCTGTATGTCTCACCGACGACACCAGCGACCCAATACCATATAGAATATATGGTGTAGTATGACCCTCGACAAAGATCACCCTCAGTGAGAAAATGATAAAACTAATCACTAACAAATACCAATGATCGAGCAGGACAATGCAATCAGGCACAGATTTAAATGACGATATTGTGAAATTTATTAAAATTAAGAACAATATCCCATGCAAGAGATTCGAATAGAAAAACAAAGTTAAAGTCCTTTTTTTTCAGGATTATTTTTCTGAAGGTATTTTTGAAAGTTTATGAATTGATAAATGATAGTTTTGTTGAGCCGATCCAAGGGCTAATTAGTGCAGTGAAGGTAAGATGAAGTCTTTACACCCTGATATAAAATTTATTTCACCATGCGGTCGTGGAAATCGTTGTGTCTAATACATTTTTTCGAAGCACTTTTCCACTTTAAATTGGCCAATTTATATTTAATAATGTTAGACTCACGTGTTCCAGGCGATGAGTGGTTTTTTTTCTACTTGATTCAGTCCTTTGGTAACTTGAATTGGATTAGGCTGCCTCTCGTGGTCGTTATTTGGCGAAGTTCTCGTAATATCGGCGTATCACATTAAATTTTTTCTAAAAAGTAGATTCCATCTTACAGGGACATTTAAACATAAAAACTGGTAACTTGAAAGAAATTTAGAACATTAAAATTGACTAGAAGAATTAAGCTTATTTGGGACTCGACAGGAGTTCGATGTCCTCGGGCAGGATTTTTTCAGCAAGTGCTGTTCAATTTCCTTTTTCTATGCAGCTTCCCAGGCCATAGAGATATACTGCCCCAACTCGGTGATTCAGGACAACACACCCCTATGTCATGGGTTAAATTAAGAAAATAAATAGGAATGCTTAAATCCACCAATTTGTGGAAGGGCTAGGTGCTGTGAGCGGTCCTTATTACAAATAGTAATTTTATTTAATGGCAAATTATAATTTTTTATTTATTAGCCGGCTCTAGGCTAAGCTGAATTTGGCGCGAAAAATGTCAGTCACAGCTGACAGCCATACATAGTACTATAACCTAGTTTCAATAAATGTAAACATTGAGTGGTTCTTTTGAACATACTAGCCTACTGCCTTTGCTCTTCGTTTGTATTTCATGTTTCCAACAATAAATTATACTGAATTAATTTCTCCTACTATTTCTTTTATTATTATGTGGTTCAGAGAATGCGCCCTGACATAAAGCCCCCTGATAGAAAGACTTACAAACATGGAAGGGTTTATATCATACTAAGTCAGGTCGCTCTTAATTAACACTTATATCACAGTTTGGACCTTTGCCTTACATAACATTGCAAAACATTAATAACATAGATATCACAGCCTTAACACAGTCACACTCAGGATTTATTAATATCACAATAACTATTCTTTCCCTAAGAGTTTATGGTCTCCACCAGATAATTGGGTCTCTGCCCTAAGAGTTTACGGTCTCCACCAGATAATTGGGTCTCTGCCCTAAGAGTTTACGGTCTCCACCAGATCATTGGGTCTTTGCCCTTACTGACCTAATACAAAATTAGCTAATTGGGGTATACACAATACAACCAATTCAGACTAACATGACATAGTTCCTATTTGGATACTACAACAAATAATAATGCACAATGTGCTAATGATTCAGGATTTCCCTTTATAAATCATAATGGGTGAGCATGCAAGCCCCCGTGCTTTCCCTAACAAGTACCTGAGGTGGTGTGAACAATTAATGTGAGATGGTTTGGCTGATACCTGTGGCAGTCCTTATCTTGAGCTTGTGACCATTTTTCTTTCTAACATAGTTGATTTCTTCCTTATACTCTTTCCATTACAATTTTGGTCTTTTACTTTCTAGTCTTAACTTCATATCTGTCTTATTTGTACTTTGTTTCAAGTTTTGTTATCTTATTTCTTTCTTTTGATTTCATGCAATAAAGCTTTTTATCTCATATTAACATTGTTTCATTTCATATTTCTACCTGCTTCTATACAATTCAATAAAGTGATTCTTTGGTTCTTTTCTTTTATCCCTGTTTTTTTTTCTTCTTACATTTAACACAAAATGCACTAGTGTGTAGAGCACATTAACATTTATTTCATGCATGAACATGATTTATACAATAATAATTCCTCTTGACTAAGTTATACATAAGGTGAGTTATAGTTTGACATTAAGCTTACTCTAAGATTTAATTATATAATTCTAGCATCACAGACAGGTTTTTGATTGTTATTTTTTTTTCTCTCTTTTTTTATATTAGTGTGTAATTTTAATATCTTTTGTGATTTTTTTTATTGATTTTTTTTTTTTTGTGATGTCTACTACTGAATTTCTTCCACCAAAAATAAATACATTTGAGATACTTTGAAATTAAAAATACAATATTTGAGTAATATATCTTACAATTTATGACTTCCTTTCACCTTTTTTACAATATAGTTTCATGCCAGTTCCTGTATTGACTAGTGCATAATTACATTTAACACTTATCACTAAATACATTTATGATACGTGCCTTCTCGTGTGTGTGGGGTGTTGCGGCTGATCTTGAAGTGAAGTTGTTGCTGGTCAGGGTTTTCTGCCTGCCGGCATTAGCTTGGTGATGGTGCTGGTGCAGTAAGTTGATTCTTGGGAATCCAACAAACCTTGACATTTTCTTCTCAACATCTGGTAGTTGTCTCGAAGGTTGAAGACTACAGTGATGTAAGGTCGTGAAGTTTGATATTTGGGTGTTGAAGTTAAATGGAATCAAAAGGTTACATCCCAAATATTTCAAGGCGGAAACTGGCAGCATCCATTACGCTGATTGGGATGGCGAAATTCTCGGCCAGACAAACTAAGAACAGCAATAGTCAAAGTCAGAAAATTTGACTTTGCTGCAGACCACTTGTCCTTTCTGGATGGGTCCTATGTTACAGGTAGTAAGGTTTACACGTTAACCATAGCAGAAAACATCTGACCTGACTTTATGTGGTTCGCAGGCAGTACAGTCTTTAACCTACTGTAGCAGAGAAGCTGGCCTGACCCGGTTCTGAATCGGTAACGGATTCGTTGAGAGGTATAGGCTGTGGCGTAATTGGCTTATAGCAGCCCCCTATCAAGTCTTTATTTCTGTCCTCTAACAATAGTGCAGTCGGCCATTCACTTATGTTGCTTTTGAATTGAGCGCGACGTTTGTATCTGTAGCTCCGCCTACGATCGGTTCTTTTAGGTGAACTATGAGTCGTAATCCACTAGAGGTGAACGAACCATTTGATTCCTATCTGTTCTGTTCTCATAGGTAGAGTTGCCATCTTGATCTACTCATCGAATACAGCGCTGCTAGTACGTGGTTGTTCCGCAGTGGCACCAATCTGACGATGTAGCTTCTCTTCTGACTTGAACTTCGATTTCAGTAGCATAGCCCACTTGATACATTTCCATCAATTTTCCATTAAAATTCCTTTTTTAGCTGTCCGGGTCCCTATGAAATTATTTTTGAATTTCACTCGACGCAAATGAGCATAAGTTCTTCCATCCATGGGAATTTTTACTAGGACAGGTCTAGCTAGCATTGAAGTGTGACAATACAGTTGGCAGTGGCTTGGAACACTTTCTCTGCCAGGATGATGACGATGATGATGATAATTCTGTTTTCTGTTCAATTCACTTCCAGTTGTTAGGTTATGTTTCCAGCTCACTTCATTTTCCATATTAAATTTATCAATTCTGTTTTTAAAATTTCTTTCTTCCTCCTTCCTATATTTGTTCAATTCTGTTTCCATTTTTTGAATTCCTCTATGCATATAATTGTTTGATTTGTGTTTCATTATTTCAGAATGTTTTTTCTGGCCTCGTTGACAGTTTGAACATGGTAGGTTGTGAATTGAAGTTCCTTTGATAATTTGGTTTGATTTTTTAAAATTAATAATATGGGCTGCTGTTTGTTGCTGTGATGTTAGTTGCTTAATTCCTTGTTCAGCTTGCTCAAATTTTTCTGTAACTTTTTTGCCCAACCTGTCTTCCAATTCGGTGTTATCTGAGGTAAGTTTTCCTGTTTGTATGGCTATTTGTTCACATACCTCTGCGCGTATGGGCTGAATCTGTGAATCAATGTATTGTTCCATTTCACCATTCTTATTGTTCGTTTTGAAGGTCAGGCTGTCTATGTTGTGCTTGAGCTGATTTTGCAAACTTACTCTAGTTTCTTCTAACTTCTTTTCTAGCCTCTCAGTAACTTGGTC
This sequence comes from Conomelus anceps, assembly GCA_948455865.1. Taxonomy (NCBI): domain Eukaryota; kingdom Metazoa; phylum Arthropoda; class Insecta; order Hemiptera; family Delphacidae; genus Conomelus; species Conomelus anceps. The sequence continues at coordinate 47,755,181 of OX418221.1, forward strand.
AATCTTTTGGCTCACTTGCTCTGATGTTTGATTTATTTCAGTTCTCAAGCTTGCATTCAATTGCTCTGTTGCTCTAGATTGTTGAGCAAAAGCGTTCATGATTATGTCTAGAGCGCCCTGGTCAAGAAATGTGGGTGCACTAGCCTTGGCTGCTGGAGTTTGAACGTCGGTTACTGGAGTAGAAATCCCAATATCTGCAAGATTTCTGGCTTCATCGGCATGTGTGGACGACAATCTCTCCCGAATTCCTTGGTTGAATTGGATAGATGAGACACTGCCAATCGGTCGCCGTTCGTCCATGGGCGAGGATTGGTCGTCCTCTACGTTGAAATGAGTTGAAGAGCCGTCGCTAGCCATGTTTGTGAATAGCCAGTGAAAAGGTGAAGTAAAAATTTGTAGTAAATTGTGCAGTGCAGTGTTGTGGTAATGGATAACCAAACCAGGTCAGTCTCTGATTAAATTGATTATCTTTGATGACTAGTGATGTTGACAGTTGAGCCCCACACACACACGAAAGGTTACACAAAACGACATGAAATTACAATCAATTAGAAAAATAAAAACTATATGACATATAAACTTGCAATAATTTAGCATATAGGTTGTTAGTAAAACCTGTCCCTAGTCTTCCTTATTCAATTGTTTTAAAATTCCAAATTGTAGGCTGATATTATGCCTATACTTTTTTCCAAGTCCTGAGTTTGTTTCTACACAGTTTCCTGAAATATCATTCCTAAAAAATCAGTAAGGATCGCTCACAGTTGGGAAATTACTATAATTAGGCCCCTTAGATAGACTCAACTTCAGTATGCTATTGCACTGCTCGACCACTGGTCACCTATAAGCTAGACTAGTACACTGCAAGCTGAAGTCTGCGGCGATCTCACTTGCTCTTTAGGATGAAAACTGTAATAAAATCTTATTAATATTTTTGCTGAATTTTTTCTGAAATAAAATATTATCAGAGTGCAATGTTCCCTGGCCCTTCTCTCTGCACTGTCTGAAGTTCGGGCGCCATTCATGTGGGGACTACTTCCACCTCCCTCTACAATTACCTGAAATATAATTAATTATTGCCCTTGCTGCCGGAATCACTCAGGTATTAGGCTCTCATTCAGCTCCGGGATGATTGTGAGGGTGATGGGGCAATCCCACAACGAAAAACGGAAAAGTCCTTTCAATCTTCCCTGAAATATTTATTTCAGGTAGGATATCCAGGAATCAACCGTTGTAAGTTGTCGAATCCCTATACCTACTATGCTGATGACCGCTGCTATGCTTGGTATTGCTGTAAATTTCACTGAGGGAGTTGATCTCTGTCGAATTTGGTCTCTCAAAAAATTCACCAATATATTCTCGAGCAGCTGTATGTCTCACCGACGACACCAGCGACCCAATACCATATAGAATATATGGTGTAGTATGACCCTCGACAAAGATCACCCTCAGTGAGAAAATGATAAAACTAATCACTAACAAATACCAATGATCGAGCAGGACAATGCAATCAGGCACAGATTTAAATGACGATATTGTGAAATTTATTAAAATTAAGAACAATATCCCATGCAAGAGATTCGAATAGAAAAACAAAGTTAAAGTCCTTTTTTTTCAGGATTATTTTTCTGAAGGTATTTTTGAAAGTTTATGAATTGATAAATGATAGTTTTGTTGAGCCGATCCAAGGGCTAATTAGTGCAGTGAAGGTAAGATGAAGTCTTTACACCCTGATATAAAATTTATTTCACCATGCGGTCGTGGAAATCGTTGTGTCTAATACATTTTTTCGAAGCACTTTTCCACTTTAAATTGGCCAATTTATATTTAATAATGTTAGACTCACGTGTTCCAGGCGATGAGTGGTTTTTTTTCTACTTGATTCAGTCCTTTGGTAACTTGAATTGGATTAGGCTGCCTCTCGTGGTCGTTATTTGGCGAAGTTCTCGTAATATCGGCGTATCACATTAAATTTTTTCTAAAAAGTAGATTCCATCTTACAGGGACATTTAAACATAAAAACTGGTAACTTGAAAGAAATTTAGAACATTAAAATTGACTAGAAGAATTAAGCTTATTTGGGACTCGACAGGAGTTCGATGTCCTCGGGCAGGATTTTTTCAGCAAGTGCTGTTCAATTTCCTTTTTCTATGCAGCTTCCCAGGCCATAGAGATATACTGCCCCAACTCGGTGATTCAGGACAACACACCCCTATGTCATGGGTTAAATTAAGAAAATAAATAGGAATGCTTAAATCCACCAATTTGTGGAAGGGCTAGGTGCTGTGAGCGGTCCTTATTACAAATAGTAATTTTATTTAATGGCAAATTATAATTTTTTATTTATTAGCCGGCTCTAGGCTAAGCTGAATTTGGCGCGAAAAATGTCAGTCACAGCTGACAGCCATACATAGTACTATAACCTAGTTTCAATAAATGTAAACATTGAGTGGTTCTTTTGAACATACTAGCCTACTGCCTTTGCTCTTCGTTTGTATTTCATGTTTCCAACAATAAATTATACTGAATTAATTTCTCCTACTATTTCTTTTATTATTATGTGGTTCAGAGAATGCGCCCTGACAGTACCTATACCTAGATTAATGTGTGTGAATGTAGGTACCTAAACCTATGTAGGTGTGTAGGTGTAGGTACCTATACCTAGATTAATGTGTGTAGGTGTGTAGGTGTATGTACCTATACCTAGATTAATGTATGTAGGTAAAAAAAAAATATTTTTTTTATTATTTGATTTATACTTTTAAATTACTCTAATTATACACATATTTTAAATTATATAAATACTTTATTTTTTTTTTATTTATACTTTTTTAAATTACTCTAATTATACTTTTAAATTACTTTATTGTTTTGTTTTGTTAATATTATTTGTTTACATTACTTTTCTAACAATTCCACTCAATGGTGTATATTCATAGATATTTTCGTATATAATGAGACAGTATGCAGATGTATTTTCTGGGATATTTGCAGTTGTGTCAAATGAAAGTTTCACATCTAATGCACCCGATTTCAAAAGTTCACTTTGACGAGAACAGTCTATCACAATTAGTGGTGTTTTTTTCAAATTTATCAAATGCTATTGATGTTCCCGAATCACTTTGTTTGTAGTAGGCATGTTGAAAGGCGGCAAACATCTGATACAATGTATGTTTATTACCCATAATATTATCATAGGGAAAGTATTGTGCATTCAAATACAAGCGAACATTATTCAAATTACAAAAATCAAATTGAGATATATCATTACGAAGGCTATTCTTTCTATTAGTTTGCAGTCCTAGTACAACAAATCTTGGTTTATCCATTTGTGATGCCGTCTTAACAGTCCACTGATGACTTGTGCTTTCTGGTAGGGTAGGATACTCGTGTAATTGCCAAGATCTGAATGGAAGGCTAATTGGTTTATCATTGTGAGATAATTTCAGTAGATTAAGACGAATTGTGTCTGCAACATGTATGTAGGGTACTTTCCATTGTATTTTTGTTAGATTAATTTCGATTTTAGTACCAGCGGTGGTTTGAATTGCATTTAAATCAGATGAAGATCGAAGCAGAACCAATTCCTGTTTTACATTCAAAATAATTTTTCTATAGTCTTCCATGAAGCCTAACCACATTTCCAGTGGAATACAAAAGCTGAATTTCTTTTTATTTGCCCATCCATCTCGATTCCATCCTGCATTCTCCCATATACATTTATTTTGTGGAGTTTCGCACAAGAGGTTTTTCATTGTTGTTGTCATGCCAACGTTACGTGTGCGGTCAACTTCGACTCCACCCACCTCATATCTAATCTCATCGAATAAATAGGCTATTCCATTGTTCACCAATACAAAGTCAACTTCAGTATTGTCTGCTTTTTGTACTTTAATATTACCCTCTATTAGAAGATAGCTTTTACATGGTAGAGTGTAGACATCCTGTTGATTTACATTGATACGAATTTCATCATTATTTTTGTATGTTTGTGATGCATATGGTGTGTGAGTGTGATACTCGAATTGGGTTATACTCTCATCGAATTGTACTTTCTCACCAACATTGAATATTGAATCAATTTGCATACCGTGAGGAATTTGGTGATTCATTGTTTATATTTTTATTATATACAAAAAAACCTAATCTTTGTAGTAGTTGTCTATTTTTAGGTGTAAGTGATTTCCTATCTGTTGCATCATGCTGTTGTGATTGATGATTTTTTGTAAATATTAGCATATTTTATATATATATGTAATTATACACTAACTGGTTTCTTTCTTACATGTAAGCGTACTGTTATTGTTTCTCCACGAAAGTTTACCACATTCCCGTCCTGATCGATTATATTTATACAAATTTGATTTATTGTGTTTGTATTGATTGGCATGTACACCACAGTTGTGGGTGATTCAATTATTTTATAGCCAGGTGGTACAATTGTGTAAAACTCATGAATTGTGTGACCTTCACTGCCGTTATTGTACGAACCCTGTGCAATATTGCATTCTACACGTATACTATTCACACGCATTATATGAATGGGTTTTGTTGATATATGCCATTTATTTGCTAGTAATTTTTCATGTTGAAATCCAAGTATTGGACCAATGCTGTCCTTCATAGTTAGATCAATATCTTTATCTGCATACAGCTCACACTGTAGTGTATTGTTGTTGGCTTTGATTCTCAGTTGACTGCTTGTCAGTTTAAGATTATTTCGAATATAATTTAGAATATCCTCCAATTCGTATGATCCTTCTGGTATTTCCACCACATGTCCATCATACACGAACTTATTATTTACATTTGTTTCAATATTTGGAATTGTATTGTATGTGTACATGTTTACTAGACCCACTTCATAGTCAAAGCTATCCAATTCAACTGGTGGGAAGATTTCACTAACCAATGGATTCTCGTTTGCTGTTAGCGTAAACATAATCACTATATTTTTTATACAGCCACAATAGACACAGATGTCCGCATGAGTGCTCCATTTGTTGATATTTCTTGTAGTTGTATCGAACTCTTACACCTTGCATATATTTCATAAATTCAAGTGGTGGACTTAGATTACCAAAACTGTCAAAATAGTCACATAGATTAGCGTTTTTGAAGTAGCACGTCCAATGAGTGCCCTCACCAATTTCATTATCCAGATTGATTATACCCAGTTCTAGGTGTTTAAGTGGTGTGTTTGGTAGTTTATCTCTCATATAAATTCCACGTAACGGTCTTTTAAATGAAGAATTATAGATGGAGAGACCCTTTACAGCCTCTCTATAGTTGGTAAGTAATTGTGGATCTGTCATGTGTTTCCACTGTTGTCTAATATCAATGTTTGGTAAGTAGAAATCTTTAACTGTATCTATTTGTTGTGCTAGAGTAATGGCGTTTTGAAACAAGTTTATCATCTCTTCTCTCTCCAAGTCCAGTGTCTCTTTTCTACTCAAATGTCGACCAAATTTATCAATAGTCATGCTTGTTTTTATTATAATTCATGTTTGTAGATAAATTTACTCTCAAACCATGCTCTAAAAAACCATGGATTTTCAGTTTCCTCTGAATATTTTCTATACTGATCAAATAGGGTTGGATCTGTCATTGCTCGCCACTGATCAATGTTGTTGAGATCAACTCTTGGAAGATGGTGTGCCGCAAGTGGTATCAATTGTAGGATATCAATTAAATTCTGCACCAACTGTTTCAATTCTTCATTGATATTCGCCTTTCTACTTGCATACAAATGTCGTCCAAATTTATCAATAGTCATTTTTATAATACTAGATTACCACCTATAATGATACCGATTTCACGTAATTCTTCAATTATTGATGCAATTTCTGAATCATGACCGGTGTGTCCGGCAAGTTTTGAATTAATCAACAATTCCAATCTTTCACACAATTCATTTGGATTATCCCAATAGGTGTAGACGTTGCTGTTAGGTGAGGTTTCAATTTGCATATCATGTATTCCACTACCCAGCTTTTGTTCAACTCCTTTAACACGTTTAGGTGGAAATAAATCTTTAATTATGCGAGTGTATTTATAACTGGTATTTCTTTTCACACGTCCCAATGCATCAAGATGAACTCCAGTTAGTTCAAGTATACGTTTATAGTCGACAAGATCACCTTTCCTATAGATGAATGTATCTGGAATTGCTTTGTATAGCAGCTCTAGTAGACCATGTGTAAGCGGGAATGATTTATTACCATCAATAATGATTTTTTTATCATCAAACTTGATAACTTTGTTTCCAATTTGCCATTCATTGATTGTGGGATTAAAGTGAACTCCATACAGATTTTGACCTTTTGTTGTTCTCATAAAATTATCAATGTATTTACCTATACGATTTCTAGATGCAAATTTCCGACTAGACTCTCTACTGTCTCTTCTACTACTTTCATCTAAATTACTGGGAACACTGGAGGTGTCTAAATTAGAAGATTCTAAATTACTGGGAACATTGGAGGTGTCTAAATTACTGGGAACATTGGAGGTGTCTAAATTGGAAGAGTCTAAAAAACTGGGAACATTGGAAGAATCGAAAATGTTTGTTGTGTCTAAATTAGAAGCATCTAAATTAGTGGAGTCTAGAATGGGGTAGTCTTCCTCTTCCTCCTCTACCTCCCCCTCCTCTTCCTCATCCTCCTCCTCTTTCATTTCCTGTTTAACATCAAATTGTTGTTGTTGTTTAAATTGATTCAATGATTCTGTAATTGGTTTATATTGTTTCTGTAAATTTTCTTCTTCACTAATTGCATCATACGATAATTCTCGATGTTTTCGACGTATAGAGTCACGCAGCTGTTTTATATTATTCTTAATGGCTGTCAATTCTTTTAGATCCTTTTTCAGTATCATTTTTATAATAGAATAAATTTATCAAATCCAACTCTGTATCTTCCGTTATCCAGTGCACAATCTTTGTTTATGACTAGAAAATTATTATTATTCCATGCTTGAGCACACATTCTACTGAACTCTTCCCTACTCAAATCTGGATATACATGATCATGATATATGTGTTGTAGATTACGATTATCCTGTTTGAATATAACAATCAAATTACTGTTGTCTCTAATCAATTGTTTAGGAATACTAGAGTACGTTTGACAAATGTAGAAACTATCAATGTTTTTGTGTCTACCCATACTGAAATAGTCTCGAATATTCTGTTGTTTTTCCATACAAATATCATCGAAAATCATAACTGAATTGGTGTGTGCATCGTTTGGATGTGGTATTTCTTCATTATGCTGGTACAGATTGAATCCAACCTCGGCTACTTGACTCATAATTTCCTTGAGAAGTTGATACTTGTCTTGCTGGTGAGATTTGGTGAATACATATAAATGTGAAAACTTGACACCATTCTCAGCAAATAATAAATTAAAAACAGTATTTGTTTTTCCAACATTGGACGGCCCACACACAATACATCTTACACTATTTGGTAGAAGCACACTGTGTCTTATTTGTTGCTTTTTATTTAAATACTTGTCAAAGTTAATCAGTGGTAGTTTTGATTTGTGTTGTTTTAGCTTCATTTTTTTAATGTATTATTATCAATCCATGAATTGTATTTCGAATCAAAACCCAACCATTTCACATACAATTTATTGCCTTTCTTCTTTAGCACTCTTTCAATAAGATACACATCTGGGTACTTGGTTTTCTTCATTTCATACTCATAGAATGCACCCTTAATAATTTTATTGTTATCGTCTTTGAGGTGATAGGTGAGGGGAATGCTTGGTAGTACATTGTGTACAGTGAAAATCTCATTAGTATAGTTTGGTAGGTATCCTTTATCAAATATTCGCTTGTAACGAGTGATTCGAACCTTATCACCGATTTTAAACTTTTGCTTTTTAAGTTTGAAGGAACGCAGGGTAGCCTTATCAATATTCATTAGTACATACTTTTCATTTTCAGTATTCACCTCACTCGGTTTCATGCGAGTGGTTCGATGAACGGTGTTATTGTATTTGTCTAACAGTTTTGGGAGTAAATTCAACCATTTATAATTTCCCTGTACAGTGAATTCACGAAACATGTGCTCTTTCAGGGTTCTATTGAAACGTTCACAGATTGCCGCCTTCTTATTACTGAAAGTACTATAGTGATTGATATTGTACATTTTAAAGAGTTTTTGAACAGTAGCATTGTAGAACTCTTTACCAGCATCAGTTTGGAAATTCTTTATCTTATTCTGTTCAAGTATTGGTTTGAGGGCGTTTGCCACATCATTACCCGATTTACTTTTCAATGGTATTGCAAATGCAAATTTACTAAAACAATTTATTACTGTCAGTGTGAATTTGAAATTTCTATTGATGGTACTGTAGTTTGACATATCAACAAGATCGGCCTGGTACAGATCTGTTACGCCTTTGATTTCTGTACGACGTGTGGGAAAATTGTGTCTAACATTTGCATGTAATTCTTGAGCAAGTCCTTCTCTTGTATTCATTTTTTTTATACTAGAGTTAGATCTCCGCTATAACCACCATTAAAACCACCGTTGAAACCAGCGTTAAAACCAGCGTTAAAACCAGTGTTAAAACCATCATTAAACTGAGCCAGAATCCTCAGTGCTTTTAGTATAAATGACCACACCCAAAAATTCTATTATTTTTTCTTTTTCAATAAATTATGCTATTAAAATTCTATTATTCTCCCCAATTATTAATGGTAGGTTTGGTTAAGCTGGCGGGTCTAGTTGGGTTGGAGAGAGCGTGGGAAAAAATGTGTGAGCGTGGGAAAATCTTTATTTTCCAATTAATTATCATCGGAAAATGGTGTTCGATACATGAATTTGGGGTGCCTTTAAAAGCCGAACAAGATGGTACCGTCCAATTCAATTTATCTTGAGTGGTTGAAAAGTTCAAATTTTTTCGTGATTTTTAACTCCCGTGAAAATGGGAATTTTCGAGATCGGATAGATTGCGTTCATTCAACTTTGACTTACCTATGATAATTTAGGTTAGGTTTAATTGTGTTGACTTAGGTTAACCTTAAATTTAAGGTTAAAGAAAAACTGGCCCAGAACCACCACTGCTTTTAGCGAGGCGACCACGCCCAAAAATTCTATTATTTTTTCCTCAATCAATCGTGATCGGAAAATTGTATTTGATACATGAGTTTGGGATGCCTTGAAAGGCTGAACCAGATGGCGTCTTCAAATTGAAATTCCCTTCAGGGGTTAAAAAGTTCAAATTTTTTCGTGAATTTTAACTCCCGTGAAAATGAGAATTTTCGAGATCGGATAGATTGCGTTGATTCTACTTGAACTTACCTATTTCAGGTTAAATTAGGTTTGGATAGTTGGTTTAGGTTAACCTTAAATTTAAGGTTAAAGAAAAACTGGCCCAGAACCACCAGTCTGCCCTACTACTCTATTAGCACGAAAGCCAATTAAATAAGAAGTTTAATGTCAGTTAACTAACTGTCGTAAACGTAACGGGTTTATTTACAATGCACAAAAAAATCCATTAGTTATTTTTTGTTAACCGAATAGGCACAATTTGGCAAAACTGTTGTAATTTGATCAACAGCTGATTCTGAAGTTGAGAAAAAATGAATAATCATTTCATTGTAAATTATTTGTATCATTATTCAATAACACAATGTTATTATATCCGTAATAGATTTTATTGATTTTGAAAGGTTTTAAGCACCTACAACCTGATTTGCAGTCTCATGTTCTGGTACAATAAACATAACCTATAAAATGTAACTTGTGGGCATTAGTGAGATTTAATGCTTGGTGATCGGGCGGTTAAATATATTTTCCTACAACTGCTCGTAAAGTAGTTCTTTACGTACTGAAAACTAATTGTAAAATACCTCTTTACTGCTCCGCAAGCGGTAAAGTACTTTACGCTCGCCAGCTCTTTTCTTTACGTTTCTGTTTTGATTTTGATGTCTTCTCATTGGTGGATCACTGAATCAGTGAAATTCACATAACCTCAAAAAAGGCGAACGCTAACCAAATTCGCGCATGGTCTGTGATGCTACAAACTACAAGCTTTTATTGTGTTGGAATCCAGAACTGCAGTTTTAGGAAAAATATTGTATGCAATTCGCGCGTGAAGCTTCTTTATCGCTCTCACAAAATTACTGCGCTCCACTTTCACGCTCTTAATACATAAATAACTATTAACGATGGTTAGCCTAATCGGCGTTATCGCTTGTAATTATTGTCCTTTGTGCAACTAAATTCTCTCCATTAAGTTTAATTTCCATGGAATGACGTCATTCTACAGGGATTAAATTTAAATCGATTTTGTGCAACCGCTTAGTATTAAAATGTTTCTTCTCCTATTAATGTTACTTCTTTTTCTCCTTTTTCAGTCAAATGACGCCCACACGAGTCTTGAGACTTGTGCGTAGGTAGAGAGGTGAATGATGATGATTGAAGTCTGAACAAGATTCGATCTCCAGATCACAGGAACAGCAGCCAGCCAGTATCTTATCTTATCAGAGACGCTCATATGGCTCAAACCGACTGCGTTACCACGGCCGCCTCTTTTTCTCTCATAATATTACAACTTTTTCATCCACCCTAGTGGTAGCCTTCACAAATACATTACAATAAATATTTTCCTTGAATAATTCAATTAGGCAGTATACTAAAGTTATTAAACTTAATGAAATTGAACTACAAAGCTTGACAAATCAAATACAGAAGGTTAAATCCTTCAAAAAAATATGTTCCATGAATTAAAAAAAAATCTAGTATTAAATGATTCATGAGTAATACTCCCATTCAGTCAATGAAAGTCAATAAACTGGTTCGGAACCCACCTAAAACTATAGGTCCAGCTCATCAATCGCCATCATCCAACTCATTACCCACGCACAGGTCTCAGACCAATGTGGGCTTCATCCTCCAAAACAAAAACAAAAAATGTTTAATTTAGATGAGTAGGCTTTGCGAGTTATGATACAATCTTATATCAAAACTGACACTGTATTTTGCTGTAGTTGCTGGAGGGAGAAGCTGACGAAGCTTCTCTTCATAAGTGAAATGCATCCCTCCAGTATCTCCAGAAAGTGAGTTAAAATAATATTTTAATAGAAATACGCTGTCAGTTTTGATATTAGATTGTTCATCAAGTATTTCGTCATGGAAAAATCACAGAACTATGATACTCTCTATGTATGTTGAATGTTGTATTTATTCACTTTTTTCTATTCATTCTTTTTCTTTCTTCCTGAAAATTCATCAATGACTTTGGTACACAAATGTATTTCAGATGGCAACCCAGCGAACGCACAGGCATTTTATAGCCTATGTTTGCTGATTCCATAGGACCAGCTATATTAATTTATGGAGGTACATTTCATGTTATAATTAAGTGGTTCAAATGAATCTTTCTATAACGTCTGTATTATGTATGTATCATGTACAATTTCTAAATGGAATGAATTTGATTTGATATGTAAAAGAGAATCGCTTAACATTTAGCCCATACTGTGTCTACCATCATAAGTGAATTAAATCAATGTTGATAAAATGAACCTTTTCAACACTGTTTAGAGATTTACTACTTCAGAGAACATATATGCTAATATTCAAGCTAACTTCCCTGTGTCTAAGAGAGCTAGAATGGGATACTGTCGCCCATTGACCTTTCCGTAGCTGGGTCTCTATGGGGGCCTCGGGGCAGAAAATTAATTTTCCAAGTGTATGACCTATTTTGCAAGTTTGTTGCCTGGGGCTCCCCTGTATGATATTTTTGCGTCCCTTTGGGGACTTACCAAGGGCTCGGCTGTCCCTCTCCATTGATAGGCCTAATTTTGTTTTATTGCTGATGATGCCTACATGAATCCGAGACTTGTGCGTGGGTAATGAGGTGAATGATTACACATAAATGCCTGACGGTGGAGCGGGATTCGAACCCACGACCACTTAAACGACAGCAAGTTGAAGTTGTGACGCCCCTACCAACTGCCCGCCGCTTATGAATAAAATAATTCTATTCATCATTCCAGTGATCTTATTTGAATTGTGAACTGATTATCAATCTATTCCGGATATTGTTATTCTCAACTAGGCTACGATTTTTGTACTTTTTCCAATATGCTCTTATATATTTGCTGATATATGGTTTTATGAAGAATGAGAATGATAATAATTACTATAATTCGATGTGAATTTATACGGAACCGTTCCATTGGGCCATTTGTATTTAGTGGAGATGACAGCATTCCGTCCGTCTTGATTTGAAACCAGATCAGGAGTCAACAAGATATCTCCTTGGTACAGATCGGATGATGGCGATGCTAGTTCTGGATAGTAGCTTCTCAGGGCTAGAAAATAAAAAATCTTTGTTGAGTTGATAAATACAGTAAATTTCATTTATTTTATTACAAATACAAAAATTGGAAAATGCTGTAGCCCTAAGACACTGAAGTAGCCCGATGAAAATTCATTCATGGCTCTACTAATTCAATTATTCAATATCCACTACATTATTTAATTTCAACTTTTCAAGTGAATTTAACGACTTGCAGTCAAATTTTTATTAAGAATAAGTAGTATTTTACTTACTCTGTAGGCCGAACGTTTTCGAGTTGTTAAAACCCATCTTCAAGGCATTTTACAACTTTTAAAAACTCGAAAACGTTCGGCCTACAGAGTAAGTAACATTACTACTTATTCTTAATAAAAATTTGACTGCAAGTCGTTAAATTCACTTCAAAAGTTAATATTAACAACGCAGTTCGTCATGGAACAAGAAATCCAGGAATTATTTAATTCATCATGAACACTTCATTATGAATGCTACACTAGTGGAAAAATGCAAATTAAATTAATGCAGTATATATATGCATTATCCTTATCTCAACATTTGTCTAACATTTTTATATTGTTGTAGTTAAGTGGGGGGGGGGGGGGGGGGAGAGAGAAAAGTAGTTACTTGTAATGAATACATATAAATTAAATATAAATACATGTAATGAATACTTAGTTATTCCAAAAGCTTTCACAAAATCATCTCAAATTTCGATTTTTTTAATTCTTTTTATAATTATTACAGATTGCTCAATTTGATTTCATGTTTTGAATGTGAGAGTTTAGTTAGTGGTATATTATATATTTATGTATTTATCCATTTAAATATTTTTTTACTTCTCCTTAATTTCACGTTTAATTTCGCCTCTTCTTGTCTTAATCAATTTCAGTTTTGAGGAATTAATTTGTTTTTCTATTCTCTTCTAAGTTTACTTTCAGGGAAGTGATAGCCGCGAGCCGTAGCAGGTATCTGTTCAATCAGATAGATAAGCTGCGTTCTCGTAGGTCCTGTTTGTAACGGTGACCGATTAGATTGGCCAGCAAAAAAGACACTGTTCTCTGCTGAAAATCACTTCCCGGTGGTTCGGAACCCACCTAAAACTGTAGGTCCAACTCATAAATCACCATCATCCAACTCATTACCCACGCACAGGTCTCAGACCTATGTGGGCTTCATCCTCAAAAAAAAAAAAAAATATTTTGTTATTATTGAATTTCTTGCAAGTCAATAGGCCTAAGCCTAAAATTTTTATTGTAAATTTAAAACGACGTGCAGTCAGTTTTAAATTGTGAATATATAATAATTGTACTCACACTTAGCCGAACGTATTCGAGTTATTGAAACTCACCTTGAAGATTAGTTTAAATAATCTTAAAACGTTCGGCCAAGTGTGAGTACAATAAATTATTATGTAAGTATTCACAATTTAAAACTGACTGCACGTCGTTAAATTTACAATAAAAAGTTAATATTTTAACAATGCAGATCGTTATGGAACAAGAATCCCAAGAATTCAATAAGGTTCTTCATGGTGTATTCTGTGAACTTTTGTATTTGAATAAATAAATAATTAAATATGAAACAAAAAAATATAATTTCCTTCAACTAATAGGCTACAAAAAATAGACTTTCCACACGCATTGAGCGTTGAAAATTCATAGCCGGTCATCATTCTCAATAGAGATAAGCTACGATACTCCTGGGCGCTCTTTGTAAGGGTGACCGATTGAATTGGCCAGCAAAAAAGACTCTGTTCTCTGCTGTAAAATCACTTCCCGGTGGTTCGAAACCCACTAAAACTGTAGGTCCAACTCATAAACCACCATCATCCCATTCATTACCCACGCACAGATAGGTATGAGACCTATGTGGGCTCCATCCTCCGAGAAAAAAAAATTGATCATGTTAATAGTTTAGACCTGAAAATTTTTCGACTACAATACCTTTCCTTTTTCGTGTAATATTATTATTGATTCCATTAGACTTTAATAACCTACTTTAAAAAATCACTAGATTATGATGTCCATACATCAGTACATAATATGTTACTATAAACTATTTTTTCTCGTTAAACTTTACTTTTAACTATGTATATACATATATAAACTATATCATAGTTAATAGTTTCTATAAACAATAAAAAAAAGGCCTACCACGCTTCAAAAGCGAATACGAGAATCAATGATAATGCTCTTGATATACAAAATATAACATATAAACATATTATATTCTATAAACATAGGTAGAATATAATATATAGTAACATAATATTATTATAAAGCTATTTTGGGAGATTTAAAAAATTTTAAAATACAAGTGGAGTGGAGTGGAGATGATTAATTATTGAAATATGAATATACTTGAGATATTTCAGACATGATTATTGGAGACTATTCCTAGAAAGTAATATTGAAAAATGTGTGCTTTATCATTCTATTCCTCTTATACTCTTCTCAATATTCCTCAGTAGAGTACAATCCTCCATTTAAGTATTGCATATAATATTGGAAAAATGATTTTTTTTTAATTGTAAATCTCACCTGTTTTTGCTACAATCGAATCGGTGAGCAAATTAGAGATGCTGAAGCAATTGGCTCCAGCGAAAAATAAAGATGAAACTATTGAAATATAGCAAATAATCTCCATTTTTTAATTATTAATATGTAGCCTTGAATGAACTTTCACTTGAAATTAGTTCGCTGAATCAATGAAATTCACCAAAGTTATTTTCAATTACTACATGACTCAGCCAATGGGCTAAGAAATTGTACTGTCACAATAGAAAGCATACTAATATCGATAACCCCATTTAAAAATGTTTAGCCCTCTTGGTTTAGAATGAACTGATAATACGGTATACTTCAACGACAAAGTCCTTTAAAATGCAAATAAGAATCGTAAGCTTATTCAAATGAACGTTAAAACCGTACGTATAATCTAAAATATTATTCTACTTTTTTAACAAAGAATTATATAGTGACAAATATCTCGAAGAATTTAGAAAAAACATTTTATAATTTGATTTAACTTTTCATGGTAACCTGCAGTCAATTTTAATTGAGAATAAATATAACAAAAACTTAAAAAACACTTAAGTGGAAATTATGACTCACGTTATGGTGTGACAGCTGTTTCACTCTGTTGTTAAGTGCATCGTCAGACGACACTCTTGTGTTCTTTTTCAAGTTTTTATTATATATTAGTGAAAACAAGATTGATCTTCTACATCATAATAAATATTAATTTTACTTACTTCTGGCCAAACCTTTTTGAGTAATGGAGACTCATCTTCAAAGGCGTCCTTGTTCGGCATGTTGGTTTTTTGGTTAGAAGAATTATTGAGGTTTTGTAGAATGTGATCGAAAAGTGTGTGTGATCTAAAATTTGGGGTTACACAAACTTTTTGACCACATTCTTCAAAAATCACAATACAGTAATTCTTCCAACCAAAAGACCAACATGCTGATCAAGAATGCCTTCAAAGATGAGTCTCCATGACTCGAAAACGTTTGGCCAAAAGTGAGTAAAATTATGATTTATTCTCAACTAAAATTGACTGCAAGTCGTTGAATTTACCATACAAAATAAAATAGAATAGCCAATAAGTGAAGAATAATATTTACATGGATATGAGTTTGCTATGTAAAGCAGGCCAAATCATTTATATACTTATAAGAACCCAAATTTCTCAATAAATATGATAGCTGAATGTCCTGGATAATAAATATCAATATTTCCATCAATTTTAATGTTTTTATATTCAATTCAAACACGTTCTCTTTGAATATCATATTAAGTATATGATAGTATAAGTTGTTACGAATATCGTAGTAGCATATTTATTTATTTATTGCAATAACAATATGTGAAAGCACTGGGATAAACCCATTATTGCCCTCATGGCACAAAAGTTTTGATACAATTGCAATAACAAGAAATATAAGAGTTGAAAAGTAATTAAATCGTTAATCACTCAACTACACAAGTATAAAGTGCCAGGGATAGAATAAGAATAATAATTGCTTCAGCCGTTTTCGAGTTTTGCGCTTAGCATCATTATCTATATAGATGCCACCTGTTATTTGCTGCGCATGCGTGATGAAATGATTTTACAGCAAGCGGACCGGACTGTACATACTTTATTTTGTCTGCATACTTTTTTCTGTACATACTTTGTTGCTTACTGTTTTTTTTTTTAGGATTATGCCTACGTCTGGTAGACTCTTCTTATGCAGTAAAAGACATGTCACGTCAAATCAACAACTATATACAATATCACCATTATATTCGGCAATACTATCAATTAATCCTTGCCTGAATATTAACAAAAAGTATTTGGATATAATGGTTTCAAAATTTAGCCAACTCTGATCACATAAATCTTAGCTATATTATCATAAACTTCTTATAATAATGCATGCGGTATCAGTTACAAAAAGCATTAGAGGTCTTGTATAGTAGAGCATTCAATACTCAAGGATAATCACCATCGCAAAATTAAGCACCTGCTATTAAACGGTGGTATTCATGCTGAACTAACTCATCATACATCATTCCACAGCTTGTGTTTGATTTTGCGATAGTGTGATCATCATCGAGTATTGAAAAGTTTTTTAAAAGGTGAAAAATTTTACAACCCAGCAGTCGCTATATAATATAATAATAATTATTATTTTTTTTATTAAGGCGTTTTGCCATAATAATAATAATAATAATATATTTATAATACTGCGGATCGGGGTTCAATGAGAAAATTTTAGATTCACTTTATTTACAATATTTTTATTGTGATCACAAACGAGATCAAATTTCAAGATGTCCAAGATATCATTTTGAGGATTTCATATGAAGTGATTTCTACTTATATTGGCAGTTGAATTGAATAGAGCTCAATGGCATTAATCAGGTTCTACTTCAGATTCAGTTATTTGAAAACTGACTTATTTGGAACTCTTTTTCTTTTTTCTCTCAAGAATTTCTGCTTCAATCAAAATTAGTGTGATCATTTTTCATTCCAGCTTGTTTTCAATTTGGATTTCAATTGAATTTTCCCTGCATTGCATAAATGTTGTGCTCAATATGAATGATAGTCCATTCCAAGCCTCAAAGTCATGCAGTTAACTTCGTCAACTTTCAGTGAGTTTGTTTTCACATTGATATCCTCTTCCAACTTCACTTGTGTACTCAACAAGAAACGCAGTGATTCTTTAGACTGAAAACAGAAAAAATGTAGTTAATTTTTTTTATTTATTTCTTCATAAATAATGAAATGAAATAAATTTTATTCATCCACACAATTTACAATAAACAGAAAAACATTCTCTTATCACAATGAAAAAGATCTATATAACATATAGATACCGGTAACACATAAAAGTCTGCTATATAAAAAAAAAACAAGCTACATAATACATAAAAAAAATATGATCCTATTGAGTACTTGAACTTTTACAATACCTAAACATATATTTTACAATCTAATTTCAAAACTGACAATGCATTCCTTTTAAAATTATGATTTCTACTGATTAACTTTTTGTTGTAAATTTAACGACTTTCAGTCAGTTTTAGATTGTGAATATATAATAAATGTACTCACACTTGGCCGAACGTGTTCGAGTTGTTGAAACTCATCTTCAAGCTTCAAGGCATCCTAGAATGATAGCGATGTTGGTTTGTTGGTTAGAAGAATTGAGGTTTTTGTATAATGTGGTCAAAACGTTTGCGTGATTTAAAATTTAATTGCTCATTGAGGATGTTTTGTTTATTGTGTGTAGTGTGTTTGCAAATTTAAAATTGTTCCAAGATGTTGAGTTCGTGTCCTTTAGATTATTTATATGTAGAATGTGTAGGTTGGTAGTGATGTCAGTAAAAGTGTGTCCAGTTTGAATGATATGGTCTGCAAAAGTTGATTCTGTTTTTGTAGGTTAGTCGTTAAATTCACTACAAAAAGTTAATCTGTGATGTTTTCCATGACGAAATACTTAATGAACAATCTAATATTAAAACTGACACTTTATTTCACTTTTATATAATGTTTTACTCACATATATTGGAGATGCTTGAGGAATGCATTTCACTTCTGAAAAGAAGATTCGTCAGGCTTCTCTTCCTACTCCTCCTATCAGGCTGACGAAGCTCCTCTTCAGAAGTGAAATGCATTCCTCGGGCATCTCCAATATATGTGAGTAAAGCATTATAAAAAAAGTTAATATTAACAACACAGATCGTTATAGAACAAGAAATCCAAGAATTTTTACTGGCTTTTCTGGAGGGATGCATTCCGCTCCTAAAGAAAAGCTTCACCTTACTATATCAAATATTTCACTCTTATAATAAGAAGAAAACTTTGAAAAACACTCACATTTATGTGGGAGAATTGTTTTACTATTGTGTCAAAAATTGATAAAAAATTGCCACAGAAATGTAAATGTTCATTCCCACCTCAAAGTTTTCTTTTAAGATAAATTTATTTGTGGGAATACTTCAATATTTATTTCACAGAATACTCCAATATTGAATTCGCTAATTGGAATTATTATATTTTTCGTTCCAGGATCACAATGTTTCCAAATTCGATATTTTAGTATTTTCCAACAAAACTAGTCAAAATAATGAATAAACCAGTAGCCTTTACGGTTTCTTAATAAAAGCATGAAAATTAATTATCAATCACTTGATTGTGATTTAAATTGAAGATTTTTATAAACAGTCCTCATTTGAATGGTCATTAGCATACGATATCTACCAGCTCTGTTTTGAATGAATTTTATATTATTTTTTTTAATTTTTTTCATGATGATGCCCAAATGCGTTCAAACTTTGTCAGGGGGTAATGAGGTGAATGATGATAGTAACATATCATGCTCAACGGGAGGGTTATTGCTTCTTTTAATTTTGACAATAAATTCTAAAATATTAGAAACTGAATCTGGTACATTGCAAGCGTGTGAGAGCCACCATATCAATCTATCATTAGCCAAGATTGAAGTTTCTCTTCAGAGTAAACAAGAATAATGAAAACGGATCTTTACAAGTTCCTGAAATCAGCTATTCATTCTTATACTAATAAACCATTCATCCATTTATGTAGTATAGGATTAATCGCAATTTTTTCAATGAAATTAAAATTAAAATTGGATAATCCCAATGGAATTTACCTCAGCCAGCATCTGTTGTAAGTTTTTCAAAACGTTGGTGATATCTTCAACCTCCTCAATCAGTTTACTTTCAACATCATCTCTGAAAAACGTAGAAATCATTTAACAACTTTTCATAATTATCTTCATCAAAATGTTAATTATTATAATAGAAATAAATATTTTGTACAACTGATAAGACATTTTTTTCAGACTATCACCTTCAAACCACAAAATAATTCAAATGTTTTCAGAATATCTGAGATCAATAAACCAGTAAAATCATTGGATATACCTAATTATATTTGTATTTCTATCAAGCTTTTGGCAATAGAGAAACAATGATAAAAACTCCTGAATAATTTAAGAATCGGTGATTATTCTCAACTGGAACAAAACTGAATTAATCTCCAACACAAGTAATTTTTAATTTGCCTATTTAGATCTAGATGTATAATACCGGGAATAAATAAGGGTTTGTTAAATGCCTTCCAGAAGAGAATATAGGTGGTTTTTTTTCTTATTTTGCTGTCCAAGACTTGCTCGAGAGTAAAGAGGTGAATGATAACACAACATATTCAAATATTCGAGGCTGAACATGGAGAATCTGAGGCTGAAACGCGTGGCCGCATTAGGAGTAGCAGTCAGTCAGAACCTTATCATAAATATAAGCTATCCAACCGATTACACCGCCGCGGCTGCAAAGACTTTCTAAAAAATTTACCTGCACAATTCAATTCCTGGCCGCTGAGATCGATTTCCTAGACGTGTATGAGCAAGTGCCATAAACCCTTCTTTATCAGCTATTGCTTTTTCAAGCTGTGTTATGTTCCCCATCATAGCATTGGCTTGGCGCACCGTCTAGAATCACAATGATAAAAATGAATGACTAAAATTGAACCATAAGTTTTTCACAAAATGTGATTAGAGTCCGGATAATATCTTATTACTAGTGAAATATTAGAGATTCAAAAGAGAATTGAGATCAAGCTGACCCTATATATTCAAATCGCCTTGAGTTGAGCTAAACTCAACTTAGGCTCGATGCACACTAGCGTTTTTTCAAGCTGCGTGCACGCAGCTTGCGAAAGCCGGCGGTTCAGCAGTAGATGAGTTCTGGCGGAGAAGAACACACTTGAGCGGAGCAAGTGACTTGCAAGCGGGGTGCACGCGACTTGCAAATTGCTTTCTGCCCAACCGCCGCGTGCACGCAGCTTCCACAAAAAGCCGGGTGGTCTGGCAGTCTGTGCTAGACAATTTATTGATACACACTGTTGTAAAATACACACTGACTGCGCGCGATGGACGAATCCAGTATCATGAACCTGGATACAGAACAATTCATTTCCGCCGTTCAAAGCCAACCCGCGATTTGGGACACATCATCCGAATATTAACACGATAGGGTTAGAAAGAGGTCATCATGGTTGTGAGGAGTTCGTCGAGGGATTTTTGGAAAAATCCGAGAAAGAAAAGAATGATATAGGTAAGTGCATATAAATATTTTTGGGTAATTGTTTACAAATATATGGCGTCACTTCCAATCGTTTTCATACTAGAATGTAATGTAGTAGGAAGGTAAATAATAGAAATATAAAGAAAAAATATGTTGAATGCCGGAAACATGTTTGAGATTAGATTCACAGGGTAATTGGTTACGTTCAGACTTTATTTCCTTCCTACTTAAACTATAATAATTATTTGTTATTGTAAACCCAAAACACATGTCCTATATGTTAGTATGAGAACGATTGCAGGTGGCGCCATGTTTTGTACACCATTACCTATTTTTGTATTATTTGTTTTACTTAAAATCAACAACAAGGGACATTGAAAGGAGATTAGCTCCGTTTTTTTGCCTGTATGATTTAAACGAAAGTAGCAATGTTTCAGAAATAGTTCAACTAACAATCCTGAAACTTTGTATGGATGTTGGTTTCACTAGGATACATTTACCTTTAAAAAATTGTTTCCTTTCACTCATCCTATTCAAAATGGCCTTTCTTTTGGCCTGGGCAATAACCTGGAAAATTTACAGACATTCGAAGCTGGACACTCATATAACTCATTCAAAATTCATGGAAGTAAAATAAACCGTTTGAAATTATGACAAAACGAATACATTTTAAAAGTGGAAATACATTTTATACAGTGGAAATTGCCTACAGCAACATCGGTTGTTACGACAAACTGTCTATAGCGACCATACATTTTAATCTGTTTGGTTTAAAGTTTAAAGTACATAATATCTGAACAAAATATACCTAATATAACGACATCGGTTGTTACGACATAACCGGCTATAAAGACTAGAATTTCATGGGAAAATGATTTTTTTGTCTTTGTATAAAGACGGAGTTTAGCTTCTAGTTCATCAAATGACACTACACTCATCCGAAAGTAATTAAAAAATTTCTTTTCATCTTCACGGAGATTTTGAAACAGGGTAACAAACGTCCCTTTTAACAGTCGAGCACTAACTAAAGAGTGCACCCACATTCTTCTTTCTTTATTGTGATACAAATATTCATATACAGTAAATGCAAAAGCAACGCGTTTCCTATGGTAATCCATTCTGCTTTGCTTGAAAACATGCAAGTGTGCACCGAGCCTTAATAAATGTATTATTTAAAGAAATCTTTCTCATACATTATAGCCTAGTTAATCTACATTGTGTTGCAAAAACATAAATTAATTATTTCAATGTAATATAAATTATAAACATAAGGACTGAATAATCAATGACAACAACTGACACAACTGACACTGTTTTTCAATTTAATATATTGGCTCTACTCACTTATACTGGAGATACTGGAGGAATGCATTTCACTTCTAAAGAGAAGCTGACAATGCTTTTTTTACAGAAGTGAAATGCATAACTCTAGCATCTCCAATATAAGTAAGTAAAGCCAATATATTAAATTGAAATACAGTGTCAGTTGTGATATTAGATTGTTCATTAAGTATTTCGTCATGGAAAACATCACAGGCTGAATTATCGTTTTTCAATTTCAAATATAATGTACCGTCCACTTGAAACTTTCCGTGAGTCTCATTAAAACCCTTGTAAAGTCATAGTTTGTTTCAAAAACACTGGAAAGTTTAGACTAATAATCAGTCACATAATTTTATAAGTTAGCAATATTATTGTTAGCAGTTTTCCCCATTCATGTGATAACATATAATCAGAATATCCCTACGATATAAAATTACTTGATGAGCTTTTTATAAGAAAAATCTCACATTAGTTTCTTTTACTCAAACTCATATAGTACCTAGTAATTTTACTCATCATTAACTCAAAACTGATTTGAGAAATTACCAAGCAATACAAATTCTCTGCATTGTTGTAATAAGAAGAAAATGTTACAAATAACGCTTGCATGAAGGTATTACGTATATATATATATATTATGATCGGTATTCTTTATCTAGCTATTCTTTATCTCGCTATCCTTTATCTAGAAGCAATCAATCAATTTCATGTATCCAGTTACAGTAAGAGAAGGCACAATGTACATAGTGACAGAAAGCACTGATGATGGGCTTCAGCCCAAAAACATGTTCTGCCTCAAGTAAGAAAAATTAAGGTTCTTAATATAGTTAAAACTTTTCTGTATATCAGTGGAAAGTGAAAATATTAACTAATAGATCACAATCGAACAATAATATTGGTGTTTACCACTTTTAAATTCAACCAGTAATAATTTAGACAATATTTTTTTTTGTTTGTTTATTTATTCATTCATTTATTCGTTTATTTTTTTAATCATTTATTTATTTAATTATTCAACTAACATACAGTCAATGTGAATACAATATTGTTATTTAATCTGTGATATTTCCCTTGACAGAATACTTATTGAACAATTTACTATAAAATTTGTTGTTGAAGCTTCTCTCCAGGAGTGAAAATACAAAGACTGTTGAAGCATCTTCTCAGAAGCGAAATGCATATCTTTCAAGCTCAGTGAGTAAAAATAACAATCAATTAAAATAAAACAGTGTCACTTTCAATGTATGATTGTTCATCAAGTATTTCGACATGGAAAACATTACAGAAAAACAAACTCACTCAAGGCATACACAGTGCCAGTTTTTAAAACTTAGAGTATTTGTAGATCCATAACAAACTGAAAGTGGAATAGTTGATATTTTCTCTTGGACGACGTTGTTTCATAGTCAAATAGTTTTGCATCTGAATTAAAATATTAACATTATTTTTTTATTGTGAATCTTGTTAACTATTTGTTGTAAATTTACATCAAAAAGTTAATATTAACAACGCAGATTGTTATGGAACAAGAAATCCAAGAATGTAGATCTTGTGTGTAAATCCCGTTTTTTTGTGTAAACTTCCGCCATTATGGGTAAACTTACTTCACAGTGCTGATTCTCCAATTTGGCTTTTGCCTCCTTGTATTCGCTTATTCGCTGCCTAAAAGAGTCGTTCACAACATTGTACTGTTTCCATAGATCTTCGACTATCTTCTTCAAAAGAATGTCAATGTATGAACGAATAGGCCTTCCAGCTTTTAGCTCTTTTGCTGCGTCATCGATATTTTTCTGAGTGAAAGCATGCCATTCTTCCATGGTGATTGTCCTGTAAAAGAGTAAGTTAACAGCTTGTTATTTTTTTGTAGATTACGTCTTGGAGACTCCAGTTAAGGAGTATAAGACAAGTCAGATCAGCAATTATACACTAGATACCATAATTACTATATCAATTAGTTGAGGCGAGGCTTAATTTTGATGTGAAAGGAACTCTTGTACACTATAAGCTTTATCAACTAAATATTTTTTCAATTGTTTTTTAAATATTTCTATATTTTCAAGAAATCAATTCTATAAAGAAATACACAACCTCTAATTAAAAAAACAATTGATAAAAAAGTTAAACTTGACCAAACATAAAAATTAAAGAAAAACTACAAGTATTCAACTCAAAAAAAGTATACTCTAACAAAGACATAAAATTATATAAATATATATAAAAGCTTGTTGTAAAGTTTCCTACCAATATACCTAGGTTTTTGTTTAAATAAACTACTATTGTGACTCACCAAGTGATAATCTCCTCGGCTTCTTTTATTATTATTGTGTACGACAAGATTTTGGTTTTAATATCATTAGTTTTTTACATATAAAGTAACTTCATACACATATAACCTGCTGTACCCTGCGTACAGTTAGGAGACCAAGTCTCTTGAACAACGGCCTACATGAATTTAATTTATTTGTCCTTTTTAAACACCTAACCGCTTTCTTTTGGATCTTAAACACTCTATCAAGTTTTTGATTTGATGAATTATCCCATACTAAGATAGCATACCTAATATGTGTCAGTAAGAGCCCATGGTGAGCTGTAAAAAGTAACTTTTTGTCATTCAATCTAGCGAGCTGTCGTAGGATAAATACCCCAGATGAAATTTTACAACATATTTTCTCAATGTATGGAGCCCAAGACAATCGTCTATGCAACAAAACTCCTAGAAATGCAATTTTTCCTTCCTGGTCTAGTTGATTATTGTTTACAAACACGTTTATAGCCCTATCTTCATTTGAATTATGTTTGTTTTTGAATTGAAGGTATTGGCATTTCTTACTATTAATTTATTGTTAATTTAAACTGATTTAAGAATTGTAAAATGGACTGCACACCTATATGGGCACTTATTTCTAAATTATCTAGAATGGAATTGATAAAAATGAGTGATGTATCGTCTGCAGATAAGAGTGCTCTACCATTAAACTAATTAATTCTTTAGGTGAACGGTTGACATATAACAAAAAAAGCAATGAACCTAGTATTAAACCCTAAGGCACTCCATCTTGGACCTCTAATTTATTAGATTTATTCTTTACTATACTATTCCCAACTAAAGTAGTTAGTTCTATACATTGTTTTCTCCCAATAAGATATGGTTCAAACCATTTCATTCAGTTCAACCCCGTTTAATTATTTAGTAACAGCTATTATATTTTATGACGTTGTAGCTCCATGTTATGTTTTTACTTGGTATTTAATCGTAAATAATTATTGAAAATAAACTTTACTACTGAATTCAACACTTACTTATTCCTATATGATAACCATTTCGCATTGCTGTAATGCTTACACAGCGAGAGAAGGCCTCCAGCCGTGTCTGAGAAAACATTATAAAACAATGCGAAATGGCCATTATAAGAATATTAATTATTGTTGAATTCACTTGTAAAGTCTATTTTCAATAATTATTATTTATGTTTGAGTTTTTGTATACGGAGTGTTTCAGGAGGATTTAGACCATACAGTCAACCAACTCATTCATATAATCAAAATAAAGAAAAAGGTTTACATGAACATATATGTCTGGAAACGCTTTGTTATAGAAATAAATAAGGCTGAAAGCGAATTAAGTAAGTTGAAAGCAACCGTGCAACATAGAAGTAGGATTCCATTGAATAATACACACCCGATCCTTTGAGCTTCGAGTGAGTTTCAGACTATTTCGTTAATTTCAGAATGAATTCTCAACAACCTTGTTGAATAAAATAGTGATTTATTAACAAATAACCAAATGCATATTATTCCTTTTAAAACTGGGAAAGTTGTGTTTTAATAGCCCATTTTCATTCTTCGTTTTGTATATTACTATATTTTTTCAATAGGCATTCTTTTACTGTTATTATTTTCTAAAATATCTTGATAATTATGGTACTTACAGACTTTCAACATAATTAATTTCTGCATATTTTCTAAAATATCTCGATAATTACGGTACTTGTAATAATTTAATGTGTAACTGTTAATATTTTCCTGATATAAATCAGCTATAAAATAAGCCTTATTTGGGGGAGTGATCGCTGTGAGCCGTAGAAGTTTCAATCAGATGAAAATGTGCTGATGAAAACTCCCGAGCCTTCTCTGTAAGGATTAGATTGGCCAGCAAACATAACCATTTTGTCTACTGTAAAATCACTTCCCGTTGGCTCGGAGCCCACCTAGAACTATAGTCCAACTCACCAATCACCATCATCCAACTATACACGCAAAGGTCTCAGGCCTATGTGAGTTTTATCCTCCAAAAAACAACAAAAACCTTTATTTTAAAAAAAAATACAGATTTTTAAACTATATATACTCACGCAGGATAAAGTCGATCCTTTCCGCAGTAGAGGGATAAATTTAGGCTTGTCTCTTTCAGCGTTACATTATGCTTGTCTATTGATAAACAATTGATTTTGTCCTCAATGTCGCGCATCAGTGTATAATTCAAAGCACGCAGCTTCCTAACTTGTTCTTTCACTTGTTCCATGCTCTTATTCAACAATACGTGTATGCTTTCAATTAGTTTAAGCTCTTTTTTCAGTTCAATTTCCACTTTGTCCACACACATGTCGATTCCTAGACGTCCTTCCCTAAAAAAATAACAATTAAATTCCTGGATTTCTTGTTCCATAACGATCTGGGTTGTTAATATTAACTTTTTATTGTAAATTCAACGACTTGCAGTCAATTTTTACTTTGATACTCACTAAGTAAAAAAATATCATTTATTCTCAATTAAAATAAATTGACTGCAATTCGTGATATTTACAATAAAAAATTAACTTTGTTTCTAGTGGTGATGTGGTGGTGGTGATATTGTGGAAGATATCCATAATGAATAATAAGACGAATTTGTCACAACCACATTTATAAAAAAAAAGGTGAGATACTAGTTTCGGATGTTACTCCATTATCAATCTCAAACAAACAAGGAGTTGAGATCTAACTTTTTTCAATAAATGTGGTTGTGACAACTTCGTCTTATTATTCATTATAATAAGTTAATAATAGAAATTATTAGGCTGAAAAATACAGACAGCATTCAATAAGCTGGTAATTTAAATTATACAATAAACATTCTGTACTCTGTCGACAATACTATAACGCTAGATAATATGAAATTAGTTTGAATATAAACTAACAGTTTTTTACCAGAAAATCTTGTGAAGAAATTAATTTTGAGAAAAAAACGTATGTTCAATCAGGATTAAAGGAGAGGTAGAGGGAATGAAGAGGAAAATGAAGACATCAAAGAAGTGGGAAGTGGTGGAGGAGGAGGAGGAGGAGGAGGAGGAGGAGGAGGATGTGTAGGAGGAGGAGGAGGATGTGTAGGAGGAGGAGGAGTAGAAAGAGGTGATGGATGAGTAGGAGGAGGAGTAGTAGTAGGAGGATGGGTAGGAAAAGGAGGAGGAGGAGGAGGAGTAGTAGGAGGATGAGTAGGAAGAGGAGGAGGAGGAGGAGGAAGAGGAGGAGGAGTAGTAGGAGGATGAGTAGGAAGAGGAGGAGGAGGAGGAGGAGGAGGAGGAGGAGGAATAGTAGGAGGATGAGGTTACCGGTTACAGTTACCGGTAAGACTCCCTGGAACTCAATCAATTTTAACTCACAAAATTTTTTTTAAAAATAATAGAAATGGATAAAGAGAATGATAAAATTTTTCATTTTTAGAATGAAAATTCCAGAACTCACCTGAGAACAATACATTTTCGGCAAAAGCACTCCGCATTATTACTCAAAGCCTTTTGCGCGTCTTCCATTCTCTCCTTGTAAGTGAGAAGTGCTTCAATTTCCAAGTCGACCAATTTCTTTTGCGCCTCCAGCTGCTTCTTTTGATAGTCGATATCGAGAACCTTAACCGACAGCTGGTGATCGACCTCTTTTTTGTTTTTAACTACTCGTTCTTGTGCGTCTTCAATTGTGCGCTCTGATTCGCTAATTATTTTTTCAGACAGTTGATGTTGATTTTCGGCTGATTTATATTCGTGACTGTTTTTTGAGTACCATTGTTTCATTGTGAACCTGAATGAGGGTGGCGGTAGACCAACAAGATTTGGTAGAAAATTTTCAGACTCCATTTTCTGAAATTCAAAAACGTTACCACATGAAAGAGCGCATTCTCTTAGATTAGATCTTTATTCATCACATACGTTTGCATAAATACAATTGTTTACCAAACCGTGACATGTCAATAATAGATATAATAGAATCATTACAAACAATTAATCATAATAAAAACTTAAAAAAACACTTTTAAGTGGAAATTAACTCACGTTACGGCGTGACGGCCGTTTCACTCTGTTGTCAAAAGCATCGTCAGACGACCCACAGTACACATATTGTGTTACATATTAGTGGAAACAAGATGGATCTTCAATATCATAATTAATCATAACACATAGATCACGTCAAAAACGATGAAAAGTTTCATAATAGGATTAAAGATACAGTATTTGAGTTTGGCAAAGGAAGAAACAGTTGAGCGTTGAACAGTCAAGTATTATGAAATCAAGAGAAGTTTTATGATTAAAATAGTTTTTCAACCCTGTATGGGCAGCTATTGACAAGATGAGAGTTCAATCTGTTCAAAAAACATCTATCGGTAGTATACTATATAGTGTCCCTTAATAATTTAACCAGGTTGTAATAATAATAAGCGTATGGCTTTTAATGGTGGGGAGACCCTTACGGGTAGTTCCACCTCGCCGTTTGAGCCATGTTACGGGGAACATTGTGGACCTACTATTTTAGGTGGGTTCCGAACCACCGGGTAAGTGATAATAAAGCTTATAACATAAAGTCATTGAACCAGGTTGTAAATTTACCACAACAGATTCTATCTTGAATGTGTAAATTAATTCTATCTTTCTTGTTAGAAAGTAAGATAAATAACAGATTAATGTAATAACAAATCATAATATTCGTTAACTCCCACATATATATATATATGTGTAATTGCACAACTGAGAAATACATTGTGGAACGTTCACATACGTTCATAAGGATAATGGTTAATTATTAACAGATTTGAAAATAAATCTGAAATGGAAGCAGTATTGAGCTGAAATCATTGTTGTTACATTACAAGTTGTATTTTGTCTGTTCAAATAAACAAATAAATAAATGATTGAATAATGGGAACGTACTGCTATTATACCTGCTACTGGTTGTTATTATATGTAAAAAATATGTAGATTCAGTATCCGAATTAAGTTATTTGATCAGCCTAATCAATATTAGATTAGAAAAATCACATTGCTTGACTTATAAATTTGAAAAATACAAATTACTTTAAAATTATTGGAGTCTTAAAATATTTATTTCTTGGTGTATTTTATTAACTTATTTTTGAATTTTTTTACAGAAATACTTCCATAAACTTCATTCATTTATCATGTAAGAGGAACGTTTTGTGATTATTTAAAGGCAGTGGCGTAGCCAGGATTAGATTTCGGGGGGGGCTCACCAAGCACCAAGGGGGGGGTGTGGGCAGTGGCTAAGCCAGGATCAAATTTCGGGGGGGGGGGGGCTCACCAAGGGGGGGTGTGGGCTTAGACAGGATCAAAGTTCGGGGGGGGGGGGGCTCACCAAGGGTGGGTCTGGGGTATAGGAGGGTCCGGATTTTTTTTTTAAATTTAGTGGTGTGAAAAGCAAATCTAGACAACTTGTTAGGCTCTAAAGTTCAAAAGAAAGTTTTGAAAAATTACTACCCAAGAACCTAGGTGGCCAGGTTTGAAATGATAAAGTTTGATATACCGATAGCTGTGACTGATTTGAGTCAAAACCCTTGAATTGGAACTAATCATACTTAACTTATGTACTGAATCTCAAAATTAATACTAAATTATTATTATAAGTTTAAAAAATTTATGTCATTAGCCTAAAACGCACCCAACCCAAAGTTCATGAAATCGGATTTTTTTATCATAGCACACTGATTTTACACGCTTGCATAGAACTTGCATTTATTTGTGTTTTCATTTATAAAATCCCGATTTTATGAACTTTAGGTGCGTTCAGGCTAGTGGGTTATACTGAATTTTAACTTCAAAACTAAATTTTCTACAAGATGAGACTATTCAAAAAGGTGATTTATCAATAATTAACAAATTTAATCCACTTCAAACTTGAAAATTGCATTTTATTTAATATAATAAATAAATAATTATGGTAGTCCCAGTTTTCTAACATGTTTTATTCGATTTCGTAGCACATTTTAAATCAAAATTATCCATTTGAGCACCTAACAAGTTTCTATATGAGTAAATATTGAGGAAAAATTTGAAAAATGCATTAATCTGACTATAACAGACTGTAGTTTATTCCATTACACAAACAGAGTTTCTGTAATCTGTTCGTTATAATACAACAAAACAGATAGAACCCTTCGGCTTTAATAAGTCCTTATCTATTAGTTATTTGAGAATTTTTTATTTCTGAAATTTCGGGGGGGGCCCGGGCCCCATGGGCCCCCCCCTGGCTACGCCACTGTTTAAAGGATTACCTGCTAAATAGAGTGCTATTTGTAGATTCAGACTAATTATAGAGTGATTTTCAACTTTTCTCTCATCAATATCAATAATAAAATATTCATACTCATAAATTAATATCCCAATTTGATATTCCTGATTCTCTTATTATTTGATACTCCTTATTATTTTTATTTATTTCTACATAGTCACCTTTAGCAATGTAACTGCATCAAAATAACTAGAAGATCTCAATAAACTATACATTAATTAAAGAGTAACTTTTCAGTTTGAAAATAACCTTAATCAATGAAATTACAAAAAATAACAAGATCATCTTGATAACCTATACAGTGCATAATTGAATAATGAATTATTTGAAATTGTTTATTGATAAGAAAAATGTTATGATTGCCTCTCACCTCAATTCGAAATGATTCTGGGAAAGATATCAAGGAAGATCTGATATAATAAATTTTTACTTTGTGTATCAAAACGCTGCCATACAGTAGTTGTAGGCCTACTCTAGATAGAACGGTCTGCTAAACTGAGAAGTAATGTTGCTAAGGAGACTGATAAACAGCTTTTTAAACCATTTTATGAATCAATACATCTTCATAACAAGAGAAGAATATAAAAGAGAATAGAAGAAACCGATACAATGGATTATTCAAGGACCTGACTCAATTCATTTACAAAATCAATAATTGTATTTCTATTATTAATTCTATATTTAATTGCGATATTTTACTCTATAAAATAAAGGGAAAAATCGCAGCGTGCGCGCCGGGCGTATTACTCAACTATTTGAAAAGCTATCATCTCAAAACTATATTTAAATGAAAATACAGAAAAAATTGAGCCGCGGAAGCACAATTTCAAATATGAAACTCTTTTCGTAATATTAAATAAAAACGATTAAAAATGACATGGAGAAACTAACCTCTAATAGCAGATTTGTCAAATAGTGTCAGAAAACAGTATTTAGAAAATCAATAATGAATTATCTGCAGCATGACACAATCATCACATAAATTATGCTTTTTTTCATATTTAATCATGTACGTAATTAAAAAAAGACGTTTTTTTAAAACAATGTAAAGATGACATACACTTCGCAGTTCGCCTTGTACCGTACATATTTGCAATCATTAGATCGATCGGATTGACTAATCGATATCGACAGGGTCTCAACTATCGATACGGCTCTGTCGACACTATTGTACAAGGTCGATATGTACCAATAACGAAACTACTACATTTTTTCACGACCTTTTAAATCTACACATGTGGAAACATTTCGTGCATGCACAGAAGCGTAGTCTGCGTGAATGGACCGAAGTGGAATGGAAACTGGAATGGAACTGCATAACCAAACCTTTCCTAACCTGGCTAGATGTGACTGAACCACCTCAAATTTACACCACCGACAAATTTAAAACCACCAACAAATTTACAGAGGTTCAGTCAGATCAGTAACATCCTTACTAATATAGATTACTCTAAAACAAGATTAGGCGGCTCAGAACTATCTGATCATGACTATCAAATCTTAGAGGTGGGGTTGCAAGGTCATAAATCAATTAAAAAGAGTAGAGTAATGAAAGAAATTCAACAATGTGAACAGGGGAATATCGATTGTTTGAAGCAGAATCTGCTACAAGAAAACTGGAGTAGGGTTTACAATAGCAATAGTTTAAATGACAAATATGATAGTTTCATTAATATTTTAAGGTTTCATATTACTATGAGTTGTCCAGTTAAAAAAGTCCCTGTAAAGAACAAATTAGACAAGATTGAAGAGTGGATAACTGATGATAGCCTATCCTTGCAGAAAGAAATAGGGTTAAAGATGCATATGATGAATTCAAACTATCTAGAAATATGTTAAGTGAAGATAATTACAAAGCTCTAAAGAAAAATTATACAAGAGAAGTGAAAAGAGCGAAATGTAAGAAAACAGCTGAAATTTTGAATAATAGTGTGTACTTTAACACAGCAGTGTGGGATGTAATAAACAAAAATAGGCAAGTAGCTCATGTAGATGCTTATAGGCTACTAGTGTCCCCAGAATAATTAACGAAAATAACAAATATATTGATGATAGTGTAGACATTTGTAATTTCTTTAACAGATATTATCAACTGGTTGCTAAGGATCTTCAAAAATCTCTCAATACACGTATTAGTGATGCAAACATGAGGAATACTGAGGGGATTCAGAACGAATTAAAATTCCACCCAGTATGCCAAGACGAGTTGTCAAATATCATTGATAGTTTAATTAATAAAAAAACTGTAGGAATGGATGGGGTATCCAGTAAAATTCTGAAAGAATGTAAAGATCAATTGTTAGACCCTTTGATTCATCTGATCAATCATTCATTAGAACAAGGTGTTTTTCCAGATAACTTAAAAGAGGGGAAGATCTTGCCAATCTTCAAAAGTGGTGATAGAGAAAAGGTAGAAAACTATAGGCCCATTAGTATTTTAAATGTAATAAGTAAAATTTTTGAAAGAGTAGTTCTAAATAGGTTACTTCTGCACCTTCAAGAAGCTAACTTTATCTGTGATGAACAACATGGCTTCCAGAAAGGGAGATCAACAGCCATAGTTTCTCTAGTTGAAAAACTAATAGATATAATAGATTCAGGTGATAAAGCTACTGCAATCTTCTTAGATCTGTCAAAGGCATTTGACTGTGTTAATCATAGAACTTTATTGGAAATACTGCAAAATGTAGGTGTAAATGGGGTTGAACTGAAATGGTTTGAATCATATCTTATTGGGAGAAAACAATGTGTAGAACTAACTACAGTAGTTGGAAATAGTATAGTAAATAATAAATCTAATAAATTAGAGGTGCAAGCTGGAGTGCCTCAGGGGTCAATACTAGGTCCATTGCTTTTTTTGTTATATGTCAACCGTTTACCTAAAGAATTAATTAGTGGTAGAGCCCTCTTATTTGCTGATGATACATCACTCATTTTCAGCAATTCCATTCTAGATAATTTAGAAATAAGTGCCCATATAGGTGGGCAGTCCATTGTCCAATTTTTAAATCAGTTGAAATTAACTATAAATAGTAAAAAATGCCAATACCTTCAATTCAAAAACAAACATAATTTAAATGAAGATAGGGCTATAAACGTGTTTGTAAACGATAATCAATTAGACCAGGAAGAAAAAATTGCATTTCTAGGAGTTACGTTGGATAGACGATTGACCTGGACTCCATACATTGAGAAAATATGTAGTAAAATTTCATCTGGGGTATTTGTCCTGCGACAGCTCGCTAGATTGAATGACAAAAAGTTACTTTTTACAGCTTACCATGGGCTCTTACTGTCACATATTAGGTATGCTATCTTAGTATGGGGTAATTCATCAAAACAAAATCTTGATAGGGTGTTTAAGATCCAAAAGAAAGCGGTTAGGTGTATAGAAAGAGTAAATAGATTAGATTCATGTAGGCCGTTGTTCAAGAGACTTGGTCTCCTAACTGTACCCTGCTTATATGTGTATGAAGCTACTTTATATGTAAAAACGAATGATATTAACCAAAATCTTGATGTACATGATTATAATACAAGAAGCCGAGGAGATTATCACTTGGTGAGTCACAATAGTAGCTTATTCAAACAAAAACCTAGTTATATTGGTAGGAAATTCTACAACAAGCTACCGCAGTTTTTGAAGTCTTGAAAATATAGAAATATTTAAAAAACAATTGAAGAAATATTTAGTTGATAAAGCTTTTTATAGTGTACAAGAGTTCCTTTCACATCAAAATTAAGCCTCACCTCAACTAATTGAAGTAATTATGTAATATAGTGTATAATATTGTTGATTTGACTTGTCTTATACTCCTTAACTGGAGTCTCCAAGACGTAATCTACAAAAAAAAAAAAAAAAAAAAGATCTAGCCAGGTTAGGAAAGGTTTGGTTATGCAGTTCCATTCCAGTTTCCATTCCACTTCGGAATGACAGTGATGTAGAATGACCAATCTATCAAAAATGTTGGTTGGTAGTAGCATAGATAAGAAAAAGACTATTATTTTTCTTTAATAATGGATTTTAATCAACTAATATATTTATTTATATCTATTATCTAATTTTTAAAAATTATTAAGCATATTTTTAATGATAATATCAATTATTTTCTTAAATTGCAAAAGCTGCGAGTCAAATAATGACAAGAAATAGTCGATAAGATCGTGATCGATACTCGATCTGACAAACTATCGAGAAGTCGAAATAATCGATCTGCAATATCGTATCGTGCATAGTCCAATTCCAATAGTCGAGAGTGACATTTGTGTTCCGACTTTTACATGTCCAAAAAACTACGTAATCTTACATATTTTAAAATGAAAAATACATTGAATGTCAACTAAATTAATGCTAGTTCTATTACCCATTAATCAAGAATATAATACATTGATAGAGTGTTAGAATATTGTTTACTGACACTTTATTGACGGATTCGCAATTATAGGTTAGTTTCTTCATATCATTTTTAAACGATTTTATTTAATATTCATAGAAGTGTTAGGCGTTTGAAATTGTGCTTCCGCGTCTCAATTTTTTCTGTATTTTCATTTAAATATAGTTTTGAGACGATAGCTTTTCAAATAGTTGAGTAATACGCCCGGCGCGCACGCTGCGATCTTGCCAAATAAAGTTCATGTATTGTTATTTATTATAATAAGAAAACAGTTTTTATAATAATTATTATTTTCATTATATAAATTAATTTTATAATAAATTAAGTCAATTATTATTATTATTATTTTATAATAATTATAAAAAAGGTTTTTTATTTTTCATAATCCAACAATCTTTAATGTGCTACTCTTAAATTATTGCCATTTTCCAAAGATTAGGGAACATTATTAATTATATAAAATACTGTGTATGGAATGATAAATAAAATATAAACATGGACCATATAAACATTTTTTGATTACAAACATTTGCCCAAGTTCTAACTTTTTTAAATCTAGCATGTTATAGTAGTCGCCACATAGCTGTGCCCGGCGGCAAAGGGCCAGGAGAGTACGACTACCCACGCTGAAAACATTTGACCATTTTCCAAAAAGCTCGAATATTGTTTTGGAACAAAGTTCTTTCTATTAAACTAACCGATGTGCATCATTTTTGTCCTTTGCACTTTCAATGAGAACCTACTCATTAAAAAGATATTTGGAATTTAATAAAAACCAGACTTCATTCAAAAAATGTGTTCACATTTCATTCCCAACATAGCTGCTATCGAACCATTCATTAGAAATCGATGAAACTTTGGTAATATCATAAAAACAGTCTGAGAATGCCAAAACCATCGATTAAATCCCATTTCAATCAAAGATCTTCCGAGCACAAGACAAACAATGCAGAAAATTTACAAATTGAAATTTTCATGACATTGAAAAGTTATGCATCGAGAAACTTTTTTGTCTTCAATAATTTTCATATACATTCAGCATATGAAATGTAGAGAATAAATTGAATTTAATTTCTGTGGAAGAATCATCTGACTAGACCTATTTGGTGAGATTTTTCAAAGATTCTAAATACGCATATCTATGCTCCCTTTATGCACTTTTAACAATACAACAAAGCAACTTGTCTTCGCCTTTGCAGCAGACTGACTGATCTAGTTTGTTCAATTCAGTGAATGAAGTTTGACTCTAAGGTTGTGAAATACATTTTTTTACGAATTCCACTTTATTCAACTTGAATAACAATGAAGAGGTGAAACACTTGACCGAAAAGTAAACCCGAACCACAGCCTGAATGCAAGCAATCTAAATGCAGTGTCAAGTGCACTGACAGTAGCGTTCAATGTTCAGCAGCAGACAGCAGACGTATGTAGAAAGGCATTGATATCACCCCGCGAACCTTACTTCATCTACAAGGTATTTCAAGGACATGTGGGCACAGCTATATGGCGCTTACTGTACAGTAGGAACATTTAGTCTGGGCGCGTGGCTCTGGTTTCACTACTAGCCGTCTTGTTAAGAGTTGACTAGTTGACCTTGAAGACATCTGCAGCGTCGCACGGGCCACATGTTTTTAGAAATGAGCGATAAACACTCCCCTCACCATGGCTGACTACCAAACGGCCGTGCGCCCAGACTAAATGTTCCTACTGTACTGTAGACGGTTTGCCTCTAACATTTTTTCAACTACAGCATTGAATGATATTAGGAAACAACTGATCCAATCAGTTGAGCTTTGGATGTCGAGCGGTACGGATCGATATCGGTATCGCTGCTGATAAGCCAACTCAGCCGGCTCACTGTTATGCTGTGACTGAATTGCTTCTAATTATAAGCTTTGTCAATTCATGAATAACCTAATACAAATAGTAAAAAGTTTAAAGTGATACAAATTTATGAAAATGGCAACGTGCGGTTCATGTGATGTAGAAGTTAAAAATTTTGATGAGTCTGTGTTGTGCGTCAATTGTAAAAGGTCTTTTCATCCGACGTGTACAAAATTACGAACCATTGACAAATTCAAAAAACTTGGAAATAAAAAAGCTTCTTGGCGTTGCGATTCTTGCAGTGATGGTTTGAACGAGGACATTTCTGCTGATGCTAATACTACTTCAATTCTCGAGGCCATTAAATCAGTGGAAAACAAACTTTTACAAAGGTTTGACAGACAGGATGAAAAAATATCAGCGATTGAATCCTCAATATCCCTGCTTCATTCAAGGTACGATAGCCTTAAGTCAAATTTAGAGGGTCTTAAAACCGATCATCAGTTAATCAAATCGAGGACTTGTGAAATGGAAGACAAAACAAGGCACCTGGAGAAAGAAAATTGGGAGCTCAAATCGGAGATTAGGGAGTTACAACAATATTCACGAAAGAACAATGTTGAGGTCGCAGGTATACCTTTCACTAAGAACGAAAACATTTATTGTATATTAGAAGACATCGCGAAAGCCCTGAAAATAACGTTCAACAGGTCTGATATATCCACCGCACATCGCGTACCATCAAAGAAAATACCACTCATTGTGATACGTTTTTTATCGCTGTACGTGAAAGACTTGTGGCTGTCTGCTTTCAAGGGGAGGGAAGGTGGTCTGAGCACCCAGGATATCAACAAAAAATTGCCGTTAAATACAGTTTTCCTTAATGAACATCTTTCGCCCTATAACAAGTTCCTTCTTGCGGAAGCACGGAAGATGAAGAAGACATCAAAGATTTTATTTGCGTGGGTGAAAAATGGTCGAGTTTTTATAAAAGTCCGGGAAAACGACAAGGCAATCTGGCTCAAGGACGAAAATGATCTGGTCTTGGAGTAGAGTATTTTTATTATCATTCTTGAAATACATTTCCAAAGGATCGTTATACAGTAATTTCTGAGAGACGGTTTTCTTTTTCCAATGTTATTTATATTATTTCGTTTATTATCCAATGAAGGGACTGAATGAATAAGTCCAATACGTTAGAATTGATGCAGATTTTTGTTTTTTTTTACAACTAAATTAATGTATTAAGCTTCATTTATATTTGCCAATTGATTCATATAAATTAATTCGATGATTTAATGAATGACCAATGAGTTTCTTTAATTAATTAACTTTGTTTTGCAGTTTACTGCTTTTAAGTAGTCAAATCACAGCGTCATTTGGTGGGAATTTGATTTCTAATCAATATGTTGCTAGTTTTTTGTTTTTTTTTTTTAATCGATTGAGCAATTATATCAGTTTACAAAATTGAGATTAATATTTCTTTATGAGCTGGCTGAGCGGTGGATTCACGTAAGTTCATTGATTTTTTTTTCGTTTCTCATTTTCTTGAACTAAACTTATCAATAAATATCATCTATTGCTATAGCTAAGTCTTTTTTTTCATAATTTTATTCTTCAAGCTGATTATTTCTTAACAACTGTAGATTATGACTTCAAATAAATTTGATTACGACAGCCTAGTGGAGTACTATGATACATTGGAAGTAGATGATTTCTTCGATTTTCAAACATTAGAGGATAGTGATCATGTGAAAAATAATGTCAATGTTCTACATATGAATATAAGAAGTATGCGGAGAAATTTTGAGCAATTTTCTTGTTATATACATAAAGCTAAAATAAAATATCAAATTATACTACTATCTGAAACTTGGATCACAGGTGAGCATGAATGTAACTTTCAATTGGAAGGCTATTAGACTGGATAAATTCAGTAAATACTCAAGAAGCGATGGTATTTGTATGTTCATAGATAATTCTATTGACTGTGAAGAGATTGATATCAATGTTGATGAAGTGAACTCAATAATCATTAATTGTGTCATACATGGTAGAGAGTACCCATTAATTGGACTCTATCGATCTCCTTCGTTAAAAGTAAATGAATTCATTGCGAGTTTAGACTCATGTATAAACGATCTGAGAAATGACAATTGTAAAATTATTATAGGTGATATAAATCTTGATATTCTTGGAAATAATAGATCGAGTGGTGGATGAATATCTGTACACACTCCAACTAAAAGGGTTTAAATCATATGTGAATAAACCAACAAGAATTCAGAATAATTCCTTTATACTTGTCTGGATCACATTTTTTACAAGAGTTCATTATCACAAATAAAGGACATAAAATGCATTATATGGAAAACTGCTATTACCGATCATTTTAGTACATCACTGCATATCACCCATAACTGCCCTGTCAAAAATATTAATGCTCCGCATGTCATAAGAAAAATTGATTATGAAGGCTTAAATTCAGATTTAAATTGTGAAAATTGGGGTGATGTTTTTGATAATAATCTTGAGATAGACGATGCGATGGATTCATTTATAAAGGAGATTACTGAGTACACAAACAATAGAACCAAAATAATTAAATTATCACATAGAAACAAACCAATAAAAAAATGGATCATTCCTGGTATAGTTCGCTCATTGAGAAACAGAGATAAAATGCACAAACAATTAACTAAACAACCTTTCAACTTTGAACTAAAAGAAAAATATAAAAAATATCGTAACTCTTTAAATATCATCATCCGCAATGAAAAAATTAAATATTTCAATTATAAACTCGACCAAAATAAGGGTAATACAAGAAAAACATGGGAGTGTATTGCAGAGTTACTGGAAACAAAAAAACAATATAAAGAACCGAAAATTGAAGCAGATAAATTAAACTATCACTTTGCAAACGTAGGTATAACCTATGCCAGAAATATAATAGAGAATAATTCAACATTTGAAAGCATAGGACTAAGCGATTCATCGGATAATCCAGTTAATAGTTTTTTCATTAAACCAACAGACGAACAGGAGGTGTTAAGAACCATATTTAGTCTGAAGACCAATTCATCTCCTGGTTATGACAGTATCTCTTCTGAATGTCTTAAAAAATAGCCCTCTGTATCTCAAAACCATTGTCTCATTTAATAAATAGATGCTTATCTGAAAGTTACTTTCCAAAACAATTCAAATTAGCCGTGATAAAACCTTTATATAAGGGTGGAGATTCATATGACCCTAGTAACTATCGGCCAATCAGTCTACTTACAAATTTTTCAAAAATAATGGAAAAGATTATAAAATCTAGGCTCTCAAATTTTCTTAGTAAAATCAATTTTTTAAATAAAAATCAATATGGTTTCCAAAAGAATAAATCCACTATTGATGCCATTTTGAAGTTGACTGGAGTAGTTGATGAGGCATTTAATAACAATAGTAAGAGCCTAGCAATTTTCTTAGATTTAGCTAAGGCCTTTGATACGGTGCCTCACGAGCTAATGTTGGATAAGTTGAGGAGGTGCGGAGTTAGAGGACATACTTTGCAGCTTTTTGTTAGTTACCTTACCGGAAGATGTCAGATTATTACACTTAATGGTAAAACCAACTCCCAGAACCTCGAAAACTTTGGATTACCGCAGGGAACCGTATTATCCCCCCTCCTTTTTCTTATCTATGTGAATGATCTTTTAAACATTAACATCCCAAATTGTAGCATAATATCATTTGCTGATGATACAGCGCTTCTATTCCATGGTAGAACTTGGGAGGAGGTGCACTCATTGGCGAATGATGGATTGAAAGTTGTTCAAGCTTGGCTAAAAAAACATATTTTAACTTTAAACTACAGGAAAACAAAATACCTAACTTTTTCGCCTACCGAAATTGGACAACCAGACTTACAATTAAAACTCAAATTACATGATATAGAGGAAAATCATGATTTTCTGAACTGTTCCTGTCCGGAAATTGAAAAAGTAAAAACAATCAAATATCTTGGTATCATGCTGGACGATCATCTTAAATAGATGTCTCATGCAAGTTACCTTTGCTCCAAGCTAAAATACCTGGTTCACACTTTCTATAAAATAAATCAAATAGCAAATCGTGATATTATTATGAAGATTTATTTGGCATATGCACATAGTCTTTTCACCTATGGCGTGGAGGTATGGGGTGGAGCATATGACACTCATTTAAAGAGAGTTTTTATTTTGCAGAAGTTTTTAATCAAGGCAGCATTGGGTAGACCTAGAATTTATCCCAGTAGGGCAATATTCCAAGAAATTAACGTTCTTACAATAAGACAGCAATATATAAAAAATATTATATTATACATTAATAAAAATAAATATTGTTCTCAACCACGTACACTTTTTTACCATACTCGTCCACTAGTCACAAATCAATTTATTACAAAATTTTCTAGACTTTCAGTATGTCGGAGACAATTTGAACACTATTGCAATACCCTAATAAATAAGATACCAGAAAACTTGACTGCTAATAACGTTAATAAAAAACAAATCCAATTAATTGAGGAATGGGTTAGAACAAAAATTTTCTACAAAATGACAATTTAAAGACAAGTTAACAATAACTTATGAATAAAATAGAAGAGTTAACTAAATAATATAAATTATTAATAAATATTAGCTTTAGCATTGTCATATAATAAATTTTCAGGCAAATTCGGTGTATTAACTTGAGCAATGCTCATCTGTGAGGTATGAATGATCTTGGTATTATTATAATTGCTATATAAAAAAGTAAAAAAGTGGCATAATATATGAGAAAATTGAAGATTATTAATAAATCATTATACCGATTCACAATTTATATACTTTCTATACACGCATTCAGTAAATTAATTTGTAATAAATGTACTAGCTCAACTCATTGCTAGCGCACAGACAATTGTCTATGCTAGCAATGCCATTGTACAGTTTTCTCTTTGTATTAATCACATATGAAATTTACAATGATCCAATAGTCTGTTCTTAGTTTTTACTTTTTTTAATCATTAAGTCAACCTAATATTTAAATTTGTAATATGACTTTATTTGTGTGTTTAATAGTCCAACATGTAATGTAATATAAGTTACAACATGAAACATTTCAAGGCTTCATATGAAATGTATTATACGAAGTGTTAAATTTTGCTGATCGTTAATTTGATGTAAAAGTCATGTAATTATGTTATTTTGTACTTTGTATGGAAAGAAAATGGCAATAAATAATTCTTATTCTTATATATGTAATCTTTGAAATTTGTACTTTGTTTTGTGTTATGAGGACAATAATGGGATCATCCTGTTGTTCTCATGGATTATAATCTCTTAATAAATAAATAATTAATTTTCCATAGCATGCATTTCCAACGTTTCTGAAGCACTGGAGACCATACTTAGAAAAGTTATTATATTATAAGAATAGGAACGATCTGCTTCTCCAGGCTTGTTATGAGTGAATAAGTGTTCTGATTGAGATAATTATAGAATAGACCTACAGTAATCATGAATGAGAGAGTGGGGAAATGATGAGGAAAGAAGAAGGAAGATGTAACAATGCTGTTGTTGAATAGTTTGTTTGTACTTGGGAAGTAAATACTGTAGTCTGGAACCTATAGAAACATCATATGTGTCATGTGTTCAAGTAGACAATAAAATTCCATGAATAGGCTATGAATTGTTATGAAAATGCTAATGATGTCATTTTGATTATTGTCTTCAACCAACTGTGAGCAATATTACACGACTTTTGAGAAATAATAAGCCTATAACAAATCAAGTTCATCATTCTGGTGCCATACGGGTCCTCAAGGTCCCATAACTTACTGACGACTTTTATGCTTACAAGACCTATTTATGGATAGAAAAGATAGTAATATAATAAAGAATTTAGAACGTGTTTAATGATGAAATAATGCATAGAAAGCATTTAGCACCATGGCTACTTTTTCACATATATAGCATATAGCACAGGCTGGCGATCCCTATACGGGAACCGGGGGACCTGTATAGCACTTAACTATTAACAACGCAGTTCGTCATGGAACAAGATATCCAGTTTTATTCAACCTTTCATTTATAAGTTAGTTTGAATTAATTGACAATTTAACAAACTGACGTAGAAACAGAATAAATTAATTTCGAATTCCTCAAAATACTATTAATTTACACTAAAGATTTATAGCACTTTGAGAAATTCGAAATTAATAAATTCTGTTCTATTTATAACTCGTATTTTTTTCTTTTTTGTCATGAAAATTAATTTATTGATTTTTTAAAACTATGAACGATTATTAATGGAAAATGAAAAGTAAAAAAAAAGAACTACTATGTACGGTATATCATGTGTACGGCAAGCTTGCGGTAATGTCGAGCCAAATCCCCCACAGTTACAACTTATTAGCTTGCTTTGCGGGGAGCGGCTCAGGGCCACCATGGTTGGATGAAGAATGACGTCGTTACTTAGCCGCCCAACGCGCAGGAGCATCCCAATCGACGTCACTTCATAAGCATTCCTCACAGCTGATGCCCAGGTGCCATTTAGTGAAATTTCATTTACCGGTAAACAGAGAGGCTCCCATGAACTCAACCAATGTTGTTTGCATCCATTGACCAACCATCATGATTTCCTTATTCTATGGTGCAACTACTTTCAAACAGCATTCTAGGTTTTCATTCTATTACACATGACAATAATGTTTATACAATATGGTAACATTATTGTTTAACACTAAATTTCTTTAAATAATGAAATCAAGGAGAATTTCTTCAAGGAGATTGCCAACGTGCGATGGGCCAACAATCTGTCAACTAGTATTAATATAAGTTAATGCTATGTATACTGTATGCCTATACTTAGGTGCGAATTACCTTTGAGCAAAATCACGTTAATGATAATTCTAACCTAACCGTTCTATGACTTCACTTGCTAAGAATGCAACATGTCGTACAGCAGCCTGATAACCTCAATATAGATTTGGACAACATACAGTTACGGTACACTCAATTGATTAATCCAGTAGACTTTAACC
This sequence comes from Conomelus anceps, assembly GCA_948455865.1. Taxonomy (NCBI): domain Eukaryota; kingdom Metazoa; phylum Arthropoda; class Insecta; order Hemiptera; family Delphacidae; genus Conomelus; species Conomelus anceps. The sequence goes on from OX418221.1 coordinate 47,799,238, forward strand.
TAACCTTTAAATTATTAATTAAATTTTGAGAAATACAACTCTTGCCTAGTGCAAAATTATTCTGTAATAACCCTGTTATGGTCAGTCTCTTTAATTTTCAGTAGCCTAACTTAACATGAGTAAATACAACTTCATCATAACAAATTGAGAAAATTTAAAGGTACACCTAAAAACTGGAGGAGTTTTGCACTTGAGAACCTAAACCCACGCTTTATTCTACAGAGGAGTGACAGGAGACAAGAGATGGAAAGTTAATTAGTAATAATTTATTATTATTTATTAGAGGTTGGCTCTTGGTTTTCAAGGGTGGAGGGAAACCAGTTACCGTTAATTTTGCACTATTAAGCGTTACGTTACATGTCACAGTAACAGTTCCACAAGTTACGTGCGCATGTGCATTGCAGAGGTGCATTCCATGAGAGAGACCGATGTAGAGTCATCAGCTGCTCCTGCGCGTTGGGCGGCTGAGTAACGACGTCATTCTTCATCCAACCATGGTGGCCCTGAGCCGCTCCGTGCTTTGCGTCTGGTAAGTGGTAAGTGCAAGTGGTACGACAGTGGACAGTTGTACTTGTAACAGTGAAAAGTGGGAGGTGGTAGGAGGAGTGGCATCACCAACCTAATTTGTCAATAATTAGAATGTTTTCAGTTCTCGTGAATAATTTATAGTTCTTCATTTATGATCGCCAAAGAATATCACATGCCAACCAGCTAATTGAATCCCTTCGAATGTCTTCCGGAAAATTAGGTGTTCGAAATTTAACTGAGTTATGTGCTGACTGTGGATCTCTAGGTAAACATAACTTACTATTTTTTAATCAGTATGTGTTCTATATTTTTCGTCCTAATGTTTCTAAATAAGTAAGATAGTGATTTCTTAGTTATTGATATTGATTCAGATCGTTTTCTAATGAAAACCAAGATGACTTGTAACTTAGATGATTGTAAACATAACCTCAAAATTTGGTATTTTCCTCGGTCTTTATTTATCAACTTCTCAAGTTATTTAGGGCACAAATAAAACAATATAGGTAATTGTGCCGCAGATGTTAGCAAATAAAAAATCACTTGAAACCTTCACCAAATCGTAGTATTATGTCGGTCTCAATTAAATAATTATTTAATATTTAATTATTCAATATTAAAAACTCACCTTTTGAACATAAATACGGCTCTGAAAAGCCTTTATAGTACCTTAAGCATAACATCATAGACGAACAGATAGTTAGAGCAATGGAGTGCCATCAAGGATTAGCGCCAATGGATTATATCAGTGCCATCTACATCAGAACATCAATGGAAACTGGAATGGAACTGCATAACCAAACCTTTCCTAACCTGGCTAGATGTGACTGACCCACCTCTGTAAATATTTAAAAGGTTTAAAGGTAAATATTTAAAGGTATTTCAAAGGTGGTTCAGTCACATCTAGCCAGGTTAGGAAAGGTTTGGTTAAGCAGGTCCATTTTAGTTTCCATTCCACTTCGTTCCATTCTCGCAGACTACGCTTCTGCGCATGCGCGAAATGTTCGCACATCCAAAAGCCTAAAACCACAGACAACTAAATCTGTTGTTCTGTAATCTGTGCTAAAACCCAGGCTGTGGCTAGCTGGCTACAGGTTATGTATAATTATGTGCGATGCATCAAGTGATGAGATTTTGGAACAAATTGAAAATGCCTTTATTATTAAGTAGATAAATTGCATGAGTAAATAATTAATAAATTAAAATGCAAATTATTGTGTTACAAAGATTCATGCATTCTAAACACTCAATTAAAGTTAATTGCTGAAGTTAGTCATTTTGGGGCTCTGTTCGAAAGGTAGGTTTTCAATATTGAATAATTAATTATTTAATTGAGACCGACACTTAAAAACTTGATAATTGTGATCAGGAGACATAATACTACAATCTGGTGAAGTTTCAAGTGATTTTTTATTTGCTAACATCTGCGGCACAATTACCACAATATATTATATTGTAATTCATAAAAGCAAAATCTCCTCCAGGTACTGTTGATATTCATAGAATTTTGATGATTAGTCTATTAAGCTAGTTGTTATTATTTACAACTCTACTAACTTGAGAGTTTTATTATTTTATTAATTTATTATGAATAATTTCATTGGACCATATTCACCCAGTCTTGTAGATGAACAATAAAATTGAAAGTTATTCTTCGAAGTTGAGATCACAGATCTCAACTGATAAGGAACGACACCAAAGATTGGAACGTCTGAAGTGATATATAACTAACTTCGGACAATGAAAAAAGAGTTGACCGCTCATCTTCCCACTGAATGTAAGCTTGGTGATGCTATGAAGCCTCTAAATTAGAATGCTATGTTAAATTAATATCCAGATCCATAATTTTAATGCTTTTAAATGTGCATAAGTTACTTTACTTTGAGCTTGTAAGTGTTCGTTCACACAATTTTCAATTTGCTATGTTATTTTTCCATCTTATCGTACACAACTTGTAAACAGCTAACTTTATTTCTGTCAGTAGGTTCCTGTAAAATAGTTTTTGAGGATTTTCTGTGTGTGAAGTAGGTACCTTTTATTTAAACATAGGCTATTTGGGTTCCTAGACATTTCAACCAAATTTTATGATAATTATTTTTCTTGCTGTTTCATGTGTAAAGATCCAGGATGGGCAGTTGTGAACCGAGGACTTCTTGTGTGCGATGAATGTTGCAGTGTGCACAGAAGTTTGGGCAGACATATTTCACAAGTTAAATCGTTAAAAAGGGCACATTGGCCACCGACCCTTCTATCTGTAAGCATTTTTTTTAATCTCACATAACTTACTTAAAATTAGCAGGTTTCCCGATTCAATTGAGTCTGGATTTCTAGAATGTGTATTAAAATATCTACAAATTTGATTTAATTGTCTCTCTTTTCTTATCCCTCTTCTTCTCTTTCTTGAAAGCACAGTTACCAAGTTCAATTTAAACTGAAAGTTTTTTGATTGATTCTTTTTTATGCTCCAAGATATTTCTGAATTATTTAAATTGAAACACTGGAATTGAAACCAAGACTACAAATATAATCACGATAATAATTATATCATCACAATTCTTATTAACATAATTTGATAATATTGACACAATGAACAGAAGTATAGCTTGTCAAATCATTATTGGCAGTTGCATGAATGTCTCCCGCATGTCGGCACTCTACTAATTATCACTACTCTATGCTGTGAGATGTTCTCACATGCTTCGTCCCTATGAAGAATGAATCGTTCTTATTACTTAGTCAATTTAAGTGTCGAAAAGAATGAATGATGATGTGTCAAATAGATGACAGCATCACATATGTTTCATCAAATATTTAGTTGATAAAGTTTTTTATTATGTACAAGAGTTCCCTTCACATCAAAATTAAGCCTCACCTCAACTAAATGATATAGTAATTATAGTAACTAGTGTATAAGATTGTATAATTGTTAATCTGACTTGTTTTTGTATTCCTTCACTGGAGCCTCCAAGACGTAATATACAAAAAAAAGTGTTGGAGAAAGAACGGAGAAAAGATAGGAGAAGGGAGTAAGAAAGAAAAATTGATCACATAGACCGCTTGGAACCCTGTGTGTGCTGCATAAATGTTTCTGCGCACTGCCAAGAATTAGTTGACAAAATTCCATGTATATTTCTATGGTAATATTAGATAATGTGAAATACCTTTGTATTGTTTTTCAGATGGTTCACACTTTGAATAATGGAGGCATCAACAGCATGTGGGAAGCCCTACTTAGTGAGTCGAAAATTATCAAAAAGAAGCCTCAGCCAAAAGATCCTGTTCAGTAAGTGGATTCTCACTTTGATAAGAAATGTCTATTCGGTAATAGTATCTCCTCTTCCTCGATAATCTCCTGATACATTAAAGTTTAAATTTAAGGCAATTTCGGGAGCTATTCTAACGATTAATTAGATAACACTCACGATTATAATACAAGAAGCAGAGGAGATTATCACTTGGTGAGTCACAATAGTAGCTTATTCAAACAAACAAAAACCTGGTTATATTGGTAGGAAACTACAACAAGCTACCGCAGTTTTTCATGGTGGAATGATACATGTATTATTCCACCATGGCAGTTTTTAAAGAGTCTTGAAAATATAGAAATATTTAAAAAACAATTGAAAAAATATTTAGTTGATAAAGCTTTTTATAGTGTACAAGAGTTTCTTTCACATCAAAATTTAGCCTCACCTCAACTAATTGATATAGTAATAGTGTATAAAATTGATTGATATATGGTATCTAGTGTATAAGATAGTATAATTGTTGATCTGACTTGTCTTATAATCCTCAACTGGAGTCTCCAAGACGTAATCTAAAAAAATAAAGAAAAACTACCATGCCATCAGCCGGCTGTCATCATTCATAATTTATAATAGTAATATTTACTAAGGCTCTTATTCATGAACCTAATGAATCAAATAAATGAACCTACCTTCACTTTAGGGAGACTTGAAAAGCCTTTGAAGTAAATGCTTTTCAGAGGCTAAGTTACCAGCGGTAGGACAGTGTTTCAAATAATTAGATTATGATATATTTTTTCATTATAAATAATATTTTTTCATAGTCCTACAAAAGCCGACTTCATCAGAGCCAAACATCAGCAGCTGGCATTTGTTGTGAAGAGTAACGACGAGGAGGATGACCTGAATCAACAGCTGCACTCAATTGTTAGAACGGGCATTTTGGAAACCAGTATGAGGCTGTTGGCGCAAGGTGCTGATCCCAATTACTACCATAAGGTGAGTTATTTCATTTCTATGTTGAATTTACTTTCAATTACTGTTTTTAATTTATCGAATTGCATGTCACGTCGGAAATGAGTGTGTAACTTGGTGTATTAGGTCACTGCATAAGCTTGTCTGACCGCCGTATCCTTCTTCTTCTCCTCCTCCGCCTCCACATCCACATCCTCATTCTCTTCCTCTTCTTTCCCCCCTCTCCTTTCCACCCTTTCTCGTTCTTGTCACATTCTTCTTAATTCTTGACCGTCTTTTTTTCTTTATTCTCTTTCATCTTCTGTTTCATCATCCTCACATTCATGCTCATCCTCACATTCATGCTCATCCTCACATTCATGCTCATCCTCACATTCATGCTCATCCTCCTCTTTTTCTCCTCTTCCTTCCTTCCTCTCATTTGTCTTTCTTTTTCCTATACTATCAAATAAATATTTTATTATTTTTATTTATTTAATTTTTTTTTTTGTTTTTTTTTCTTTTTAATTAATTAGCTGTAAGTCTTAGAAAGTAGTCATTCATAATTGTATAGGAGGGTTAAGTGTAAGAGAGGGCCGGCTGCGCCCTAACTTCGCCCTCCTGGGAAATAAATAAAGGCAGCCAATCAATCAATTTGTTATATTATTATAACTCTGTACAAGACTGAGAAAGTGTGTGTGTGTGTGAATGAGTACACAATTTATCATACAAATACAATAATGCCCGGTTTCTGAGTCGTTCATTAAGTTTAATGGATCATTAACTCACAGCTGGAGCAATGTTAACCCATTGCTCCAGCTGTGAGTTAATGATCTATTAAACTTAATGAACGACTCAGAAACCGGGCATAAGAATAATGTATTTAATTTTCATCTTCTTTTCTAAAATATATTGTTTTCTATTTATAGATACATAAACTATTGTGTATGAAACACATATTGTAGGCTATATGATATTCATATTGTCAAAATTGTAAATTATATTTATTTGATGGATTGAGTGTAAGTGAGGACCAGCAGTCCTAACTTCGCCCTTAATAAAGGCAATCAATCAATCTCTTTCTCTTTCTTTTTCTTCTCTCCTTTTTATTTTTTCTCCATTTTTGTCCATTTTATTTTTCTCCTTTCTTCTCCATCTTATTTTTCTCCATTGTCTTCCATCTTCTATTTCACCATTTGTCTCCATCTTTTACTCCATCTTCTATTTCTCCATTCTTCTTCATCATTCCCCTCCTCATTTTTCTTCCCCTCCTCTTCAATCCCGTGGTCTCAGACGCTAGATTTTTGTCGACAGAGGACAGCATAAATACGTTTATATAATAAATGCTATAGTTTCACATGTACTTCACCGTATGTTTCTGTTTCTGTTTAGGAGAAAGGTAGCAGACCTCTGCATGTTGCTGCCAGAGAGGGACAAATATCTCAAGTTGAGCTTCTAATCGTGTGCGGGGCGGATCCCAGTGCTCTTGACAAACAGGGAAACACTCCAGAAGCTTGTGCAAGGTAACATTGGTCTGATACATTCTTTTTCTTAAAAAGCAAACACTATATATTAATTTTGTTTTGTAAATTTAACAATTTGCAGTCAGTTTTAGATTATGAATATAAAATAAATGTACTCACAATTGGCGCCGAACGTTTTCGAGTTATTGAAACTCATCTTCAAGGCATCCTAGATCCTAGATTCCTTGAGAATGAGTTTCAATAACTCGAAAACCTTCGGCCAAGTGTGAGTACATTTATTATATATTCACAATCTAAAGCTGACTGCAATTCGTTAAATTTACAACAAAAAGTTAATATTAACAGCGCAGATCGTTATGGAACAAGAAATCCAAGAACTTTATATTACTTGAAAGTTGTTGATTTCTATACATTTTCACTATTTACCTGTATTTGGTCAAAAACCGGAAATAAGTTTGAATGAAATTTAGTTTGCTGTAATTTCTTTAAAGATGACAGAAAAGATTATATTCGTATTAAATTATGTTATTCTTGATGCACCACGAGAATGGCATCGGCTGACAAGTAGTGTGAAGGAGAAGGACTAGTGCGCATGCGTATGGTTATAAATTCATGGTTGGGAATACTGTTGTCTACTATAGATGAGGCGAAGTCTAAATTGAACTGTAATAGGTTGGCAGCAATGTTTGTTTCTCCCTTCCTATGTAACCACTCACTTGTCGGCGGATGCCGTTCTCGAAATTCACCATCAATATCTTTTCTTTATTGTATGAGTGGATACCTTAATTGAGAATCGTTACTATCACCCGTAATGTCTTCAATGAATAAGAGACAAGTCCAAAACAGTACATATTTATGACAGTTTTTATATGATCACATTCAACCAACCACAATACAGCGTCCATATCCCAACTGTATTTGTTCGTTATCCACTTGATAAACATCCCAAAATTCTAATAATACTATTTCTATTTTTTCATCTTAAACTTATTTTAATTTATTCATCATCATTTTTATTCATCTACTTCCACTTTCAACAAACTGCTGCCAACCAATCATAATACAGCGTCCCATCTTCCAACTTTATATATAATTAAAAAAAACTTTTAAGTGGTAATTTTGACAGTGTACTGTGTGTCGTCTGACGATGCTCTTGACAACAGAGTGAAACGGCCATCACGTTATAACGTGAGTCATAATTTCCACTTGAGTGTTTTTTAAGTTTTCATTAGTGGAAACAAGATGGATCTTCAACATCACTTTATATATGTTTAATATCCCATTTGATAACCATCCCAACAAATTCTAATAATTCTATTCAAGTTATTTTTATTTATCTCCATTATGTTTTTAATTTATTCATCATTATCATTTTTATTAATCAATTTCGTTGTAGACTGAGCGGGCATCGCGACGTGAGTCAAAGACTGATTGAGTGCCTGTACGAGGTTCCCGACCGGCTCACCTACTTCCTGTGCAGGAGGCGGCCGGAGCACATCACTAACCAGCACTTCATTGTGCCGGAGATAGCCGACTGCATCGAGGGTCCGCAACTCACCAAAGAAGCACGGTTCAAATTGCAGCAGGTAGGCACGCACTTCAATTTATTCATTTATTTATTCCAAATCATTGGTGACATTGGCTGCAAGTCACAATGACGACCCCGCCAACAAACAAAACGTCAGCATCAAAGGATGAAACACACAAATATATAAAGTTAACATATAAAACAATACAGCTCATAGAAACACACAATCATCAATCAATCGGTGACCGTGCTTCAATGAATTGATTTTATAAGCTTTATTATCACTTACCTGGTGGTTCGGAACCCACGTAAAATAGTAGGTTCACCATGTTTCCCTTAACAGGTGGAACCCGTTAGAATCAATAAAATCCTCTCCTCACCAATAAAATCCATACGATTATTATTATTTTTATTATTTTGCTTTTCCATCACATTTGATGTGAGTTTTCTAATCAAAATCGGCCTATGGCAAGATTTTGATTAATTTTATATGGGAATGTTCAGGAATGTCAGGTTGATAATCATTGATACAGTTCTAAGTACTACTGCCTTCTGCATTGTGCATTTTTTGCTTTTTGACACTCCCAACTGACTCAAATTTTAAAGCATATTATTTTTAGCATATTATTATTATTATTATTATTATTATTATTATTAGTCATAAAACTCCCAAAATGGAAGACGCTGAGTAAAGATGGTTCATTTTTTGGACTTGTTCTTCTTTGCCCACCAGCTTTTCATTTTTTGTGCGAATTCAGCTTTTCTCTTCACTCCGTTTTGTTTCAACTCTTGGAGGTTTTGTCTCTGGTATAACTTCCCGGTTATAAAGTTTTATTCTGAATTTTTTTCTATTCTTAATTTCTTTGTTGGTTATTTTGGCCAGTACTAGGTCTTTTTTAGCATTTTGTATCCATTCTCCTCTATTGACAAGTGACGCAACATAGTTGACAATTCTTTTTGTTTGTCTATTGTCTGGAAGCCTCATGATGTGACCATAAATTTATTATTATTAGTATTATTGAATTGAATTAGTAGATCATATATTAAAGAGTGGGGTTTGGAAACGGACATTTTCAAAATCATTATAATTTTAATATTATTATACATTTTATAAACATAATAATTGTAGTATACAAAATTACCGGAGTTATCAGACACCCCAAGTAACATTTACCAACTACATTTAAAGCATACGTATTCATTAATGCGTAGATGGAGGGGTTCACGAAATATCGAAATAAGATATTTGTGTAGTTGAGAAATGTTTTAAAATGCCTACCCCCAATCTATATCTATATAAATAAAATTAGAGTTTTGTCTGTACATTTATCAGAATTATATATATTTTGGTTATTTTTACGTTTTATACATCAAATAAGCCGAAAATAGTCTAATCTCACTTTCTGTCTATCTGTCTGTCTGTCTGTCTGTCACGGCCCCAAAGGCATTTTACGCGGCCTTCTCCTCAAAAACGAGAGCATCGATCGGGATTTTAGTTATTGAACACTTTATTGACGTCTTTAGCTATAAAAAACTAAATTAACTTTTTTTTTTAACAGAGTAATAAACGTTTAAAAACCAAGTGTTTTGCGATTTTGGACACATTTTAAGCGGCCTTCTCCTGAAAAACGAGAGCATCGATCGGGATTTAAGTTATTTATCAGTATTGAAAACCTTTTTGACAATGTCTTTAGCTATAAAAAACTAAATTAACTTTTTTTTTTAACAGAATAATAAACGTTTAAAAACCAAGTATTGTGCGATTTTGAATAGGCCTACATTTCTTCTAAGTTTTATTACCACATAAGAACAAATCACGTAATTTATCATGATATATCAATCAGCTGTTCTCAAAAAATATTCTCTCCGATACGTGTCACTGAATTGCTTACGTTCTAAGTTGTTTACTAATGGCCCGTTCACACGATACAGTTTTTGTGCGGTACAGTAAATTTGCTGTATCAGTTATTTTGCAGTGCTTTCGTTTGCATGTACGTTTCATATTGTATGTTCACACAATACTGTTTCGACTGGATCCAGTAAAAAAATGTTCTAGCCGATTACTACATTCGGTTTTGTCTTCGAAAACTGTATCGCAAAAATAAGCTGTACCGCAAAATAACTGTATCCGTATCCGGTGGCACATGTATTGTACCGGTAATAGATATTATGTTCAAACGATACGCTTATTACGCTGGAAGAACTCTTCAGATCGTCAGCATTGATCTTCTTCATTGATGTTCTTCAGCATTGATCTTCTTATTAGTGAATTCCAGTGTCCAGAAATGGAAGATATTAATTGTGAAAATTCAATTGCTCTAATATATGAGAGACCCGCCTTGTGGGACAAGACTTAAGATTAATATAAAAATAAAGAGAGAAAATTATCAGCGCGGCGAGAAATGTGTGGAATATTGAAACCAGAGTTTGCGTACTTTGATCAAAATTTAAGAGAAACCTTCAGTAACTTATTTAAAAAAATCTTACACAAATAAAAAAAATCCTGGACTGGAATAAATAAAACTGAACTGGAAGCGCAATGGAAGAAGGAGGAGAGCACATCAATAAGCAGCAAAGCCGAACCGTGTGAACATCACAGTACAGTTGACGCCGTACAGTAAAAAAACCGTACCGCAAAAAAACTGTATCGTCTAAGCTGCTAACAACTTCATGATCGTTGCTATAAAAAAAGCCGAAACATATTTAGTCTTATTTCTAAACATAATCCGTACGAAGGACGGGCACAATAGCTAGTCAAAAGTATAGAGTGTACAATCGATAAAAAGTATAAAGTGTACAGTTCGATATCCCATCCAATGAAATAGTCGCAGGAGTTTCAATACTTGGCAATATCGATACTAGATATCATCGGTTGCATTTGTGTATCGATACTTCCATCCGGTATCGAAACTTCTGCGACTATTTCACTGGGATATCGAACTACAACTCCATTGGTGCATAAAGTGCATGTTCTTCGATCTTGTCCGTATTTCATTTGCCCCGTGTCCGTGTTGTTGGATATTATAGCTTAATTATTGATCAGGTAGTACTTCAAAGTGAAAACTATGAGGTCAGAATGCTTTTCTTGTAATAGTTAATTCTATATTCTTTCGTAATGAAGACTGAACTAAAATAACAAACTCCAAAATAATGATTATCTGAACATAAGCTGATTTGAAATCATATGTTAACACCTCCTCCGCTATTTACTGTGTTGTGGTTTCTTTTAAGTAAAATAAGCTGGTCGATATGTCTTCTTATGATGCGGCCATCATCCAGATATAGATTACATGTCCTTGTTTTGCAGTTACTTGGCCTAAAGACCATTTCGTTGATCCGTTGGTGTACTCACGAGCCTGTACCTTGTCTCCAACCTTGAGATTTCTATTGATTCCGACTTGGGGTCTTTTTTATTTGTGTCTTTGTTTCTATTGTTGGAACGATTATAGAAAGGTTCGTTCTGATACTCCTCCCAAACATTTGATGATATGCTGATGTTCCAGTAGCATTTAATGCTACTGGATTGTCTGAGTTGCATCAGAAGTTTCCGTATTTTACTTTGTAGTCTTCCCTTTTCTCCCTCCATAGATTTCAACGCCTTCTTGATGGTCTGTATGTGTCTATCAGCCTGTCTGTTTGGACAGGAGGTGGTATGGAGCGGATGTTCTGTGAATAATTCCACATTCATCTATGAAGTTTTTGAACTCTGAAACGAACTGTCTTCCATTATCGGATACTAATATGCTAGGAAAACCAAAGGTTGAAAATATTTTTCGTAATTCTTGTATTGTCCATGTGCTTGTGGTTGTTCTTGTCTGAATCACCTCCACCCACTTACTGAAGGCATCTACTAATATGAGGTACTGTTGACCATCTGTTAGTCCTAAGAAATCTATATGTATCCGTTCCCATGGATTAGAAGCTGGTTCCCATGGATGGACTATTCTTTTTTTCAATGCATTGTCGACATTCGGTAACCATCTCTTCAATATCCTTGTCTATGTTTTTCCACCAGCAAAAACTGCGTGCCAAAGCCTTCATTTTTATTTCTCCTAAATGAGCTATTCGAAGTTCTCGAAGCACGTGAGATCTTAGAGAAGAAGGTATCATAGCCCTCCAGCCTTTCATTATACAGTCATCTTGAATAGATAATTCATTGTCATGAAAGCCATATTGTTCCACGGATTCTCCTGATTTTAAGGCTTTTAATATTGGGCCCAGAATAGAATCGTTGAGAGTTTCTCTGACTACTATATAGTACTGCTGATATTGATTGTCTCCAGTTGGTTTATCTGGTACTTAGAGAGGTCATCTACAATATTTTCTTGATCCTGCTCCGTTGGAAATCGTGAAAGATAATCAGCGTTTGAATGATGAGCGGTTTGCCTGTATTCTATAGCATAGTCAAAACCAGATAGAAAATGAGCATAATTAAATATACTTGTTGCCGAGATTGTTGGTAAGGTTTTTGCTGGATTGAAGATTGATACTAACGGTTTGTGATGTGTAATCAATGTAAATTTCCGCCCATAACAAAACGAGAAGAACTTCTCCAGGCCCCAATATATTCCTAAGGCTTCCTTATCGATTTGAGAATATCTCTGTTCAGCTCTTGTCAATGTGCGAGATGCATACGCAATTGGTCTGTCTGTTCCATCTTGGTATTGGTGGGATAAAACAGCTCCCACGCCTACTGGGGAAGCGTCAGTAGCTAAAACCAGAGGCAGGTTCGGATCAAAGTGTACCAAAACATCATCACTTGTGATAATATCTTTAATCTTCGTGAAAATTGATTCTCAAGATGGACTCCAGTTGAACATGTTTCTTTTTCGTAATAATTGATTTAAGGGATGTAGTAGTGTTGCCAAATTATTTATGAATTTGTTGTAATAATTTGCTAGGCCTAGAAAGGTGCGGAGTTCAGATGCATTCTCTGGTCTTTTGCATTTTAAAATACTTTGTATCTTTTAATCTGATTTGTGTAGTCCATTACTATCAATCACATGTCCTAAGTATTCAATTTTTGATTTGAAGAACTTGCACTTTTCTCTATTAATTCTTAAATCATTCAAATACTTTCTCCAGTCGCTGCAAGAGTTGTTCTTTATTAGAACCTTGTATAATAATATCGTCAAAAAAGCATTGTACACCTTCTAAATTGTGTAATGTTTTGTCCATGAATCGTTGCCACACCAAGGGTGCAACTTTTACTCCAAACATTAATCTGTTTACCTTAAATAACCCCTTATGAGTACTAATTGTTTGCACGATGGCACTGTCTTCATCCATTTCAAAATGTAAATATGCATTACTAATATCAAGAGTACAAAATATTTTGCCACCGTGCATCTTTGACATTATATCTTCGATTCTGGGTATTGGGTAATGTTCGTCCTTAATAACTTTGTTGAGAGTCACCTTGTAATCAGCGCAAATTCTAACTGAACCATTTGGTTTTACAACTGGTACTATTCTGATGATTCGACTTTAGTAATTATACCCAGAGTTTCCAGTCGTTCAAGTCCTTTTTCTACTTTTGCTTGTAATGCATATGGCATGTGTCTTGGTTTAATGTAAATTGTTCGAGCGTTGTCTTTTGAATTTAAATGGCCCTTTTCATTCGGTATTTTTCCAATTCCTTCTTTAAAAATATCTTCATGATGAATCATTAATCTATCTAGTCCTGGAATATTCTCTTTTTCTTCACTTGAACTCAATTTACATATGTCAGCTGTATCAAGTTTAACCTCTCTTATCCATTCTCTTTCGAATATAGAGTCTACACATTGGTTTACTATGTACAATTTTCCAACAAAACTTTGATTTCTATACTGAATGTCAACAAACACAACTCCTTTTGGATTGATTATTTCACCGATATATGTCCGCAGTTGAATATTTGTTTTGAAAATTCTCTTTGATGAATTTAAAAGTTTAACCGTATCATAAGATACACTACTTAATGCCGCCCCCGTGTCCAATTCCATTGGCGTAGACCGTAAATTTTACTTTAATTATAAGCTTGTCATTATATTTTGAATTAATTTCATGTATTTCATGAATGCTATCGTCTGTCCTTTCAACATTCTCTTCAGATTGTTTCACTTCTTTGTTTGATTTTCTTAAGCACACTCGTTCCAAGTGACCAATACGTTTACAAAAATTACACTGAGAATTTTTGAATTTACATTGATGTGCGTTATGTGAGTCGTCACCACATCAAGAGCATTTGTTTCTCAGTTACTTAAAATGAGATTTAAAATTAGAAGATTGTGTATCTACGTTAGACTTACTTGAATTGTTTGCATTCTTGGATCGTTCATACCTGCTGGAAACTTTGTGAACGTCATCTATATTTTCCTGTGTCTTGATTATTGTACTTTCAATCTTCGCTAGTTCTAACGTAGCTGCTTTTCCTACCACATCTTTGAACGGTTGTAACAATTTATCTTGAAGAAGTAGAAGGCGTATATTAGGGTTCTTTAGTCCCCTGACAAACTGCATACGAAGTAGAATTTCAGAGACTGATTCACTGCATTTGTTACAATTAAACTCACAATCCACACTTAGTTTCCTAAGAATATTTGCGTAATCTTGTATAGTTTCATTATTCTGTTGATTACGTGTCGTAAATTTGTGCTGACAAGCCCAAATACTAGTTTAAAATACTTTTTTTTCTATTTGAGCCATTAACAATTGAATCAACTCCTCATATGTTTTCTTATGTGGATAGTCTGGTATGCAAATATAGTATAATTGTTCATGCATTTCTGGAGTGATTGCTTGTAAAAATAAATCCACCTTAATTCTTGAGCTTATGTTTCCTCGTAACTGGGTGTAGTTTTCAAAGCGCGAGTGAAATTTTGAAAACTTTCCTCCTGTGTATATTGATGAAAATGTATGTTAGGTACATTCTGAGGTATTGAAGAGGCAGTCATCGTAGTGCACTTTTCCCTTTCTGTTTCAAGAACTATTCGTGTTTGTTCATATATTTCTTCCAAGTGCCATCTTTATTCTAATTGATCTTCTATTGAGTTTGTGCATATTCAATCTGTGATTGTATTTCTTTGATTTCAGTCCATATTCTTGAAAGATTCTCCTTGTGTCTAGTGTCTTTTGACAATTTTCACATTTAGGCAAATTCTCTCTTATCTTATTCAAGTACATCACTCTTCTTTAAATATTGATCAATTTCCTTTTCCTTTCCTAATTTTATTTTCGTCGCCATTGTTAAATTGTAGAATTCAGAAAATTAAACATACTCACAGAATATTGAACTTGTATTTATTAACTCGTAATGAAGACTGAACTAAAATAACAAACTCCAAAATAATGATCATCTGAACATAAGCTGATTTGAAATCATATGTTAACAGATATTATAGCTTAATTATTATTGATCAGGTAGTACTTCAAAGTGAAAACTTTGAGGTCTGAATGCTTTTCTTGTAATAGTGGATTCTATATTCTTTTTAAATTGTAATGTATTACTTTTTAAATGCATTTTGAGGTAATCGTTTAGGTTTTCTATTAAAGATCATATTGCGATAGATGATGATGAATACACTTTAATAAAAGTAAACATTTTAAAAATCCTTCTTAAACTTAACTGTACTTTCTGAAAATTTTACAGATTCTAAAGCTTCAATGTTATTATGAAACAAAATTGACTATTCAGAATGTTTTGTGCTCTATTGTGTTCTAAATGGATTGCTGAGATGAGTCATTGGTTGAAAATCGGTAGAATTGCTTTAGGTGTGACAATGCTAATACCCCTTTCTACCTGAAAACTTCTACCTGGAAGATAAAGCCCTCACAGGTCTGAGTTGGACCTACAGTTTTAGGTGGGTTCCGAACAAACGGGAAGCAATTTTACAGCAGGAAATTGTCTTTTTTGCTGGTCTAGCCAATCGGTCACCCTCACAGAAAGGACCTAGACGCTCGTGACTTATCTTATCCGACTGAACAGATATCTGCCATGGTTCGCAGCTTTCACTTCCCCAACTAGCAAAGCTGTAAACAAATGTTTTTGTTAATTTTTGTGCAATATTCATTGAAAAAAGTACTGTATAAGCACTTTCTATTGCAGCTCACCAATCCTCTATTCGAAGACTTAGCAATGGACGTGTATGACGAAGTTGACAGGAGGGAAACTGAAACATGTAAGTTTTTATATAATAATATAAATGATAAAATTATTAAAATTAAAATATAATATATTTAAATAAATTATGATATAAAAATTATTAAAATTTTTATATGATAAAATTATCATAAATTATCATTTTATTTGTTTTTGGTTTAACCATACAAATGAGTTGAGTTCACATTATGATAAAAAGTATAGCACAACACTGCCAACAATGGAAAACCCTAAAATTATATATATGTACGTATATAACGTTTCATAATTATATATTTTTAAAATCATTATAAAATCTATATATATATATAAATGAATGTCTGTATGTATGTTCCCTATAGACTTCAAAACTACTTGACAGATTGGCATGAAACTTTGGGAATATGTTGTGTGAATATTGGGGATGGTTTCTGACCATAAATTTTAATAGGGGGGGGGGGGGGGGCTAATAATAATTATTATTAACTAGCTGGCCCGACGCGCGTTGCTGCGTTCTCATAAAAATTCTCCTTGATTTTATTATTCGCCACCTCCCGCTGAGGTTACATTTCAAATTAGGAAAGAAGTTAGTCCTAGGTCTCTTCCAGCTGATCATAGAGGCTTCGTTGTTTTCTTAATCACCAGCTCTGAATGAAGAAACATTTCAAATTTAAACCTCCTACGACTATAAGGGTATAGAAGCTAGGTTTTTTATTTTATTATTCCCCACCTCCCGCTGAGGCTGCATTTCAAATTTCTAGCTGCATTGGTTAACAGGTGTCATCAACCCGGCATAATTACATTTCATCATACCCAGTCGTATGTTTCCTACATATTGCAAGGCTCCGAGTGCACGGTAGCCTACATGCAAAGTGCAAAGTTCAAAGACAGCGTAAATAACGCCGCTAAGGGCCTGCCATATGATTAAAAACTGTTGTCTTCTATCAGCTGTTCCTTTAAGCTGTTTGGCCGGCAAGTTCAGTAGGTTAGGTCTATAGAATGGATTAATTAATAATAATTATTAGCTCCCCTATTAAAATTTATGGTCGGAAACCATCCCCAATATTCACACAACATATTCCCAAAGTTTCATGCCGATCTGTCAAGTAGTTTTGAAGTCTATAGGGAACATACATACATACATACAGACAGACATTCATTTTTATTATATAAGGATTAATCCATTTTACAGACCTAACCTATTGAACTTGCCAGCCAAACAGCTTAAAGGAACAGCTGAAAGAAGTCAACAGTTTTTAATCAATTGGCAAGCCTTTTAGCGGCGTTATTTACGCTGTCTGGAACGCAAAGACTTTGCATGTAGGCTACGGTACAGTCGGAGCCTTCCAGTATGTAGGAAACATATGACTGGTTATGATGAAATGTAATTATGCCGGGTTGATGACATCTGTTAACCAATGCAGCTAGAAATTTGAAATGTATTCTCAGTAGGAGGTGGCGAATAATAAAATAAAAAACCTAGCTTCTACCCTGATAGTCGTAGGAGGTTTAAATTTGAAATGCTCATTGAGAGGTGGTGAGTAAGGTCTTACTGTGTAAGAAAACAACGAATCTTCTCTGATCAGCTGGAAGAGCCCTAGGACTAACTTCTTCCCTAATATTCCTAGAAGGTTGAAATTTGAAATTTAACCTCAGTGGGAGGTGGAAAATAATAAAATCAAGAATTTTTTATGAGAACGCAGCAACGCGCGTCGTGCCAGCTAGTATTAAATAAAACAAATTCATTCTAACAAAGCTTACATAGGTTTCAACTAAGATAAGCTAGAGAGAATAGAGAGATTGTAAAACAGAAAACAATAGAACTCTATGAAAAATATTGTTTCTAATTGAAATAGAATGATTATTATTGAATTGGATTAGGTGACATTCCGCCCATACTGCACTCAATTAACATACGTTTTTCGAAATAATAATTTATTACTACATAATCAGAGGACTTTGCTTTGCATTCCCACTCCTCACATGCCTAAATATATTGTACATGAATTATATAATGTACGCGAATTATATATACGTGAATATATATTGTACATTCACCGTAATTAATTTATAAATATATTGTTAAATGTTCGATTTTAACCAATTTCGTCGACTTTGTATTATTAATATTGTATAATTACAATGTTTTAGTTATGAAATTTCATTTTTGTAAAATTAATGTTTTAGGTTATTTTTTATTATGGCAGTCGATCCCAGCCTCAATTTTTTTATTTTAAGTTATGTTTGATTATATTATCATAAAACATGTTATTTTTTATTAATCGTATTATATTATTATACTATTTTATGGATAAAATTTAGTATTTCAGTTTTCGTATAATACATATTTTTGATTATTTTTCAGTATGGCAGTCGATACCGGCCTCATTACAGCTAGGCTCAGTGCCTTTTCTGCCAGTGAATCCGGACTTGTCTGCCATGCGTAATCAGGGCAGGCAAAAGTTGGCTCGTTTCAATCCCAGAGAGTTCGCTTCCCTTGTCATTGACATTCTCGCCGATTCTAAACGGAGGCAATCGCCTTTTCCCGGTAAGTACACTTGTTATTGGTTTTATTTGTTCTTTTACTGTTATTATTATTATTATTCTAAAGTTTCATTTTTCGGTAATAGAATCTTATAAGGATTTTCCATTACATAGGCCTAATTACAACAATGAAAATTAACAAGAGTTTTCGTATGTGAGGTCGTAAGTAGGAAGTGAAATAATGCTAAAACGTTTTTTTTTTTCAAATTAACAGAAATCAAAATCAAATAATTTTTATTTGTTATCGAGAATACACTTATACAAATAGAAGTTGCTATCCGCATTACAGTAAAAACTTTACAAAAGAGAGGATACAGGAAATTAGAAAAACGAGTATTGACTAGCATTGAACGATATAACATTAACAAAAATTTATCAATATAGAAAATAATTATAACAATATAGAAAATATAACGATATAGAAATATAACAATATGTAAATATGACGATATTCGCAATAATAAAGTTTTGAATAGTATAACAATAGTATAACGATGTAGAATATAATTTAGAAATATAACAATATGTAAATATAACAGTATTCACAATCATAAATTTTTGTAAATATAACAGTATTCGCCATCATGAAATTTTGATTAGTAACCTACAATTTGTATTATCACCAATTCACTATCGCATCTTTATTTATACTTATATTCATCTTCAACTATACTTCCTACTTAAAATTGTCATGAATCATAAATCCATGAACATAGACCTTGAAAACAAAACATTTCTCACGTATATATATAAACGTTATTGATTTTTTCTGCTGATAAATTGGACAACAAAACCATTATTTTATCCCGATTTTGAACTACATTGTGAGTATATTTAATAAGGAATCGACGTCTTAGACCCTCGTAAACCGGGCAAGATAGCAAAAAGTGCTCAGGTCTTCATTCTCTTTTTTATTGCAACAAGGACACCGTTCACCGCAGTTAATGAAATAACTCTTCCCTTGTAGAAAAAACCTTATCATTCTTTGGGATGATAATCGTAGCTGGGATAAACATCTTACTTTATCTATTCTAATTCTAAGACCTAGCTCATCTCCGATAGTGAAATTGGGATTTATTATTTTGTAAAGTGAATGAGCCTCAGATTCAAGAGATCTATTTATATCTGCGTTCTTAAGTCTATCTTTATATAGACTTGAAATTATTTCTATTTCGTCCCTGTCAATGTAATGAAACTCTCTATTATTATCATCCAATACACCTGGACACATATCTCTCAACTGTAAAACCCAATTACTTTTATTAGATGCACCTGAAAGGAACTTTTCGCGCAGAACTGTCAACATTGAGCGTACCTATGATCTGGCATTCTCTGCACCATGGACAACCATTGCAGAGCCCGCCGGAAAACGGTATGCTTCAAGCTGATCGTTGCCGCCTCCAGCCTCAGCATCCAACCCGGCGGACTCGCATTTACACGATTTAAAAATTGATTTTGAATCTTCTCTAGACTTTCTCCATACCAAATTGACAGAAATCAGTTTGTATATTATTAATTTCTCCATTCTTCAAGTGAAAAATACCAAAAATTATTTGAAGTGGAGTTATGGGTAGAGAGTGAAACAGACTTGTGACGCTGGGGAAGTGATTTCAAATCAATAGTATTCCATTTGAATGTTATACTCTGGCACAGAATACATACTGAAGTTGTAACTAATGTATTCTGTAACTTATAATTTATTATGAAGGTTAATGATTGTAGATGACACATAACTGACGTAATATTTTATGATACAACCTATTTGAAATATATGATGACATAATTGTCTGTTTCAGACTCGTTGCACTGTAGACAACTCAAAGACAATTCAGATGATGAGCCGTTGTATGATAGTGTGGCATCTGATGACGATTACGCTTCTCCCGAACAGATCGCTGCTCTGGTAAGTTCAAGATAACACAAGTAACATGAGTTTCTAAACTTTTTATTTTCAAAATGTTCTTTACTATTGAATATTCAGTGGTTCACAATAAAAATTGTTAAATAGTAATGGTTAATCGGCTAGCTAATGGTATAATAGTGGGAAGACGGACCTAGAAAGCTGCATTTGATTAGTTTCCAGCATTTAAAGCAAATGTAAAGCAATTTGGATATTAGAAATAAAATAATTGTAATTAATAATAATTCATTCTCGATGTTAATGACGATTATAAACGTGCGTCCTCAGTGAACAAAGAATACGTACTGCTCGCTGTTGTAAATATGTACATTCTCCATTATTCAATTTAAATCATTTTTAAATGGCTATTAATATTTTAATAATATTATAGAATGATATTTTTTAATAATATTATACAGTGAAGTCCCGAATAACCGAAATAAAGGGGGGGGGGGGGGGTTCTGCCGTTTCGGATAACGAATTTTTCGGTTAACCCATTAACATCTAAAAATCTCCTTCATTACTAAAATGGATGTGTAGGAATTGTGAGTTATACAGTAAAAACGATTTCTTTAGGAAAAAATTACTTTTTTTTTAGAAATACTGTATGTACATATGTAATTTACAGTATAATACAACTTATTTATTAAAAAAAACTCGAATATTGTGGATTGTTTCTTTCAATCACAATCCCTTTCCTTTAGGACCGTTCCGGTTAACCAGAGGCTTTACTGTAATTACTGTATTATGTTATTTTTGATAATAATTATTAACATTGTTTATTTAATTTAAAAATATAAGAGATTATATTCTTCTTCTCCTTCTCTTCATCATCCTCCTCCTCTTCATCTTTCTCCTCCTTCTCTTCCTCATCCCCTCATCCACCTCCTTCTCCTTAGGCTACAAAAACTAAATAAAAAATTGTATAATAAGCTTCTTATTCTATCAGATACACTCATAGCTGACTGAATAAGAAGCTTATTAGGAATTTTTTTTATTGAGCCTTTAAGCAGGTTGCCAGGTTCAATTGAATCTGGATTTCTAGACGTAACTTATTTACAAAATCAATTTAATATTTTTTCTCATCCATTTTCTCCATCTTATTTATCTTCATTTTTTCTTCTCTTTCCTCCTCCTCCTTTCTTCTTTTTCATTTTTCTCTTCATTTTTCTCTTCATTCTTTCCTTCTCCTCCATCAATTCCTCATTTAAATCAAAATTTTACTTGTCTTCACTCTCAGCGCTAGAGTTTCTTCGACAGAGATCAGCATCTAGACTTTCATGTATTAGCTGTTTATTATTCTATAAATAAATTGCATAATTTATTAAAATAGGTAGCAGCCAACGCCAGCGGTAAACCGATGCCGACAATGCACCGCAGTTCGTCGGAAGCGGTGGCTGCATTAGACACCACCCAGCTGCCACCCAGTCCGCAACATGCCATCCGAAAATCGGCCGCATCCCAGTCGCAGACCTCGTCTATCTTGATTTCGTCTAATTCGGCCGCCATTGCCAATCCGGTGTCTGGAATTGAGGACGAACTTAGGACACAGCTGGCCTCGTCGCAGCAGATTATCGCGGAGCTCACTGCTCAGATACAGAGGTTACAGACTAAGGTAAGTAATTGAACTACGTTTAAGTGGTCGTGGGTTCAAATCCCGCTTCACCGTAAGGCATTTATGTGTAATCATTCACCTCATTACCCACGCAAAAGTCTCGGACTCATGTGAGCATCATCAGCAATTAAAAAAAAGAAGAAAAAAAAGTTTCAATTGAATTCTCTATTTGTACTGATAAGTGCTGTCAATTTTCAATTCAAATTTATTTCTCATTTTATTTGTTCACAATGATACAATTTCTCACAAAAACAAATAGTTTAAAGGGTCGATTACATTGGTATAGTTACTAGCTAAGCGAGTAGCGAGTAGAAACGTTACAGACCGACTGTGCTACAGCAGCTCGTGCTACACTGCCCACAGATAGTTGCAAATCCGGCAAATCCAAAGTAAACAGACTCTCTACTTTAGTTTTGGTACTAGCTGGCAGAGTAGCCAACACCAAAATACAATATTATTGTGGCCAAAGCCGACATTTAACCGCACAGGCTGCCAACATATCACTTCAGATAAGACATATTGTATTTTCTGTGAACTGTTTTATTGAAATTTTATTGAATAATTGTAGGTAAACTTCATATTTTAATTTTGTGTTGCAATATTATTTATTGTTTTTGAAATTCCATAGTATGGGGATAATTCTGGAGGTCAAATTTTTTCTATATATGCCGAGCTGCTGTAGCACGGTCAGTCTGTAACGTTTCTACTCGCTACTCGCTTAGCTAGTAACTATCCCAATGTAATCGACCCCTAAGTACATACTATGAAATGAATCAAGACCCACCAGATTTAATGTTTGAGCATGAACAGGAGCTGCACGTTCAGAAAAATCGTTTGAA
Organism: Conomelus anceps; assembly: GCA_948455865.1. Lineage (NCBI taxonomy): Eukaryota > Metazoa > Arthropoda > Insecta > Hemiptera > Delphacidae > Conomelus > Conomelus anceps. The sequence continues at coordinate 47,821,994 of OX418221.1, forward strand.
AAAATATAGAAACAAAATTTATTAATTTCGAATTCCTTCAAGAGCTATTAATTTATACTGAAGACTTCCGAAATGGCGGATATTGACAAGCTGATGGAAATCGATGAATGCTACTGTACAAAAATATCAGTCACCACCGGGAATCGAACCATGGACCTCACAATTCGGGCGCCTTAACCACTAGACTACAGTGACCCTTTTGTACAGCAGCATTCATTTTTAACTTGGCCATATCGGCTCGTATCTCACAAGTTAGTTCGAAGTAACTGACGATTTAACAAACTGAGAAATATTTAAAATTAATAAATTCTGTTTCTGTATATTTGTCATTTGAAATGACTGACAATTTAACAAACTGACAAATATACAGAAACAGAATTTATTAATTTTGAATTCCTTTAAATGCTATTAATTTGTACTGAAGACTTCCGCAATGGCGGATATTGACAACAGTATTAAATAGCTGATGGAAATCGATGAATGCTACTGTACAAAAATATCAGTCACTACCGGGAATCGAACCACGGACCTCCCAATTGCCGGTCAGGCGCTTCAACCACTAGACTTGTGAAAATATATACTATGAGATGAGAAATAAGACAAAGGTGTAAACACAAATCTCTTCTGTAACATTAATGCGAGTTGAATAGAATGCAATAACAGTATTAGAATTATGTGAAAATTAATAATTACCAATAGAAGACATAAGAAGTGTAACAAGAGGCATTATCTAATCCATGAAGTTACAAAAAGAAAACAAAGAAAATAATCATAATAAGTGAGAATGATTTATAATACTGAATCTAGGCCAGGCAAGCATAATATCGTTGTTAAATTTGAGACAAAATAGAATTACGGCCGGTTGCACGAAAGCCAATTAAATTTAATCTCTGTAGAATGACGTCATTCTACGGAGATAATGGAGACTTCGGACCTAATGGAGAGAATTTAGTTGCATAAAGGACAATTACAAGTGATAACGCCGATTAGGCTAACCGGCGTAAAATATATTTAACGGCCCGATCACTGAGGATTCAATCTCACTAATGCATGTTAAGTAACATTTTATAGGTTATGTTTACTGTACCAGAACATGGAACTGTAAATTAGGCCATAGGTTTTAAAACCCTTTCAAAATTGATAAAATCTATTAAGAATATAATAATATTGAGATAGTTGAATAATGATTCAAATAATTCACAATGAAGTGATTCTGATTCATATTTTTTCTCAACTTCAGAATCAGCTGTTGATTCAAATAACAGTGTTGTCAGATTGTGCCCGTTCGGTTAACGAAAATTAGCTAATGGCTCTTTGTGAAACAGAAATTAACCCGCTACACTTACGACAATTAGTTAACTTACATTAAACTCATTATTTAATTGGCTTTTTGCAACGAGCCGATAGAGTTTAAACGTATCCAGTCATCTTTCAAGTCTTTTCCTCAAAAGTCTACTCATTTTAGAATGTATCAATTCCTGTGGAACAATATTAAACAGTCTATTGAAATTGTAAGTGAATAATTTTATTCTGGACATTCTACTCTTGTGCTTCGGATATTGTAAGCATTTCTGTGTATTTTGTTTCATGGACTGGAATAAGCATTATAAGTGAGATGGATGTTGAATGTTCTTTTCTACAACTAAAGTACTAAAAATTAATTTCTAACATTTCATTATCATAAATTTTATTGGCAGGTTGACGAAGTAACTCAAGAGAATCGCGAACTGCGCAGTGCCGTTCAACAAAACTCCGAAACAGAGACTGAACCAGTTTTAGATGTAACAAGAAGTGTGCCTTCAAGACCTGTCTCCATGTACGAAACTAGAGAATCGTTAAGAGCTCAGGTAGGCTGTTCAAAAAACCTTTCTTGTTGCCAACTTTTAATTTCTATTTTGCATTACTTCACATGAATCCACATAATACAAAGATGAGATCATACCTCATGCGGCGTATGAAAGTTAATAGCAAAGTAGAGGAAAACATATTAGACAAAAGAACAAAACAAAAACGAATAATTTAAGAGATTGTAATAAACATGGTATAGCTATTTGTGTAACTAGAGTGCAAAGTGGTGTTTCTGCACCGAGAGAAACAGTTTTTCGAGTACAGAAACAATACTTAGTGCTCGAATTACACATTACATTTTTCCTACAGTAACGTATAAAGTAATTTAAACAGAACAAAACAGGACATACATAACCTGACAATTCCTCACACCTAACCTATCTTCGAATCAAATCGATTTCAACAACAACTACAGCTGACTGTGTTTCGTAGCTGAAGCAGAGTAGCCAACCTATTTTGAATGCAGAATAGGGAACCTGCGTATTACATGCTCACTATTTTGTGTTGCAAATGTGGAGTGCGGAAAAGTACTTTCGCGCACTGGAATTTACTTTCCCGCACTGGTGCAGGAATAGACTATTTTGCATGCTAGAGTTACTGCAAAAATAGGCACTTTTTTGGGTCACTGTAGGAAAAATTTTTTTTAGACCCGAACTTCCTCAATATCTATTACCTTTATTACCTTTTCCTCTTGTATCCTTCACTCCTCCTTCTCATGTTCTTTTTTATTATCTTGTTCTTTCCTATTTGTACTTCTCAATGCCCTCCTTTATCTATTTCCCTTTCTGTTGTTCTTAATTTTCTTCTCCTTCTTCTCCTCCTCCTCCTCCTCCTCCTCCTCCTCCTCCTCTTCCTCCTCCTCCTCCTCCTTTTCCTCCTCATCCTTTTCTTCTTCTTCTTTTATGCAATTTGTGAGTGGTAGTGCTCAAAATAAAAAGAGTATTTTAAAAAGTCAATCTCCCAATCGAAATATAAATTAGTGTCAGTATATTCCCAGATGTGTGTTTAGTTATGGAAATTATCAAAAGTAATAATTTACTGATAACAGAGATTTGCTAAAAAATCTACTCTAAACCCTCATATTTCACAAAATTATTTATAAAAAAATTCTTGCAGCAATAGATAGCATTTTAATACCTTGTATTTCTAGTGCCATAGCTGATTTCGACTGTAGGCTATTCTTCAGACTAGGAGGAGTGAGGTAGGTTGCGATTATTTTCCCCTTTCTTTGTGGTGGCGAAGTTGGTATTGTGGAAGGTATTCATAATGAATATTAAGACGAAATTGTCACAACCACATTTATTAAAAATATTGAGAAACTAGTTTCGGTTGTTGCACCATTATCAATCTCAATCAAACAAACAGGTTTGTTTGAGATTGATAATGGTATAACAACCGAAACTAGTTTCTCAATATTTTTAATAAATCTGATTGTGACAATTTCGTCTTATTATTGATTGCGACTATTTTCCTCACGGAGCTAACAGTGTTGTATCTTTGGGAAGCCTACCGAAACAAATTCTGAATCTACGCTCAACAGTCTTCTCCCTGCTTTATACAGGGTCTGACTGCACAGATGACTGTGTATACTATCAAGGCACATCTCTGATCTACTTCCTGTATCCAAGCCATCATTTGACTGAGACGTTTGAAAAGCAACACAATTGATGTAGCCTTTTTTGTATCCGAGATGAAAAAAACTTAATTCACCTCAAGCCACAGAATTAGGCTATTTAATAACCTAATAACCGCTAATACAAGAAACTTCGAAAAAATTACCTAAACCTGTGGTACACGTCTTTAAAATGAGTCTAGACGATTTGATATAATGTCGTGTTTGCTTCCAGTCGAATATAGTTGGACCAATGCCGCAGTCCGAAGAAGTGATCAGACGAACAGAGCAGGTGACCAAGCGCATACAGGAGCTGTGGTCCACCATGCAGTCTCCGGACAGTCGGCATACATTTGTGCCATGCGCTGAACGCATTCGAGTCGCCGTAGCCGAGCTAACTGCCATTTTTCCCCAGGTATTCATTTGCGATTCTCTTCACTATAGAAATGACATTTTAAAATAATAGAATTATGCCAATAAAAAAAGTAAACAGCTTGTACAAGAGCTTGTAATTCCATTCTACATCATTTAGAAATAAGTGCCCATATAGGTGTGCAGTCCATTTTGCAATTCTTAAATCAGCTGAAATTAACAATAAATAGTAAAAAAATGCCAATACCTTCAATTAAAAAACAAACATAATTCAAATGAAGATAGGGCTATAAAAGTGTTTGTAAACGATAATCAACTAAATCAGGAAGAAAATATTGCATTTCTAGGAGTTTTGTTGGATAGCCGATTGACCTGGGCTCCATACATTTAGAATATAATTGTAAAATTTCATCTGGGGTATTTGACCTGCGACAGCTCGCTAGATTGAATGACAAAAAGTTACTTTTTACAGCTTACCATGGGCTCTTACTGTCACATATTAGGTATGCTATCTTAGTATGGGGTAATTCATCAAAACAAAACCTGGATAGGGTGTTTCAGATCCAAAAGAAAGCTGTTAGGTGTATGGAAAGAATAAATAGATTAGCTTCATGTAGGCCGTTGTTCAAGGAACTTGGTCTCCTAACTATACCCTGCTTATATGTGCATGAAGCTACTTTGTATGTAAAAAAGAATGATATTAACCAAAATCTTTACGTACATGATTACAATACAAGAAACCGAGGATATTATCACTTGGTGAGCCACAACAGTAGCTTATTGAAACAAAAACCTAGTTATGTTGATAGGAAACTCTACAACAAGCTACCACAGTTTTTAAAGATTCTTGAAAATATAGAAATATTTAAAAAACAATTGAAAAAATATTAAGTTGAAAAAGCTTTTTATAGTGTACAAGAGTTCCTTTCATATCAAAATTAAGCCTCACCTCAACTAATTCAATTCAAATTTATTTCCACACCATAATACAACAGAATATATTATACGTATAAGAATATGCATATCAAATAATAACACTTCGAAATTCAGTAACTTAATAACTATAATAAATGTCAGTACTTAACAATGACAAATATATTTATCAAATGTGGCACAAGAGGTGGAAAAAACCACTGGCATAAGTGAAAACACTTGTTCACCAGTTGAAGTAGCATTAATACGGTAGTTCTCCGTCACAATCATCCATTTCAGTTTAAAACAAAAACAAACAATGGAAATATAAAAGCAATTATTCACAAAAAATATATATAGGTTATGCATAGAGGATAAACATAGCTATTGGAAAAAATATTATCATACTGCTAATAAACGCCACTAACATTGTTACAAAACACCCAAATCAAAGTAATGGTTATCGATTATCCCATCTCCTTACATTATTAATTGATATAGTAATTGTGGTAACTAGTGTATAAGATTGTATAATTGTTAATCTGACTTGTCTTATACTCCTTAACTGGAGTCTTGAAGACGTAATCTACAAAAAAACAAGTAGAATTCCATTCTTATTTTGACAAGTTTAACTAAAATTCACAGCTATTCACTTTAGAAGACGATTGGTTTGCAATAATTCTATACTTTTTTGAGATGTGAAGTATGTTCAAGCATAACTTCATTGAGATTATGATAGTATGCTCGTTTGACATATGAGGTGTGTGAGAATAGAAATAAAACTGATTTTATACTTGTTTTCATTTTTTTTTTTTTTTTTTAGTGAACAATAAGACGAAGTTGTCACAACGACATTCATTAAAAATAGTGAAATACTAGTTTCGGTTGTTACACCATTATCAATCTCAAACAAACTAAAACTAAAGTACAGAGTAGCTTAATATATACTAAACACGGAATGATACTGAAGGGATAGGCTGGCTTTCATTGAAGGTTTGTGATGCGCTGAAGGCCATAACAAGTCACGCCCACTGGTGGGAGGAGCAACAAGAAAAAATAAGAATCAAAATCAAGAACCAAAAACCGGGAACGTCTAAATAGTAACAAAGAGAACAAGAATACACAAGTAGGCTAGAATTGAATCATTTTTAAATTAAAAAATTGAAGCTTTACTCTGTACTTTAGTTTTAGTTTGAAATTGATAATGGTGTAACAACCGAAACTAGTATGTCACTATTTTTAATAAATGTCATTGTGACAACTTCGTCTTATTATTCATTATGGATATCTTTCACAATATCACCTTCGCCACTACAAATAAAGTTTTAATTTCTTTCAAACACCAGTTTTTCAAACACCTCCTGCCCAAGGGAACTTCTTTGAAGGGGACAACAATTTTGTTGGAAAAAAATGAAAACTTTATTTATTTAGTATAAATATCAGTCTCATTACTTCTCTCACTTACTTCGTATTTATGTTTTATTTTTATGACTATTGTTCTTACTGTACTACTTGCAATGCATGTTAATTACTACTAAAGATGATAATTATGAACAATAGCAGCATACATTATCTGTGACAACTTGGTCAACTAAATACCACAATAGCAATAATATTAGGCTACAGTATGAACAAGACACAGATGTTCGCGTTTTTATTTGTTATACTTTAATTATGATGTTGAAGATTGATCTTGTTTCCACTAATATATAATAAAAACTTTAAAAACTCTACTGAGTGTAGTGTGGGTCGTCTGACGATGTTTTTAACATCAGAGTGAAACGTCCGTCACGCCATAACGTGAGTCTCAATTTCCACTTAGGCTTGTCTCACACTGGATCCGCTCAGTCAAGTCCCGTCAGCTCAGCACAGGTCATTCAGCTCAGTTCCAGCAGTTGTCTCACACATTGCATCAGTTCATTCTGCTCCAATTTTGGGCACCAACCAAATAACAATAACAAACCTTTAAATATTCTAGTAGAGAGGCTGAAATCAATTTTCAATACAGATAGAATAGTTCATATTAATTGTCTACAGCAAAAAAATTGTTTTGACTGTGGTATCTTTGCTCTTTTTCACCTTGAAAACTACACTAAAGAAAGACTTGAAAAAAATGTACTCCTAAGAACTTTGAAATGTGAAAGTTTAACGCTAGGAAACAAAGATTGCATGTTTTGCGCACAATTGTTGATTTTTTGAAACTTCAGTCAAATGAATTTGAAACTATAACACTGATGTAAGTTCACATTCGATGGTTCTGGAGCACGATGGTCTTGAGAGGAGTTCCCTTCTGCCTAGGTCAAGAGCTGCTGACACCAAAAGAAAGGTAAAACTCTTCATGGATAGCCAGGGTAGGACAGTGGTTGATAGACTAGTGTATGGCAAAAGAAAAAATTGTAGTGTTACAGGTACACTTAAACCTGGAGCTGGATTTTAGGATGTGAATAAAGAGAGTATTAGTGACTGTTCCGATCTTGGCCCACTGGATGCTGCAGTATTTATTGCAGGGACAAATGATATAGCTAGAAATGAGGCCAAGTGTTTTATATCAGCTTTGCGCAGGAGACTAATTGAAATGAGGCATACTAGAGTTTTTATTTTTGATGTCCCACATAGGTATGACCTCCCTAAGTGGTCTTGTATAAATGAATCGGTGGCGTGGACCAATATGGAGATATGCAAAATTTGTAAACACTTTAGCAATGTTACTCTTTTGGAACTGGGTAGTTCTGAGAGGCGTTTCCATACTAGTCATGGGCTTCACTTGAATGATCTGGGGAAGCGCTACATTGCTGCACAGATTTTGAAGGAACTTGATCAAGAGGTAGACTTTCAGTTTGAAAATCCTATCCCCCCTTAAAAAACTAGACCACTCAGACGATATTGATAATAATCAATGTCGGTTGAGTTCAGGGGAAAATGAGGCCATAGATCTAATTAAGATGAAGCCAGCGACTCAAAGAATAAAATTTCTACACCAGACATTCGGTCTTTGAACAATAAACTTGATCGACTAGAAATATTCCTTGACTTGGAAAGGCCAGACCTCCTAATTCTGACTGAACATGGCCTAAAAAATACAGAGATAAGTTGTGTCAATGTAGTAAATTTGCATCTTATTGATTATTATTGTAGATTTAATAAGAGTATGGGTGGTGTTGCTTTATATCACAGGTCAAGCGGTAATCAACAGCCCCAGAACATTGTGAAAGTAAATGTAAGTGAATTTTGTCTGGAGGGTTGCATTGAACTAGCTTGTTCCAATTTTAATATAAACAAGGAAATATACATTCTTCTTATATCGGTATTTATCGGCCTCCAAATGGCGATTTGTACTTGTTTTTCAACAATCTAATCAATGTCTTTGAGAAATTATTGACGAATTTGGGAATCAAATTAATCTGTGCAGGTGATTTCAACATTGATTTTTTGGTGGATTCTCCCCAATGTAGAGCTTTTTTGAATGTATTAGAGCAATTTAATTTGAAATACAGCATTGAACTTCCCACCAGAATATCTGAACATAGTAAAACGGCCATTGACAACATAATAACTAGCAATTCGTTAACTAATATAAATGTAGAAGTAATTAATTCATGGCTCTCTGATCACACTGCTCAATCCATAGAATTGAAACTCAGACAGTGTTCACATATACCAAGAAATGGTACCTATGTTACTTTCCGTAACTGCAGTGTTGATAATATGACTGGTTTGGAAGCGGCTTTGTCAGTAGTGGATTGGAATTTTATTGCCTCTGAAAAATACTCAAACAAAAAGTATGATTTGTTCCATCACACTTTCCTATATTATTATAACATCCATTGCCCTATTGTGACCAAAGCCTCACCTGCAAGTAGAAAGTTGAAACATAGCTGTGGAAACTGGATGACATAAGAAATAAAACAAATCAGAATTTTGCTTGAGTTTGCAACAGGGAAAGCACATTCAATGCCAATTTTAGATACTTCTCTCATTAACAGTGAGAAAAATCTCTATGACCAGCTAGTAACTAGAGCAAAAAAAGAATTTTATGGTAATTTAATAAAAAAATTCAACTAATAGATCTAAAACTAGTTGGAAGCTAATTAATCAATTTAGAGGAAAAGGGTTTGAAAGAAAAATTGACTGTGCAGCACTTGTTTTTGAGGATGAACATATTACAGACCAAGAATGTATTGTTACCGAATTTAACAATTTTTTTGCTACTGTTGCTCAAAGAATAAGTAAGGATTTGAATGGAACTCAACAGCAATCTAATAGTACCTTAGGTACTAACAGCAACCTTAAGGTTGAGCGATCGATAAAAAAAATTTAATATTTTTTTTCTTCTAAATTATTAGACAGGTTCTTAGGACAAAATGTATAGGATTAAATTTTTTATTACCTCCCGTTTGTTCATAATGGGACTTCAAAAGTGGCTTTTTTGAGGATAATGGACAACTACTAATCAAAAAATTTAAAAAATATATACACAAGTCTCCTTTTTACTATTGCAAAAAATACGTCAACTTTTTTTTAAGAATCTCAAAAAATAAGAATTTATTTGCATTTTAAACACTTTTTTCGTATTAAATGTTTGTTTGACAGACTTCAAATCTATCGGAACTTGTAGCGCTGTTCATGATGAATACATTGAATGCTCAACCCTTTTTATCATCGCAATAATAACCGTTTGGTGTGTGTACCTTTCAACCGTGGTTTTATGCGTGCTAAGCTCGCTATGCACACAACGGATGATATACAGCGCCCGCACTCGCAAGAAGAAAATAAAAACTGCTAATCACAGCCACCTTCCCCGTTCAGCATTCCACCTTCCCCACCATTTCCTGTGACTCATAACTCCATCACGAGAAATGCTAGAGCTGCCTTGTATTGCGTTTAGCTGAACGGTCTTCGATTGGGGAACTGTTGCCCAGCCGGTCAAGCTCTTCGTATTGCAACGCTTCCGTAAATCGTTCATATCTCAGTTACTAATAAAAATATTGGAATGAAATAAATTTCAATGTCTTCCTCATATCATTCTCTACAATTAATGCTATGTCCTTTTATAATTGCCATAATTTGAAAGTTATTCCTGAACAAATCTAAAGAATAAGGTATTTACGATTGCATACGTTTTTATTTTCTTCAATAGCCATATTTCCAGCGTTTCACAACAAAATGTTTTAGACAAAACCTTTAGTTCGTTTTCAGATCTTCAAATCTATATATAATAACTAATACTTCATGGCCTTGAAATGACGACCAACATTTACTAAAAGGTATCACCGTGTCCTTGTTTCTGTTCGTGTAATGTGTAGCTACAAGTACTTTGTCAGTGGCGGATCTTTCAGGCTGAAGCCCCCAAAACCTCCAAAAATGTTATTGCTAAGAAAAAAATTGTTTACCAATATAATCAGAATGAAGCTCCTAAAATATTCATTAGCAAGAATTACCAAATTCCACTACCAAGTCTTCAATTGTATGATCTGTTAACGTTTTAATACTGTATTAATTCTTAGTTACATTCACATTGCCTGAAACTAATCACCACAAAAAGGTTTTGGGTTGCAAAGCGACTAGCAATGAAGACAATGACAATGTTGACTCTTGGACCAAGACCAAGTCTCCAAACAAAAATTATGTGTCCCCATAATTATGCATTTATCACTCTCGCCAGTAGAACTACTTTGTTTAATTAGATGTACGATATACTTGAAAATAAATCCTTTTCACATTTTAATCTGCCTTTCATCAAATTGCATAAGGAAATTAATTAATAAACAAGACATCCTGAAAAAACGTTTTTAATTAAAAAAATAACTATGGTACCATACTGTTATGATTGCTCCATTATACGAAAGTCCTTTCACAAAATTTTCCTCCGTTCAGCATCCCCAAAATGAAATCCTAGATCCGCCACTGCTTCGTCAAGCCTACCTTTTCTATTTTTTATTCGTTTCCAAGAAAATTTGTTTTTATCGGTTTAATTTTAATAATATAATAGTATAGCAAAGATGAAAATATAATGTAAACACGTTTAACTTTTGTTGGTTATATTACAATTTTATTCAGTTTTAGCAGTCACTTGCTGTGCTCTCTTTAGGTCATGACTCACTAGTAGGTGTCCGAATGCACTATTTTTTTATAGTTGATAATATATTGGTATTTAGGCGTTCGATTGATACAATACACAAATTGAAATTTTAAACACTTATACCAAAAACATTTATTCGGAAGCTGAAACCTGCACGTCGTCAAAATAACATCTATTAAAACACTATAACCTAAAATCAATAGCTTTTATTGACCTTAAAAATGAATCTATTTTCTAAGTTGTCTAATTTTTAGTTCTTGAATGTTATGATTTTGGTCTCTGATATATTTTTTAATACTAATATTGAAATAGACTTTCCTGATGGTTTCGATCAACCAGTTTTTATGGCTATCTTCTCTACCAATAGAAAAATGAGGAGATTCCTCAAAAACGTTCATACTCGAGCAATGTATGAGGAATTCGTTACTATAATATCTGAGGCTGCTTTGAAGTTTCTGCTTTAAGAATATTTTGAAAATTTTTTCACAAATTTTGCAAATCTGATTCACATCTGATGAGGGCAGTACTAAACCTCCATGAGTTTTTATCGATACTAAATTAACACTAAGATTGACAGGGCTGTCATCACAGTTTGAGGTGACAGCTGCTAAACATTCTTCGCATTTGATTTTGAAAATTGGATCCATTGGTTCAGTAGACTATTCCTCTTCATAATTTTCGAATGAAACCTTCGAGGAATTATAAGATATCGTGGGTGACAAATACTAGTGGAGAGGGGGTAGTTTTGAACATGGGGTACCTTTGAACAACAGCTGTTATGGCTTCCATTTTAATGCAATTGGTTTGATATTTCCTATAGAAGTTGGTATCACTGTTAATATTGGAGGGAAGTGAAAGAAAGTGAGGTTAATGTTGAGACTTGATTGTTACTGACATCTTGGCATTCAGCATTTTTCCAAGTTTTTAGACTTCTGTTTGAATAGCTGTGTGATCTTCAAGCTTCATTTCGTATGAATACCAATTGAAAGGTGAGTTAATTACCTACTATTTCACATATAATTAAAGTTCAATGGAATCTTACTTTGCTCTCTAACCTATAATTTGATATATCTTGTCACATGGGATAGCTTTGAACAGATGAAGTGGGGTGGCTTTGAACATGTTCAAATCTCCCCCATGGGTAGCTTTAATATGTTCAAATCTTCCCCATGGTAAATTTTATTGGTTTGTTCCCAGTAAAAATATCCAAACAAGCTATTAAATGGATATTGACTTTTATAAAATGAGATCAGAGGCCTGTATCATAAAAATTTAGAAGTCTTTTGATACAGGAACAGCTGATTTTACTGCCTATATGAAGCATGTAATAAGAGTTGATTTTAGAGGAGATTCACCTGTTTTTCGTGACTTATAAGTTTTATGAAACAGGCTCAAGATGTACTTTTTGAAAAATAAAAAATTATATGATTGATTTGTTCCCAACTTTGTGTGTTCAGAGCCATACTACTGATGAATGTTCACTTTTATGAATGACTGGAATTTATGAATGATGAATGAGTGGTATTTGGTGTTTATATGTATAGAGTAAATATATAGAGATTAAGCTATTCTTATTTCATCAATTAGTAATTTCTATGTTTTAATTTTGTTTCAGATGCCAAGGACTTATAAACGGAAGAGAGAGGAGGAAGTGGATGAGGAAACAGTCCAGCATGCCATGGATGCTGTCCTTCATGGCGGGATGACACACAGGGAAGCAGCTGCAATGTATGGGATTAAATATAATACACTTTTCTACAGAGTCCAGAAGAAAAATGATGACCAGGGTAAGATGGGAAAATTTTCAAACAAATATACTGTCAATCAAGTATTCACAACAGAACAAGAGAACATGCTGGAAGAATACATTCTAAATTGTTCAAGAATGAATTATGGACTCACCTTCCACCAAATGCGTCTATTAGCATATTCATATGCAATGAAACTTGGCCAGTGTCCAGATAAATGGGCTGAGAATAAAATTGCGGGACTAGAATGGCAAAAGTCCTTCATGAAAAGGCATGTAAGATTAACATTAAGGAAACCAGAAAACACTAGTATGGCCAGATGCACTGGTTTTAATGCCAAGAGCGTAAAATTTTTTTTTGAAAATTATCAAAGTGTACTTGAAAAATACAAGTTCTCTGCTGAATTCATTTTCAACCTAGATGAAACTGGGGTGACAACTGTTTTGCAAGCTCCTCATATAATTGCAGAAAAAGGTATAAAGCAAGTGGGGCAAACCGTTTCAGCAGAGAGAGGGAAACTAATTACAATGTGTGCAATAATTAGTGCCACTGGAAATACAGTACCACCAGTCTTTGTATTTCCTCGGGCTAGACTGAGTGATGAAATAAAAATGTTGCTAATGGAAAATGCACCTGAAGGCAGTCTTGCTCTAAACAACAGCCCCACAAGTGGGTGGATGACTTCTCCTTTATTTGTGAGCGTTTTGGAGCATCTGAAAAACTACTCAATGTTCAAAAGAGAATCCAATCCTTTTACTCCTTGACAATCATGAGAGCCATTGCTCTCTTGATGCCATAGTCTATGCTAGAGATAATGGCATCATAATGTGCACATTCCCACCGCACTGTACACATACGCTGAAACCATTGGATGTGGCAGTGCTGGGACCATTCAAAACCAAACTTGCACAGCGACAAAACAATTGGTTGCTGAATCATCCCAGGGAAACACTTACTGTGTCTCATCTCCCCAAACTCATCAAAGAAGCATATGATCTCACATTTACTACAGTAAATATATTGTATGGATTCAAGAAAACTGGAGTTTGGCCTTATGACCCTGATGTTTTTGAAGAGAATGATTTTGTTCCAGCCATGTTGACTCCAGTAGCTGATCCTATTCAAGCTCCATTGGTTGATCATATTCAAGCTCCATTGGCTGATCCTATTCAAGTTCCAGTAGCAGATGAGAAGAACAGTGCTTGTGACCCCCAGGCTTCACCCACAGACAAGCTTACAACAGTTGTCACACCAGAGAGTGTACGACCACATCCTAACCGAAAGACAGTAATAGACAATAATGGAGTAAAGAAGAAAGGAAGAGGAAAAGGAACATCCAGGATTCTGACATCCACTCCTGAAAAAAAACAGAGTTGAGCTGGCACTTCAAGAAAAAATAAAGAAGTCTTTGAAAAAAAACACAGAACAAACCTCCATGCAAAACGTCCAAACGTAATCCTTTTGAGGTAGAAGAGAGCAGTGTAGAAGACATCAATTTAGACTCTGATTCAGAAAGTGGTAAGAATGATAATTCATCAGATGATGAATGTGTGTCTCTCAAAAATGACTTGAAGAAGAATGACTATGTTTTAGTTAAATATGAAGGGAGAAAAACGTTTGTTCACTTCATTGCTTCTGTTGACTTAAACTGCTGTGACTCAGAAAAATTGAAAGTTACTTTCACGAAAAAGAAAAGTTATGGGAGTAAACAGTTCTATCTTCCTAATAATCCAGAAAAAGGAGAGATCTTGTATAGTAATATTGTGTGTCAATTAGCAGAGCCAAAAACATCAGGGAATACTGAACGAGCTAAACGACTTTTCAGTTTCAAATTCAATTTCAACAAATATTTCCTTGGTTAAAATATTGAATAACTTACTGAAAACTTATTGATTATACTATCACTAATCATTTTTCTGAACTGATTACTTATCAGACAATAATGAGTCAACATCAATATTGTTATATAATGTACAAATAAACTCCTGAAATTCTTACATACTCTTTTATATTGCTGTTCAAATGTACCCCTCATCATGTTCAAAGGTACCCCATAGTGGGGTAGAATTGAACAAAAACCAATTTTTTTTTTTAATTTTTTTTTCATCTACAGTTTCTAACTGTTTGTTCTGAAACTATTTCCAAAGCATTGGGAATTAAATGGAGATTCTCATTAGATTTTGTGAATGTTCAATTTACATGCACTTGATAAATTAATAACAAAAGTTGAAAACTTGTTCAAAACTACCCCCCTCTCCACTACTCCTTATTTCTTCACAATTCTTTTAAAGAAGAATTAAGAAGTTCCGCATTTCTTCTAAAGAAGAGAAGAGGAACGAATGGAAATGATAGAAAACAGTGGAGAATTGGAAAAGAGATGACAATAGAAATTTGTAGGAGAGATGAAAATAAAAAAAGTCTAAAGAGTGAAAATGAGGATAAATTAAAAGTAGAAGAAAATGAAATAAATTTTTCAAAGTTGTTGACAAGCGAGGAAATGCAGCTTATCAATACATGGCTGAGGACTACTATGGCAGAATAAGCAGACTTGTTTTATTAGCACTACTTCACATTCACTTAGATAATCACTCTAGAGCCTAGATCCTGGATCCTCAAAAAATTGTTGGGAGATTTTGGCTGAATCACTTAACATGTAGTTTTAGAGGTAATTTGTCAAAAATTTTCTCTGGGAGTTCCCCGAACCCCCGTTCTGAAATAAATAGACATGTATATTACTTCAATTTATTGTAAGAAGTCTACTACTCCAAATTACAAATTAATATTGTAATTATTGTACCGAGATCCCCCCCCCCCTCCATATACTGACCTTGTAGTTATGCCACTGGTTTGTGTGATGTAACGATAAGAGGTTATTGAAATTTTTATTTGAAATATATCATTATAGGTAATAGGTGAACAATTAAATTTTAATTTAATTAAAAAGCACACGTCATAGCTCAGGGATCTTTCCTCTCACGGAAAGGCCTAATGCGATAGTTATTCAGCCTACAAAATATTATATGGAACGATAAATAGACGATAAGGCCATAATAACTAGTAGTGTAGTAGTTTTGTGAACAGAAGACCTCATAAGGATGCTTGCAAAGAGGAATTTAGGCTACTCTATGTACTCAATGATAATCACTATCGCAAAATTAAACACAGTCATCAGACCTAACCCTTGATTAAATTCGCGTAGTCGATTTTTACATGTTTGGTTTTCATAAAAGGTCACTCTGTATCACATCAAAAAGGCTGTAGTTTCTATTTGCGAGACAGTTGGTTGCACAAAAAATTGGATTTCAGATGTGTGATTAAAAATGAGTTTATAAAACAATATTAATTAAATTCGTATATAATTTACTTAGTAATCACTTAATTATACTTTATTAAAATATTAGAAATTAATCAAATATGAATGATATCTTTATTTATATGAATAAGGCTCAACGAGATGAATAACCAGATGTTAGGGCTATCTATGGATGTGATTCCAATTGCGTAATTATGATTGATCTCATTTTAAAAATCATATGTTGCAAAAGAAGAAGGCTTGGTTGCCTTTCTTTTTTCTTATTATTATCCTTTAAATGCAACACTATTTTTTATGTATAATGAATGTTTATATATAAACACTCATTTTGGCGGAAGCGACTGACCTGAGCGGATCCAGTGTGGTACAAGCCTTAGAAGTGTTTTATAAGTTTACACTATATTTTAATTGTCTTATGTTTTACTGATCAACTTAAAATCTCTAAAGTTGTTCCAGTTTACAAAAAAGGTGTAAAAACTAATATATCCAATTATCGTCCTATCTCTATACTACCTGCTCTATCAAAAATTTTTGAAAAAATAATCAGCTTGAGATTGACTAGCTATTTGAACAAATTTGAGCTTATTCCAAAATACCAGTATGGTTTTGTTAAAGGAAGATCAACTACTGGTGCAGCGATAAGATTATATGAAAGGCTTCTGGATGAACTGGATAAGGGGAACTATTCTTCTGCTGTACTGCTGGACCTCTCAAATGCTTTTGATTGTGTTGATGTCGGGGTCCTGCTGAGCAAGTTGCAAGGCCTAGGAGTGAGAGGTATTTCTCACAGACTGTTGGAATCTTATATGAATGAGCGTTCTCAATATGTCTGTCTTTCTTCATCCTTGAGAGAAATTGCATCTTCTAAGTTGAAGCTTGAAACCGGAGTCCCTCAGGGTTCAATCCTTGGCCCACTGCTCTTTCTATTGTATATTTCTGATGTGCATTCGGCTGTATCAGATGATAATGTCCATTTTACACTTTATGCAGATGACACAACTCTTCTTTTTGCTAATATAGATGTTAACAATCTTGAAATTGACATGAACATCTCTACTAATGCAGTTGTCCAATATTTTAATGACATGTATCTATCAATTAATCCTATGAAAAGTCAAACTATATATTTTAAAAATTCTGTTATACTTCCTCAAGTATATATTGGTGACGATGTGATTGAGTGCACTGATTCAGTAGACATGCTAGGAATAAATTTTGATGAAAAGCTGACTTGGACATTACACATTGATAAAATTAGCAGAAAAGTTAGCAAAAGTCTATTTCTTATAAGAAGTTTAGTAAAGTATGTACCACAAAATACAGCCAGAGTAGTGTATTTCGCTACATTTTACTGTCATATAGTTTATGGAATTGAGCTTTGGGGTGGAACATCAAAAGAAAATATTCAGAGAATATTTATCCTCCAAAAGAAGGCTATCAGACTTATTGCAAATCTAAAATACAACCACCCTTGCAGAGAGGCATTTAGAGCGCTCTCTTTGCTGACTGTACCCTCCATCTACATATTCAGGGTCATCATGCATTCAGTTCAGAATAGAGTGAGCCTCAGAGTTAGTGCCGATGTCCACTCATATAACACAAGAGGAAGAGATAATTTTGCCATTGAGCCTCATAGGCGAAAACTGTTTGAAAGGAAGCCTAGCTATGCAGGATGCAAATTTTTTAACAAATTACCAGTCGCCTTGAAATTATCATCCAACAATAATAATAATAATACATTCAAGGTTGAACTTTTTAAATTTTTGGTAAATAAGGCATATTATTCTGTTGATGAGTTCATACTATGAGTGGCCTATTACCATTGGCTTAGTTCTACGAAATAGAAAAAATTTATGACTATTTCTAATGATAATTCTTACTCATCTTATCTGATTATTTAAATGAATTGTTGCTTATTCTATAGTTGACTCGAACTCACCTGTTTATATTAGTTTTAGTGTATCATAAGATGGTTGGCTTAAATCCAGAATGAATTGATCTCCATTTATGAAGTAGTGATATGCATTTATAAGTAGTTCTATGTTCCAACCTAAGCTTTATTTATTATCATTTTTGATGTATTATAAATGACGATGTTCAACTGTACTGCATTTTAAAAGTTGTACTGTGTTGAATAAAATATGATTGATTGATTGATTGATTGATTTTTTAAAATCTCATGTTTCAGAAACCAATCGACGAAGTAGTGAGAAACGCTCTACGCCAGTTGAACACGAGCACAGTTCGCCTTCAGGCCGAGTGCGCCAACCTGGAGAGCAGTTCGGAGCGTGTGCGTACGTGCGCCTACAACATGGCCAAAGCCAATCGCCAGCTGTTGACGCGGTTTCAGGACCCGGGAAGGCAGACGTCGCGCACCTGACATTCGCTCTTTCTCCTTCCCCCTCCCTCTGCCCCGCCCAGATTGCGTCTCTTCCATGCCACCGACTCTCTCTGTTCTACCTCTACTATCTAGGGTCCGACTACATGTGTCCGTCGTCCATGTAGCCTGAACCTTAGGTTGTGCTATAGTTTATGCAAACCTTAGAATACAGTACGAAGTCCTATGGCAATGCTATTTCATATATGGGATATGAGCGCGCTGTTGCCATTTTTTGTTTACATTTTTTTACATTTGTATAGTATAAGGTACGTTTATGTATGGTGTTGTGTCTGGTACTTTTGGTAACTTACAATTACCACCCCCACACACAACAGTCCACTGCTCTCCTAACGCAACATCATACAAAAAATGTTTCATCCAATTGAGCAGGCAACTTGGATTACATTTATGAATATAAATCTGCTTGTATCTATTCTGTGCAGTTACACATGAATTATTTCTATCAACTATCATTCTACTGAAGTTGAGTGCATTTTTTTTACTATTAATCACATGTAAACGAAACTAGGCTTGCTCAGTTACAGTGCAACTTGGCAACACTGTGCCCCATAAGTGTAGTGTTTTGGAGGACACGTTAAGGCTGTCGGTCCGGGCTGCCTAGAAACAGACTTTAAGTCACGTTAGAGGCCCTGAACTTATTCAGGTGCGACCTGATAACTCTGACACCAGACCTGAGCCAGCCAGGTCACTAGATATTATTTATTATTGGCATTGCACTGCAATCTAAGGTTTGCACAGACTATAGCGCCATTTTTCTACTGATGTTTTAAGTCTATATTTTGGTATATTTTAATCCGCTGACAATATTATTCCAGGATTACGTAAATTCAACCTATTATTTAGGTTGTATTAGTTTATGTTCTACCTCTTTTATTAAGGTTCCAACTACATGGATTTGACTTCCATGTAGTCTGAAACTTCGTTTGAGTTTGCGCCTTTTTTTACTGATGGTTCGAGTCTATATTTTGGTATATTTCAATTCCCTTACAATATTATGGATTTAACCTATTATTTAGGTTGCGCTAGTTTTTCGTTGTGATAGTTTGAGTTTATCTTGATCTTAGCCTCGTGTATTTGGGCTGTCTTAATGCTTTTTTTTCTCCTGATGGCTGAGTTTATTATGCTTTATTTATTGTGAATGGTTATAATCCCCTGACAACTTCCAGATTGCATAGAATTTGTTAAAATTGTACAAAAAAAGTTTTTTGTAGGAAAATCATTTTTACTAGTGACTTGAATTAGGTTAAATTATTACTTAATTGGTTACTAAATTCCATTGACAGCCTTTACTACATTTCCTATTAGGTCTGACATTTTTTTCTCACAAATCCTTTTATTAAATTCTTGTTCCATAACGATGTGCGTTGTTAATTTTAAGTTTTTATTGTAAATTTAACGACTTTCAGTCAAATTAATTTACTGAAAGTCGTTAAATTCACAATAAAAAGTTAATCCTTTTATTACTCGTTAATACATATTGTACAAACCATGGGGGCCATTTTTATTTATTCTTTATTGAATATCACTCATTGCCTTCAGAAAATACATAATTACACAAATGTAAAATAAATTAATGTCGCAATCGAATTGAAAAGTACCGGATTTATTTGAAAACTCATGAATTTTCCCATGAATGCATAAACATAAAATAATAAATAATTTTATTTCTCAATAAACAAATACATAAATTGGAAAATCATATTTCCACCTCGTTTCGATATACAAAGTATATCGCAAACTTTATACAGATATATTAGGTGATACAAATATTTGAAATAAAAAAGAAAATTTTCAATTCTACTACTTAAAACTAGTAGAATTGACAACTTTCGTTTTTTCCCATTTCAATCATGGAACGGCTCTACAACCTGAATAGAGCATTTGATAAAAATAACATGATGTAAATAATTATATCAATATCATTGTATACTTTTCTAATAAGATTCTATTTAAATTTGATCTGCATTGTTTGGTGCCTACTAATATAATATGATAATCAAGTGTTTTGTAGCAGCGTAAATTAACTTTACTTTCGAATGATTTTAACAATATACAAATGTTATAAAATTTTACCATATTCTGGTAAATGAATGGAAATTTTTTTTCTCTTCCTAGTTTCTGTCACTTGTATACAATCTATTCCAATTTTTTTCAATTTCCAAATTGTTCATCAATTATTATATTTTTGTTGTAATATTGTTGCTCATGTACAATAATACTGTTTATAATATTTTCATAGCTTTCTTAGAATAAAGCTAGTTATTATAATTAGCTATTGAAAGTGGCTTTTATCGTGCTTCCAACAAAAAAACATGAATTTGAATTTGAGAGAGTGAGAGGAGAGATACATAGTGTGTGTGTGTGTGTGAGAGAGAGAGAGCGAGAGAGAGAATGAAATTATTATGTATGAAAGAGATTATTTTATTTGTTATAGGTTGATCTGAAACTATGTATTTTTTGATCAACAACACTTGAAATATCGAATTTGCAAGAAATTTTATCCCACCTTCGGAAATTGAAATATTATGTCATTGAATCATACATAAATCATTCTTGTTGTTCTGATTAATATGTGTGTTTTAGTAGATTTTATTATTTTCTTGTAGCTCTGTATCATTTTATTCTATTTTATTGGCATTCAGCAATCTGTTAATTTCCTCAAATAAGTACAAAATAGGACTAAAACTCAATTTTTCATAATATCTTTAATAGGTTTAAATGGATCTAACTAATAAAATCCCTTCTAATTTTCAATTCATGGTTGGGATTAATTATCTCACACTTAAAAAAAAATGATTGAAACTTTTATCCAATTCCTCTACAAAGTAAAATATCAGAATTGTTTAGTAGCAATAAAAAAATTCAATAAATTTCATACTATTTTCCAAATTCAATAATCTCAAATACAACCCCAACTATTTTCAATTCATTATTGGGAATAATTAGAAAGAAAGCTTGCACTTAGAAAACAAGCCATCATTGAAACTTTTATTCCATGTCCTTCACAATGTAGAAGATTCCTCATAGCAATAAAACGCCAATGCTATCTTGATTCGCCTGCCTGTTCTAAAAACAAGATGCTGTAGAGCAGGCAAATGCATAGAGTAGCATTAGCGTTGTTGTTAATGTAGTTTTTCTCGAACTCTAATATTTTCTTTAAGATACGGACATTATTTCATCAACATATCTTCATACTAAACATATTGTAATTGTCAATTGAATTCAATCTTGTGTAATTAAATAACAGCTTGTACAGCTTAGTTTTAAAAGACATTATGTAGAATTTTTCTATCAGAAACTCCTATATTTGAGAAGTTTTTACATGAGTCGTGGAATATACAAACGTCTTCAGTATTTTATCATATCCAAATCTTATCCTATACTGTATTGTTACTGTTAATAAATAATTATTGTAATATTTGTAATGTTTTATAAAAAATATGTACGACTATATCCAGTATTATGTTGTAATATTAAAGAAAATTAACATCAAAGCGTGCCTTTATGTTTTGTGTACCAGTATTTTGTTTAAAGACCCGTCCAAACGGGAAAACTTGTCTTAGAGCGCTCATATTTCATCTAAGCAAGTAAAATTTCTATCTCCAACTGTGACTTGCAGTCACGGGTTCGATTCCCATTTAGGCCTGTTTGCACAGTATAAATTGCTAAACTAGTTTATCTTAATCAAGTTAAGTAAAATCAAACATTTAAACCCAAGTTGGTTTGCATAGTGCTTTTACCAATCTAGTTTAAGTTAAACTAGATTAGTGTTGGAAATAAAATGTCTTCATTGACACTAAAAGAAAACATTATGTTTGTCATGAATGAAATTTATGCCACGCTCACAAATTACTGAAATAATAATTAACTCTTGTCAACCAAACTAAGAGCTTTAATCAAATCAAAATTCGTGTACATCACATAACAGAATAGGCCTACTGAATAAGGCTAATAACATGTAAACTGTTTATTATTATAGCTTGACTCCATAGAGACCGATTGGTCATGTGATATTTATCATATCATTCTTCCCCGCTAATTATGAAGTCTTGGGGGCAAGATGGCGGAGGGATACTGTTGATTCTTGTCCATCAACATGATGTATGTGGGCATACTCTAAAATTAGCTTCGATCAATTGAACTTCTTCAACTAATGCGTCTTGTTTCGAATTCCGAACTGTTTTTTTAAGCCATACTGTTCCTGGGTTGGTCAACCAAGATGGTAGGGATGGTCCATTCATTGAGGTTCTCGTATGTAAGAACATGCGCTCGTGAGGAGTGCAATTCGTCGCTGTACAGAGAAGAGACCAAATAGAGTGAAGAACATCGGGTACTACTTCTTCCCATTTCTTAGAATCCAATCCTCGTGATTTCAGGGCCAGTGTTACAGCTTTCCATATGACCCCATTGTATCGCTCTACCTGCCCATTCCCTTTTGGATTGTATGGTGTTGATCTGCTTGTTGCTATGCCTTTGGAGAGGAGAAAACTTTTCAATTTAGCAGACATAAATGCTGATCCTCTGTCTGAGTGGATGTACGATGGAACACCAAACATCGAAATCAATGAGATGAGGCATTTTATCACTGTTCGTGTTGTCATGTCTGGACAAGGAAATATGAAAGGGAATCTTGAATACTCATCAATCATAACTAATATATATTTATTCCTTGTTGTTGACTGTAGTGGTCCCTTAAAATCCATATTGATTCGCTCAAATGGTTTGGTGGCCTTGATTAGAGTCCCTTCCATTTTCATGTATCTTGGTTTCACTTCAGAGCAAATTTTGCAATTTGAGCAGGTCTTTCTTACATCATCTACTGTGAATGGGAGATTTTTCATCTTCACCCAGTGGTAAAGGCGAGTGACACCTGGGTGACATAGTTCTTCGTGGTATTTTTCTAGACTTGACTTTGATGTTGAACAACCAGCAGCTACACAAACCCTAGATAGTGCATCTGCTGGTGCGTTTTCTTTCCCGGGTCTGTAAACAATGGTAAACTTGTACTCGGATAATGCGAGTCGCCACCGTTGTATTTTTTCATTTTTTATTTTCTGGCTGTGCTTAATATCAAACATGAATGCTACTGATTGTTGGTCAGTGATCAGTGTAAATTGATGTCGCAGTAGATAGTGTCTCCATTTCCGTATTGACTCTACTATTGCATATGCTTCTTTCTCAACGGATGAGTGTTTCCTTTCACTTGAGGACAACGTTCGTGAGAAGAAGGCTACCGGGCGGGAGTTCTGAGACAGAGTTGCACCAATAGCAAAATCTGATGCATCTGTTTCGATTGTGAACGGTTTACTTCAAAAGCTGTACATTCGTCTTCAAGAATTGGTATCTGGTGATAAGCTGACTTGAAGTCTACTGTACTAAAAACTTTATATTTGGCAACAGTGTTGACTAGGTCTTCAATCAAAGGAAGAGGTTAGGCATTCAAATTTGTAAATTTATTTATTGTCTGTGAGTAATCTATGACCATTCGTTTCTTTCCATTATTAGAGACAATGAATGGTTGTGCACGCCAACTAGAGTTACTTTCCTCGATTATTCCTTCTCCAAGGAGGCGTTTGACTTCATTTTTCATAAACATGTGGTCATCGTGTGGATGTCTCCTTGATCGGGTGGCTATTGGGCGACAATCTGGAGTTAAGTCATTGAAGAGGGAGCATGGATTTAAAGATGCTTGCGCCAATGAGCAATTCTTTGCAGGAATATCAACTCGGTTACTATCAATCACAAGAGGTTGTTCATCACCTCCAAGTTCTAGACTTATTTTTTTGTGATGTTTCAAAAAATTATGACCAAGAATCACATTGCAACAACAATCTTTCAATACTAATAGTTGAACATTACTGTATTCCTTTCCTTCAAATGTAATATTGCCATACACACATGTTTTTGTAACCATTGCATGTTGAACAGATGCAAATTTTATAAGACTTGAATTCGGTTTAGTTTGAAAATTATATCTTTTCGTAAAGCCTTCATCTATAAAGCTTGCAACGCTACCTGTATCGATAAGAGCTTGTGTTTTGATACCATTAAGTGTAACAGTTATGATAGCTCTGGACAAGTCACCTGTTATGCCAGCTGCAATTATTGTAGATGCAGTGAGTTCTTTAGGTTTCCTACTTCTACATACATTGGAAAAATGTCCAACTCGAGAACAACACAGTTTTTCAATTGCAGGACAGACTTGCGGATTTTGATGTCTTTTGTAGCCACAACGTTGACAGGTAGCAGGAATACCTTTTGTTTCCGGTCGTTTCTGTGCGACTGCATTCAAGTGAGAGCTTGGAATTTCATCAATATTATCCTCGGTTATAGAGTTTATGTGGATGGAGGCATTTTTAAAAGAATTTGCATAAGTTTTGGCAGTTTCAAGAATACGTGCTTGAGTAACTACTTCTTGTAGACTAATATTTCCTTGCTGAAAAAGTTTTTCTTGAATTTCAACTGAATATAATCCTGAAATGAAAGCTTCTCTTATGTGTTCGTTCTTGTTCACTTCTGCTGACACAGAAGTAAAGTTGCATTCTGAACTTAACCTTTTTAATTCAAGGTAAAAATGATCAATCGACTCACCTTCTGACTGTTTTGCATGAGCTAGGCAGTAACGTGCGTAAACTTCGTTTTTAGGCTTGACGAACGTCTCTTCTAATTTTGAAATTGCTTCATCATAAGTCGAATAATCTTCAATCACTGAGTATAACTTTGGTGACACAAAATTTATCAGCATTCTCATTTTGTCTCTTGTAGTTGCCTCAACGCCTTCCAACAGGTTTTAAAAGGTAATTTTCCAATGTTTCCATTCTCTTTCTGCTGTAGGAGAATCCGGGTCAATCGCTAGCTCTTTTGGCTTCAGCAATTTCTCAATGTGAGGATTAATTTCACTTCCTCCAGTATCTTCCATGACTACTGTTCTCCTCTTTTGTTTGAGCATCGTTTTTGATTTGATTAAATTGAAATAATAATTAACTCTTGTCAACCAAACTAAGAGCTTTAATCAAATCAAAATTCGTGTACATCACATAACAGAATAGGCCTACTGAATAAGGCTAATAACATGTAAACTGTTTATTATTACATTTTCACCTCCAGGAGAACTGATTCGTATATGAGTGCAGTCCAGGGCACCAATACAACTTGGAAACTTTGCCTTACTGAAAAAATCCTTTTTTAAAATGTTCAGTTCATTTTTGGAAGTTTGAAGACAAATATATTTTGGAGCTAGACTTGCTATTGCTTGAGAAACTTTATGCACTACTCTACTTACCATACTCACATGCATTCCACTATGATCACCCAAGTTAATTAAAACGCTTCCTGAAGAAAAGTATCTGAGAGTTATTAAAAACATGTCTTCCGGGGAAAGCGCACTGTTCCAAGTAGTTGTATTTTTGATTGAGTGTCTTATTTGATTTAAAACTATATTAGCAGTTGCTTTATACAAGCGAAAACGCTTAAAAAATTCGTCTTCATCCCAGGAATTAAAATGGTTAATTCTTTGTCTAATATTTCTTCCTTTTGGCACTACAGTCACAATATTATCATAATCCTCATCTTCAATTTCATTGAAAATCTCAATAAACTCTTCCATACTTTCTTATAACCTATCTTCCTATTCCTTTATAACCTATTGTTCACTGACCAACAAACAACATAAATGAGGGTACCTGATATTATTAAGCTAAGCTGTATTTGGTTTAAATCTCTCATTTGGCTAGTTTAAACTAGACTAGAGTTTAGACACAGTTTAAACTCAGACTGAGAAAACAAATTTCAAATAATTCAGAGTTTAAACCACAGAAATTTTAGATTTGGTTTAAACTAAAGGTTAAACTTATACTGTGCAAACGGGCCTTAGACTGACATATTTTGTGCAATCATGACTTTATTACCCACGCACTAGCCTCTCATGTGAGTCACATCAACAAAACATCTAGACAAGTCTAGCAGAAGTAATCTTGAGGGTATGCCAGGATACAGCCAGGTTTTAGCCCCCCCCCCCCACCGGAATTTTGAGGGATATCTTGCTATTCCATACCCCTTAACACCCCACCCGAACCAGTATAGGACAAACCCAGTTTCAACCCTCCCAAAAGAAAATCCTGGCTATGTGCCTAGGGTATCCGTTTGGACAGACACTAAGGCTAGTGTCCTATATTATTGTCATACATTGACACTAGAGCAGATTGAGGACTCTTGCGCAGTAGAGCAACCAACGCACGATGAAAAGTGTTTTTCAAGTTTTTATTATATTAGTGGAAACAAGATGGATCTTCAACATCACATTTATTATTTTCTATCACTCCTTTGTGGTGATATATTCATATTTTTGTGATGTATCCATGATGAAAAATACTTCATGAAGAATCTAATATCAAAACTGACAATGCATTTCTATTTATAAAATAGAAATACTGTGTCAGTTTGATATTGATATAAAATATTGAGCCACTTTTTCATGTTTCATTCCTGGGTGTCTCTCCTAATAGTTGAGTTTGTTGGATCAGGTGATCGCTAAATAAAACACATGTTGAGGAAAGCTGGTGTTCACAAAGCAACAATTTATTCAGTGAAGAAAGAATCCCTTCTGATTGGACAATAATAAAAATGTTTTTTTCCTGGATTTCTTGTTCCATGACGAACTGCGTTTTTAATATCAACTTTTCAAGTGAATTAAACGACTTGCAGTCAAATTCACTGCAAGTCGTTTAATTCACTTGAAAAGTTTTTTTTTATTTAAAAGGGTTCAAGAGTAGATCCACAAAACTTTAGAGGCATAACACTAATCAATAGTAGTTTCAAACTATTTACTGGTATGCTGGAGCGGAGGTTGTCAACATGGGCAGAGAGTAGTGATGTGTTGCCAGAATGCCAGAGTGGCTTCCGTAAAAACCGCACTTGTTGCGACAATATTTTCTCACTGCAAAGTATAATACACTGGCAGGCTTACACAAGGGGTAGAAAGTTATTTGCATTATTCGTCAATTTTGCATCCGCATTTGACTCTGTCCCTCACTCACTTCTATGGCTCGAATTAGGAAGGTGTGGAGTCAGCTCTAGGGTCCTATTACATGCAATATATATATAGTGCAGCCATGATTATTGTTGATAATGGTAAAGAAAATGGGTATCTGTTCCAATACCAGTTTCAAGGATCATTTTGCAGGGGTTGCCATTTTAGAAGCAGCAGATGGCGGTGGTAGGGTCGGGTAACTGGTTAGTTCTAATTCGAGAACAACTTCAGTTGTCTGATTTTCAGGTAGACTTTAATGATGAAAGAATGCTATTGAGAGTGCTTGATGCTTACTTGCCTGACATTTTAGTGAGAAATAGGTATATATTAAATTTTTCTGATGAAAGATAAGCCTTAGAGTCGACAATCTGTCCTTTATACAGAAAAATAAACCCAAACTTCACCTTGGGAGAGCAGCTGAATATTAGAATATGCCTTTTGCAAAAACTAGAATATTGACTCAACTACGACTAGCCTCAGATAAAGCACTCTATTTGTTCAAGGACAGATAGACTAGTTATGGATGGACCCTTCAAAGAATTGCCCCATTTGTAATTGGAGAAGAAGAAACATTGGGTCACTTTATGTTGCGCTGTCCAATGTATAGAGACTGGCTGACTGGTGAATACACTTATTGAATGAATTCTGTTACAATATAATAAATGAAGAGGACAGGTTGATGATTCTGTTGTCTAATCTAAATGAGGTCAAAATCAACAGAGTATTCCAATATGTTGTGAAACCCTGTGAAATGATCATGGATCTAGGGTAGTATTTTCCAACTATACATACGGTATGTATTTATTTATGTGTCACACTTATCTCTGTATAAAGTAAATATATCATATTAATAAATGCCATACTATAATACCGGGTGAGCATAAAGTCTTACCCTGATTATAAAAGTTTATTACAGAAAAACCGTTTGACATAGCACTGTGAATTTGGTACTGTTACATAGGTTAGTTTTACTAGTTTTTTATACGACTACTTATGTTGCAAACTTCAACATGTGCCCCATTGGTAGCTCAGAGAATGTCGAAGCGGTATTCCAGTTCCCGCCAGGTGTTTTGTAACATGTCTTGTGTCACAGGACCCACAGTAGCTTGTATCCTAACCTTCAATTCGTCGACAGCAACTGATTTGGCGAAAACTTTGACCTTGATCCCCAGAAAAAAGTCATGGGGAGTAATGTCTGGAGAGTGGGGTGGCCAGGGTGTCGGACCATCCCCTACAATCCACCGATCCGGAAAAGTTTTGGAAAGACCTGCCACTTCTAGGAAGATCTTCAATGCTGCCTATTTCTTGTAACTTTTCATACCATCGCTTTTTTAATTTAACATCAGGAGGGCTGTGTCCATAAGAATTCTTAAATTTACGCTGAACATTGATAGGCGATTTTGTTTTGTGAAACCAAAGCACGCATTGCGCTTTCTCCTGCTTCGACGACATTTTGAATGTGTTCTAAACTGCTGCGTCACTGTTGAAGATCACTAGCGCCATCTCTTGGTCACAAAAACTACTAAAACGAACCTATGTAACAGTACCAAATTTAAAGTATTATGTCAAACGGGTTTTCTGTAATAAATTTTTATAATCAGGGTGAGACTTTATGCTCACTCTGTATTTTATATTGCATGATCATGATACAACTATTGTTATTCGTTACCTATGCAGCTCAACTCTATTTGTAGGGTATGCATTTGCTGAAATCAAAAGAAATAGGAAAAATAAACTTCCAGAATTACTCTCTAGGTCTACTATGAAATTTCAAAGACAATAAATAATATCGGAACACAAAACCAAAATATGAAGTTTACCAACAATTATTCAATAAAATTTCATCAAAACAGTTCTAAATAATAATATATATAATAAATAATATTAAAAATTATTCAATACAATTTCATCAAAACAGTTCTAAATAATAATATATATAATAAATAATATCGGAACACAAAAACAAAATATGAAGTTTACCAACAATTATTTAATACGCTGTGGCTACAGTCACGGCAGCCGGGTCTCCATTGGGTAGCCGGCAGATAGATGACTCATTTACTTTGAACATTTGCGCATGCGCTGCTATTTATAATGTCAGTGCTCTGTACGATGGTTACGGCTCACGGGCTCAGTACCCCAGCGTAGTGATGGGCGATACAGGCCGGTGTATCGATACGGCGTATCGATACGTATCGGAAGCCATTGTATCGATACGCGTATCGTATCGTATAGGTTTGTATCGATATTTACTCGTATCGGATGAAAATATCGTATAAAGTCAATATTATCAATATGGAATGAACAATGATTTTATGAACTTAAGAGCAATCATAGAAAGCAAGAAAGATGAAATAATATCAAATCGATCTAAAACAAACTAAGTATGATTAATAATAATAATAATAAGCGTATGGCTTTTAATGGTGGGGAGACCTTTTCGGGGTTTCTCGCCGGGGAACCTCGCTGTTTGTGCCATGTTACGGGGAACATGGTGGACCAACTATTTTAGGTGGGTTCCGAACCACCGGGTAAGTGATAATAAAGCTTGTAACATCAAGTCATTGAAGCACGGTCACCCATCCAAGCGCAGTCTTGAGCGGTCGTGACTGAACATCACGACCACTTGAACACCATGCTCACCGCATGACCAATCACCACCCTTAAGAATGATTTCATGTACTTTAGTAGAAAGCAAGAAAGGTTAAATTAGAATAGAATATGGCCCAATATTCCAATAATGCTTAAAAGAAACATTCATTGGCATCATTGGGCTTTATTCATTTATTATGTACAGCAAACCTGTCTTCTAGGGAATGTAACATTATTATTGAATATAATGTTAAATTAAAATAATATCAAATTTTCCACAGTGACCAATTGAACTCTTTGTTATTTACAAACCTGAAGTAGACTCCTTGCATGCTTCATAATTTGATTTGATGATTGTTGTACGGTATTCATCTCAGTCTTTTTATGGTTTTGAGGTTTTTTTCAAGGACTATTTTTCAAGTTTTTAAGGTACCCTAAGACAAACCTTAATCTTCAGCTAAGACTGACTGTTTAGGCAGGAAAACAAACATTCATATCAAAATAAAATGTTTTAATTTTATTTTACAAAGTATATAAAATAGATATAAAAAGTATAAAAACATAGAAATCGCCCAATGAATATCAGCATTAAAACCAGAAGAGAATCAGAAGATACGAAACGATACGTTACAGGTCTCCTTGTATCGATACGGGTGTATCGATATGCCCTCGTGTATCGATACAAAAAAATCGATATTTTCCCCCGTTGTATCGATATTCGATACGATATGTATCGATACGCACATCACTACCCCAGCGTAGCTTGCATAAATATAGCATAATTATAATAGAGTGGGATAAATTAATATATTGACGTAGAGTACCGGTATCTGAATACTACGTATATTAGAATGGCAGATTTAATGCCAGTGCAATAATATATACTTTCTGATTATCACAGTATACCGCTTATTACATTCATTCGCGCTTTCCTAGAATCTAGAGATCATTATTTCTATGAAGCCTCATGCATCATTGGAAAAGAACCATATTGAACACTCTTTTTTTTTCTTTTAAATTCAACATTTGAAACCCCTAAGAGAGAAAAGTCTTTTCAAGGCTTTTATGCTTTACCGTACTAAAAATTTATGTCTAACAGTCTGTTAGTGAATGATAGATAACTCGTAATTCACATTATTGTATTT
Organism: Conomelus anceps; assembly: GCA_948455865.1. NCBI lineage: Eukaryota > Metazoa > Arthropoda > Insecta > Hemiptera > Delphacidae > Conomelus > Conomelus anceps. Next base: position 47,853,044 of record OX418221.1, read on the forward strand.
TTCAATTGCTAAAACTTTGTTCTCAACAGCGCACTGGACTAATTCGAATTTTCCAACAATTTTTTTGTGACATCTACACACCCTAAGAAGCAATAAACTGACATTTTTGGGGGTCGCAATATTCTCACAAGAAAATTTAAATTTATAAAAAATTTATATTTTTATTTAAAAAATTTATAATTAAGAAAATTTAAATTTAAAAAATTTATATTTTTATTTGAAAAATTCATAAAGAAAATTAAAATTTATAAAAAATTTCTATTTTTATTTGAAAGTTCATAATTTGCAAACATATGAGGAGCTCTAAACCATAAGACAATATAAGTCAAGTGAATATAACATTTCCAAAATACTACCGCCTCCGAACACAGTGCAAATGCAAACTAATTTCAGTATTTATATGTTTATCGGGAAACAGGTTAGGCACAATAAAGTTAGGAAACCACTTTCCCAAGGTTGGCTTTACGGGAGTGAGTATACACCCATCGGTTGAGAAAGAGAAGGAGAATTGGTGCAGGCGCAAATGTTCAAAGTAAATGAGTCATCTATCTGCCGGCTACCCAATGGAGACCCGGCTGCCGTGACTGTAGCCACTGCGTATTTAATAGGCGATCTGGAGATCGACCAACAGCGCTCCGAGCGGAGGATCTTGCACTAACTTAGTGAGTCAAAATCTGATCGCCATTAATTCGTGTGCTAAATTGTCTCACTTCAAATACGTTTTTTCAAAAAAAATATTTCTTTAGACAAACATACAAAAAATGCCCAAGAGCCGTATTATGTGTTGTGTATATGGGTGCAGTAATACCTATGAGAATACAGAAGGAAAAGGTGTTTCATTTTATTAATTTCCTGGTCGACCTTACGAAAAGGATAGACAGGAGAAATGAATCTCTAATGTTCGAAGGACTAACTGAGTTATATTATATTTACAAATTATTTATGTGTAAAAGATTGCTGATTGATGAAAATTAGACGTTATCTATGCACTTGTGTGATTGATATTTGTAATTAAAGAAATCAATCCTGATAATAGCTTTGATGTTATGTTTTTGTTATTGTTGCAAAATATTCATTTATTGTAAGCGGAGGCGGATTTAGACAGTTGCCACCTCTAGGCAGTTGACTTTTGATTAACAATGTGGAAATTTTTTGACAAAAAGATTGTAAAACAGCGTTGATGCTAGTTTGTCTCATCACTTTTCCATGCATAATACCTTTGCACTCCTTCACATCAGAAACATAATTACTCTCTACAAGGTTCTTCCCTTTTTCTAGATTAGATTTCCTTTAAAAATTGCAATTGACTCCTATAAATCCTGTTTTTATGATAAGTTTCCCAATGTTGGCCATTATAAACAATGCAACTAACTCACTACACTGCTGCCGATTTATGCCGCACAGAGTTCGCGACGATCGATCTTTCGGCCAACTTCTGATCACCAAACAGTTCAAAGAAAATACAATATATCTCATTTGAATTGTTATGTTGGCAGTCTGCGCGGCTAAATGTCGGCTTTGGCCACAATAATATTGTATTTTGGTGTTGGCTACTCTGCCAGCGAGTATCAAATGTGACCAAATTCAAAGTAGACAGGCTCTCAACTTTGAATTTGGTCACTTTGATACTCGCTGACAGAGTAGCCAACACCAAAATACAATATTTTTGTGGCCAAAGCCGACACTTAATCATGCAGGCTGCCAGCATAACACTTCAGATGAGATATATTGTATATTGTTTTGATGAAATTTTATTGAATAATTGTTGGTAAACTCCATATTTTAATTTTGTGTTGCAATATTATTTATTGTCTTATAAATTCCATAGTATGGGGGTGATTCTGGAAGATAAATTTTTAATATAATTCGGCTTGGTATGCTGAGCTGCTGTAGCACGGTCGGTTAGTAACGTCCTACTCGCTACTCGCTTAGCGAGTAACTCTCCCAATGTAATCAACCCTTTAGCGAGTAAGCGAGCGAGCTTAAAGGGTTGATTACATTGGGATAGTTACTCGCTAAGCGAGTAGCGAGTAGGACGTTACTGACCGACCGTGCTACAGCAGCTCAGCATACTAAGCCAAATTATATAAAAAGAATTATTTCTAGAATCACCCCCATAGTATGGAATTTCTAAGACAATAAATAATATTGCAACACAAAATTAAAATATGAAGTTTACCAACAATTATTCAATGAAATTTCATCAAAACAATATACAATATATCTCATCTGAAGTGTTATGCTGGCAGCCTGCGTGATTAAGTGTAGGCTTGGCCACAATAATATTGTATTTTGGTGTTGGCTACTCTGCCAGCGAGTATAAATGTCACCAAATTCAAAGTAGACAGGCTCTCAACTTTGAATTTGGTCACATTTATACACGCTGGCAGAGTAGCCAACACCAAAATACAATATTATTGTGGCCAAAGCCTACACTTAATCACGCAGGCTGCCAGCATAACACTTCAGATGAGATATATTGTATATTGTTTTGATGAAATTTCATTGAATAATTGTTGGTAAACTTCATATTTTAATTTTGTGTTGCAATATTATTTATTGTCTTAGAAATTCCATAGTATGGGGGTGATTCTAGAAATATTTTTTTAAATATAATTCGGCTTGGTATGCCGAGTTGCTGTAGCACGGTCGGTCAGTAACGTCCTACTCGCTACTCGCTTAGCGAGTAACTATCCCAATGTAATCAACCCATAAGAACAGGTGACCACATGTTTCCGAAGGTCGACTCCCATCATGCCATCTCGTATTTCATAGCTTCGTACCTAGTTTTTCGTCGATTTTTTCTCATTTTCAATCTAATTCTCTGGAAGTGATGCCTAATTATGTTGGTTTTTGTAACCTTTGCATTTCTTACTCTTAAAATAGTGAAAGTAGAAGTAGAAATTTCATTGATGCTTGATTTGATAATTTCGTGAACATGGTCCGATTCAAGAACAGGTGAGAACGAAACGTCTGCTTTTTTACATTTGAGGGTTCAAAATGAGTAATTCTACTCTCTTTTTTATCACATACCATTTCTACTTATGTAGTATTTCAGCTGTTTTCTTATGGAATCGAGTTTGAACGCACTCCTGTAATATAACCTATAAGTTAACGTATGGAATGCTTACTTTGTCATAGCAATACAATTTTTCGTAATTATATACGTTAGTTGTAAAGTAATGAAGTAATGTTTTTCATCTATTCCTTTTCAGTATTTCGATTACAAAAGTAATGTTGAACATTTCACTGAAATTTTGCTCGCTATCAAATTTTCACTTGTACCTGCCAACGCCAATACCACGGCGGTAATTATATAGAAACGTTACTTGTTGAATTTTGCGGTGATTTTTTTTTGTGACATCTACACATCCCAGGAAGTAATAATCCGTTGACATGTTTTGGGGGTCGCGATAATTTCACAGGAAAATTGAAATTTTCGAAAAAAAACATTTTTTATGAAAATTTAGGTAATAACGTTTCCAAAACACTACCGCCTCCAAACGCAGTGCGCGCGAAGCACGCATAACCAAACCTAACCTAACCTGGCTAGATGTGACTGAACCACCTCATACCTTTATTATTTTGATGCATAAAAAACATACGACAAGCTAATTTACCATTAAACAACATAGATCGAGTGAATTATAACATTGCCAAAATACTACCGCCCCAAATGCAGAATGTGCTCCGCGCGCATTACAAAACCTTTCCGGGGTGCCTAACAAAGATAGATGTGACTGAAATAACTCACAAAAGACCAACCGCGCGCCTAACCTTTGCTAGCTAATTATTAATTTATTTCGTTTTTGATTAATTTAATCACTTCACACTCCACCTCACGCCATAACTTACCACACAACAATGACTTGAGCACGCACCCAACAACAGACTCTTACACCACGACTGTACAAGAATGGCTAGAGGTTTCTGTTTCAAGCAACTATAACAGAATTCCCCCAGAAATCATTGAAAGCGAAAATGAGATTTTTGTTTGTTACGCTTTTACGCTGAAACTACTCAACCGATTATTATTAAATTTTTTACTTACATTTTAAGAATATTGCAAAAGACATGGGACACATTTTATTTAAGAAATATATCTATATAAATAAAATTAGAGTTTTGTCTGTACATTTATCAGAATGATATATTTTTTGGTTATTTTTACGTTTTATTCATTAAAGAAGCCGAAACAAGTCTTATCTCAATTTCTGTCTGTCTGTCACGGCCCCGAAGGCATTTTACGCGGCCTTCTCCTGAAAAACGAGAGCATCGATCGGGATTTAAGTTATTTATCAGTATTGAAAACCTTTTTGACAATGTCTTTAGCTATAAAAAACTAAATTAACTTTTTTTAAACAGAATAATAACCTTTAAAACCCAAGTAGGCCTATTGTGCGATTTTGGATACATTTCTTCAAGTTTTATTACCACACTAGCTATTGTGCCCGTCCTTCGTACGGATTATGTTTAGAAATAAGACTAAATATGTTTAGGCTTTTTTGATAGCAACGATCATGAAGTTTTTAGCAGCTTAGGCCCCGTTCAGAAGATACAGTTTTTTTTGCGGTACGGTTTTTTTACTGTGTGGCGTCAACTGTACTGTGATGTTCACACGGTCCGGCTTTGCTGCTTATTGCTGTGCTCTTCTCCTTCTTCCATTGCGCTTCCAGTTCAGTTTTATTTATTCCAGTCCAGGATTTTTTTATTTGTGTAAGATTTTTTTAAATAAGTTACTGAAGGTTTCTCTTAAATTTTGATCAAAGTACGCAAATTCTGGTTTCAATATTCCACACATTTCTCGCCGCGCTGATAATTTTCTCTCTTTATTTTTATATTAATCTCAAGTCTTGTCCCACAAGGCGGGTCTCTCATATATTAGAGAAATTTAATTTTCACAATTAATATCTTCCATTTCTGGACACTGGAATTCACTAATAAGAAGATCAATGCTGGAGAATATCAATGAAGAAGATCAATGCTGACGATCTGAAGACTGCTTCTAGCGTAATAAGCGTATCGTTTGAACATATCCATTACCGGTACAATACATGTGCCACCGAATACGGATACAGTTAATTTGCGGTACAGCTGATTTTAGCGATACAGTTTTCAAAGACAAAATCGAATGTAGAAATCGGCTAGAACAGCTTTTTCACTGGATCCAGTCGAAACAGTATTGTGTGAACATACAATATGAAATGTACAGTATGCAAACGAAAGCACTGCAAAATAACTGATACAGCTAATTTACTGTACCGCACAAAAACTGTATCGTGTGAACGGGCCCTTAGTAAACAACTTAGAACGGAAGCAATTCAGTGACAGGTATGGGAGAGAATATTTTTTGAAAACAGCTGATTGATATATCATGATAAATTACGTGATTTGTTCTTATGTGGTAATAAAACTTTGAAGAAATGTATCCAAAATCGCACAATACTTGATTTTTAAACGTTTATTATTCTGTTAAAGAAAAGTTAATTTAGTTTTTTATAGCTAAAGACATTGTCAATAAAGTGTTCAATACTGTTCAATAACTAAAATCCCGATCGATGCTCTCGTTCTTGAGGAGAAGGCCGCGTAAAATGTATCCAAAATCGCACAATACTTTGCTTTTAAACGTTTATTACTCTGTTAAAAAAAAGTTAATTTAGTTTTTTATAGCTAAAGACATTTTCAATAAAGTGTTCAATACTGTTCAATAACTAAAATCCCGATCGATGCTCTCGTTTTTGAGGAGAAGGCCGCGTAAAATGCCTTTGGGGCCGTGACAGACAGACAGACAGAAAGTGATATAAGACTATTTTCGGCTTATTTAATGTATAAAACGTAAAAATAACCAAAAAATATACAATTCTGATAAATGTACAGACAAAACTCTAATTTTATTTATATAGATAAGAACAAATCACGTAATTTATCATGGTATATCAATCAGCTGTTCTCAAATATTCTCTCTGATAACTGTCACTGAATTGTTCACGTTCTAGGTTGTTTACTAAGCTGCTAACAACTTCATGATCGTTGCTATCAAAAAAGCCGAAACATATTTAGTCTTATTTCTAAACATAATCCGTAATACGAAGGACGGGCACAATAGCTAGTATATCTTATTCTATTAAACGAGCAAGGAATTTATTGTATGCACATATTCACCTATTTCCAGTCACTATCTCAAAAACGACTCTACCAATTTTGATGAAATTACGAATGTAGGGGCTTTTTGGTGCAAAAAATACAATTGCGCTAGGTCTCATTCCTTTAAAAACTCGCTGAAGGACACAAAAAGGAGAAATCTATCCTTAAAGGAACAGCTGATGGAAAAAATCATTTCAATCATATGTTAGTAATCTTAGCGGCGTTATTTACGCTGCCTGGAACGCGAAATTTACACGGGTACCATGTAGTCGGAGCCTTGCAGTTATGTAGGAAACATGACTACATTACACAGTGAGTTGACACCATATGAATGTGTCGTTATTCTACTGAATTCTTGGAATTGTTTTCTATTGACAGGGAACCATGCAGGTTTTTATCGAAACAGTGATGGATTGTATTGAAATAGAAATCATAAACTTTCAATGAAACATTAACCCCAGAGCGGAGCTCGGTACCCTGATATTTTTTTAAAATTGTAAAGCTGGGCATTCACGTTCCGATTTGCAGTACCACTTGCAGTCCAACCTCCAAGGTTGGATCCGAAAACGGAACTTGAATGGGTTTGTTGGATGGTTGGAATTGTAGATGGACGACTTCCGAATGTCGACGGTGTTGGAGCGAGTGTGGGGGAGTCGGATCAAAATCGTCCAACTTATGTCAGTCAGTGCATGACCTTCGGGCAACTTCGGTTAAATTTTTCGGCTCGAGAGCGACGTTCACAGCTGACTAGGAATAAAGTTGGATTGCAAGTAGGTGCGTGAGTGGAGTCGACTATCCATCTAGCAGTACTGCAAGTTGGAACGTGAATGCCCAGCTTAAGGACAATCGATTCTATTCTATAGGGAAACGCAGCTGATACAGATCAATGCATATTTTCCAATTCACTAGAACTGAGAGAAGGCATGCCTCAAAGTCGTGCTCCAAACAAGAGTTCTTTATTAGTGAGTCAGCTGATTCTCAAACTTGAAGAACGACGTGATTTTTGACACACTGCGGCTTTTCACAAAAAATGGAAATTAGATCTTCCGCCTAAGAAAAATAGTACCACTGGAAAACTTAAATTTTAATGTTAAATAGTCATTTCCCCAATAAAATAACACTGTATTATTATTCAGTAACGTGTTAGGTTGAAATAGGAAAAGTTTTGTTAGAAAATTTGACAAGTAACGTTTCTATATAAATACCATTTCGGTAGGTCCTGAAGATAAATTCTACAGCAACTCAAATCCAACATTGTGGGTTTCGGAAACTCACTGACTTGTAATCAGACTACAAAGTTAGTAAGGCTAAATGTTATGAAATTCACATTAAACATAGAAATTATGCTGGAGGTAAACCTTCCAATTATCGGCCACTCACACTTCTAACCGAAAACATAAGCGTCTGTTTCAATTTTTCAACAGGAATTTATTCATTGGTTTGATGCTTTCTAAAAGCATATCAATCTTGTAAATTTATGAGATAACTTATTACGGATTTAGAAGGTTGGTGATCTCCCGGCGTGTACAGTAGTCGCCACGTAGCTGTGCCCGCCGGCAAAGGGCCAGGAGAGTACGACATTACCCGCGCTGAAAACATTTGACCATTTTCCAAAAAGTTCGAATATTGTTTTAGAACAAAGTTCATTCTATTAAACTAACTGATGTGCATCATTTTTGTCCTTTGCACTTTCAACGAGAATCTACTCATTACAAAGATATTTGGAATTTAATAAAAACCAGACTTCATTCAAAAAATGTGTTCACATTTCATTCCCAACATAGCTGCTGTCGAACCATTCATTAGAAATCGATGAAACTTTGGTAATATAGTAAAAACAGTTCGAGAATGCCGTAACCATCGATTAAATCCCATTTCAATCAAAGATTTTCCGAGCACAAGACAATTAATACAGAAAATTTACAAATCAATAATTTTCATGGCATTGAAAAGTTATGTATCGAGAAACTTTTTTGTCTTCAATAATTTTCATATACATTGAGCGTATGAAATGTAGAGAATAAATTGAATTTATTTTCTGTGAAAGAATCATCTGACTAGACCTATTTGGTGAGATTTTGCAAAGATTCTAAACACGCGTATCTATGCTCCCTATAGGCACTTCCAACAATACAACAAAGCAACTTGTCTTCGCCTTTGCAGCAGACTGACTGATCTAGTTTGTTCAATTCAGTGAATGAAGTTGGACTCTAAGGTTGCAATATACATTTTTTTACGAATTCTAATTTATGAAACTAGAATAACAACGAAGAGGAGAAACACTTGACCGAAAAGTAAACCCGAATCACAGCCCGAATGCAAGCAATCTGAACGCAGTGTTATAAGTGCAATGCACTGACTGGTGACTGCAATACAGTAGCGTTCAATGTTAGCAGAAGACAAAGACGTATGTAGAAAGACATTGATATCACCCCGCGAACCTTACTTCATCAACAAGGTATTTCAAGGACACGCGGGCACAGCTATATGGCGAGTACTGTAAGAAACTATGCAGCTTCTTAAGGATTCTGATTTTTCAGAAGTTGCCCGTTTCTAAGACATTGGATCACAAACAATTGGGATGTTCACCATTATGGACATGAGTTGAAAAATAAGTATTTATAAATTTTCTGAAGGGGTTCTTTGTTACATTTGGTGAGAATAAGTCGAGGAAACGTTGACATTCATTTTAATATCGTTAACTATTTCTCCTCTCTTATTATATTCCTAAGATATTCAAGCAGATGTAAGTAGTTATATTAATCGGCTAATTCAAGTGAGCCAATATAAAATATGTTATCTTGTTTTAAATATTACATTCATACAGTTTTCATTTCACCTTGTGAACCATACTAGCATAGGCCTATACTAGCTAGTAATTTACTTTTTACAGCTTACCATGGGCTCTTACTGTCACATATCAGGTATGCTTTCTTAGTATGGGGTAATTCATCAAAACAAAACCTTGATAGGGCGTTTTAACATCCAAAAGAAAGCTGTTAGGTGTATGGAAAGAGTAAATAGATTAGATTTATCTAGGCCGTTGTTCAAGAGACTTGGTCTCCGAATTGTACCCAGCTTATATGTGTATGACGTTACTTTATATCTAAAAGAGTGATATTAACCAAAATCTTCACGTACACAATTATAATACAAGAAGCCGAGGAGATTATCACTTGGTGAGTCACAATAGTAGCTTATTCAAACAAAAACCTATTTATATTGGTAGGAAACTCTACAACAAGCTACCGCAGTTTTTAAAGTCTTCAAAATAAAGAATTATTTAAAAAAACAATTGAAAGAATATTTATTTGATAAACTTTTTATTGCCACAATTGTTTATTGCCACAACTTTACAACAAAATAATTTAATGGTTACAAATTAACATATATTAACATAAAGGAAATAAAAGAGTAGTGTGTAGAGTACTTCATATAGTTTATAGTGTAAGAGTTCCTTTCTCATCAAAATTAAGCCTCACCTCAACTAATTGATATAGTAATTATGGTAACTAGCGTATAAGATTGTATAATTGTTAATGTGACTTGTCTTATACTCCTTAACTGGAGTCTCCTAGACGAAATCTACTAAAAAATATCAATAAATACAAACTTTAACATTATTTCCAGGTACATCACGGTCGAAGTAGACCCTGTAAAGCTACCTAAAAATGAGCCATGGCCGTTGAAAACGAGCACGTTGTACAGATCATTGATGGCAGAAGTTGAAAATATTCATGGCGATTTAGGTGTAGCATCAATAAGCTCTGGGTTAGCAGGTACGGTATTTGAACAATTTTCGTACTTTTATAAAAAAAGTTCAACTTAATGATGTATTAGGCCACGAAGCGCTCAATTTAACAGAATCATCCTCTATGTTTGATACTTTTTATTCTTGCCAAAATAATTGTTTATGGTGCCTGCACGGTGGAGCGTTAATATTCGATGATGAAAAATCATTGATGATAAATTGAACATAAGCTATGTAATTGTGTATAAACAGATTGGAGCAGTGTCAATACCATCATTGAATAGCATGTGTTTGATTCCACATCTATGATTATCATCGAGTATATTGATGATCCACTGTTACATTACCATCGTTCTCTATGTTTCACGTGTTAAATGTCTAACTGTAGAGTTTGTTTAGCTAGTGAAAATCAAAATCATCATTCATACATTACCATCGTTCTCTATGTTTCACGTGTTAAATGTCAGACTGTAGAGTTTGTTCAGCTAGTGAAAATCAAAATCAAGAACATAGCTAGTACCATACAAGAATAATACAGTAAAACCTGTGTAAGGCGGAACTCCACCGGACTGAAAAAAATTTCCGTTTTGGCAGGTTTCCGGGTTAGACAGGGTGATCATATTAAAAGCATGTGACAGGTAAAAAAATTACTGTAATTTGATTATGTCTCATGGAAAAGCTGTGAAATTAATTATAAATTAGGCCATACCTACTGTGATGTTGAAGATCCATCTTGTTTCCACTAATATAACAAAAACTTAAAAAAACACTTTGAAGTGTTTTTTAAGTTTCTATTATACCTACTGTATTAAAAAAAAATCCTTCACTAACATATTTCATTTTCATCCACATATTTAAAGACAAAGTTTTTGTTTTTAGGTTTGCCATTTCAAAATTAAAGAACACTAACAATTACAGCAATTAATCACAATTTTTTAAAATAAATAAACATTAAACACTGATGAAACAGTCACGCATTACTTTAAATGACAGAACTCAGTATGAATAGGAAAGAACGTACCGTACGAAAGACTTGCTTTAACTGATGTAGAAAGAGTTCCAATTCAAAATTAAAATGCTAGGGATGTTATGGCGTCAAAACACTGTGTCTACAGACTTTCAGTTCCCCTTAAAATGAATGTTTGGTTGCTAATCGCTCCGATTCTTGGAAACAATTAGCCATCAATACGTATTGTACGTACATACACGCAGGGATGCAGAATATGTCCGAACGCCCGAACATTGTTCGGGGGAAGTCGCCGAGGGTCTGGGGAAATTTTGGGGAAATAAAAAAATTAAGCATATTAGTTTTAAGATCTGATAGAACATTACTCAGACTTGTTCTTAAAGTGCTTAAAGTCCGAGGAAATCTGAAAATAACACGTATATAATGGATATAATTTGTTATTTGTGAACGATAGAATATTACGCATCAACACAGTCCCGTCTAATTAGTAGTACCTAGAAGGAAAGTGATGACTGATGAGTCATTGTCTAATGTCGAGAGCGCCTGCGCGACCCGGCCGACAAACCGGGCCGGGTTTCATTATTTTTGATGAAAATAAACACATGGATTTAATTTCAATAAAATTAAACTTGAACAATCAAAATACTTGGAACTTCTTACAAGAGAAAACTAAAACCAATGAAGAAAAATACACACCTATAAATAACTATGAGCATTCTGTGCCAATGGAGTCTCAGAAAAAACAATCCAAATCATAGCACATAGTATCTACCATATCATTCATGGATTGTTAAAGGTATTAAAAATCCATTACTTGCATTAATGAATTGGTACATAATTGTAAAAAAATATGAAATATATATAATATTAGAATAATTTTATACACTTCTTTAAGAATGTGTGTTTTTTCTATGTAGATGGATGTATGGATGATGAATAGAAATGTATTGTGACACAGAAACAGAAGATGAAGAGCTCTTGAGTGGAAGAGCAAGAAATTAAAAACTGTTCAACAATTTTAATCTTAATTATATTTTCTTAGTACGCTTCTCACTATACAAGCCTGAATCATTTTATTCTTAAGTAGGCTACTAGTGTAGTGATTACTGAATTTGGTTCATCAATTGAAATAAAACATGTGAGTTCAAAATGTGAAAAGTAATTTAAATCCATTAATCCACATTTTTAATTTGATTTCAATGAAAGCTATGAGTAATAAGTGAAATTTGAAGAAACAAAGTCAAGTTATATTATCGGGTTTCACGACACTTATTTTGGGGAAATTTTGGTCTTTAAAATTGATGTTCTGGGGAAATTTTGGGGCTTTGGAATATTCTACACCCCTGCATACACATACTTTTACATGTACGTAATTTTGTACGTAGGCGGGCGAGAGAAGCATAATCAATTAGACCAGGAAGAAAAAATTGCATTTCTAGGAGTTATGTTGGATAGACGATTGACCTGGGCTCCATACATTGAGAAAATATGTTGTAAAATTTCATCTGGGGTATTTGTCCTGCGACAGCTCGCTAGATTGAATGACAAAAAGTTACTTTTTACAGCTTACCATGGGCTCTTACTGTCACATATTAGGTATGCTATCTTAGTATGGGGTAATTCATCAAAACAAAATCTTGATAGGGTGTTTAAGATCCAAAAGAAAGCGGTTAGGTGTATAGAAAGAGTAAATAGATTGGATTCATGTAGAACGTTGTTCAAGAGACTTGGTCTCCTAACTGTACCCTGCTTATATGTGTATGAAGCTACTTTATATGTAAAAACGAATGATATTAAACAAAATCTTGATGTACATGATTATAATACAAGAAGCCGATGAGATTATCACTTGGTGAGTCACAATAGTAGCTTATTCAAACAAAAACCTAGTTATATTGGTAGGAAATTCTACAACAAGCTACCGCAGTTTTTGAAGAGTCTTGAAAATATAGAAATATTTAAAAAACAATTGAAGAAATATTTAGTTGATAAAGCTTTTTATAGTGTACAAGAGTTCCTTTCACATCAAAATTAAGCCTCACCTCAGCTTATAATTGAAGTAATTATGGTATCTAGTGTATAATATTGTTGATCTGACTTGTCTTATACTCCTTAACTGGAGTCTCCAAGACGTAATCTACAAAAAAAATCGAGTAGGACACTGTGTCTTATTTATTTTGCAATAACCTTCTAAGACATCCGGTAATAAGAGATAATGTATGTAGTGTACTTGTTAAAAAACATCCTGCTGTTTTAAAAACAAATATTGAACTATATATTACTTTATACAGAAAATAATTCGGAATACAGTGCGTTGCAAAAGCAAACAGCTTCTGTAAATCTTTATCAAATTTCCGTTTTACACAGTTTTAATTATTGCAAGGGACTTTTTTAAGCATTCCGTTTCCGAGTTGGAAAGGTTCCGGCTTAGAAAGGTCTTTTTATACGTAACTATATACAAAATTCCTAGGGACCGGATGAAACAATCCATTTCAGCAGGTTTCCGTCTTACGAGGGGTCTGTCTTAGACAGGTTTTACTGTAATTGCTCTGGTAGCGCAGTTGGTGGGAGCGCTTGTCTGTGATAAGATAGGCTTTAGCTGTCTTCGTTTCCTGCAGCCTTGGGTTCGAATCTCATTCAGCCATGGATGTTTCCCATCATTCACCCATCCATCTCATACCCACACACAAGTCTCCAGACTCATGTGGGCATCATCTGCAATAAACAAAAAAATCATAATCTTTTTTCATTCAAGAATGTTTGACAACTTTCAAATGAAAAGTTTAATGTCAAGAATTTGCCGTTCATTTTTTGAATTTTGACAGAGTGAGCCCATAAATGTATTTTTGTTTGAAGTATTTTCATACAGTTTTTATTTCACTTGTGAACCATATTAACCTTATTTCCAGAAACATCACGGTTGAAGTAGACCCAGTAAAGTTACCTAAGAATGAGCCATGGCCTTTGAAAACGAGCACATTGGTAACTTAATTTCAAGTTATCTATATTCTAATATTCTAAATATGTTGAATATAACCTAAACTTAATAGATAACTATAGATTATGAATAAAATCTATGATTATGAATATAATAGATTATGATATAATTATGATTATAAAATATTGATATATTATTGAATATTGATTATGACTATTACAATATAATAGATTACGAAAAGAAGAACTCCACTCTTTTCATCGACAGTATTTATTTTTCATCATTCAAGTGAAGAATTTTTTAATTTCATATTTCAACTTTATTTTTCTTTTGAATGTTTAGGCTTGTACCACACTGGATCCGCTCAGTTCAGCCCGTTCAGCTCAGCCTTGGTCATTCCACTCAGTTCAGTAGACCTAATAGCCTACTGGCAGTTCAGTTGCGCAACACCTCTGCCTGTAGGCCTACTCTGCGCATGCGCGGCGTCTGTAGACTTACTCTGCGCATGCGCGGCGTTTCCGTCCTTCAGGTCTTTCCATCAAAAATCGCTCGCTTACCAAAATGTGGCTGAGACAGACGGAATTGAGCTGACGGAACGGATCCGGTTTGCTGCTCTACGTTTGAATACATGGTTTCCGAATTTTGGCGAAAGCGACTGACCTGAGCGGGCTGAAATGAGCAGATCCAGTGTGATACAAGCCTATTTCTTTATTTGTATACTGTACTTCATTTTCTTACTGTATTTTTGTTAGTCCCATATAAATAGTTATTCTAACTGTAATTCAACTAGGGAAGCATTGTGCCAAACATCAGTTCAGGCAGATAAGACAAGATACGAGCGCTTGTACTCATGGAAGGTTATCCGCTGTGTTTTTGACCACCAAAAAAAGACTGTACTATGCTGTAAAATCACTTCTCGGTGGTTCGGAAATCACCTAAAATGTAGGTCCAGTTCATCCATCATCATCATCATACAAATTATTACCCACGCACAGGACATAGACATAATATTATGGCGGGAAAAACTACCATGCACTCCTCGTAGTGATGAATTTTTCAATTCAGTTTTCTCTTTCTTCATTCTAAGTTTATTTTGCTGTTGTCTTTCAGTAAAATATTGCAATAAAGAAACAAGAATTGCAGTAATACGATGCAGACATGGACCACATCGGTTTGTGGCCACATCCATTCCATTTATCCATAATGTCGGCAAGGATGAAGTGTCTGTCAATACATTGTACACAGGAGCTACCCTACATCACTGCTACAAATTCATAAAGGTAATGAAAATGTGTTTATTTTATTGAATAATAATCTTTCCAATTGAAGATTTGTCTTATTAAATAATACTGTTTAAAACATGGCCAGATATAAGAAAGTGGAGGGAGTAGGGAGTAAGTCACCACTTCAAAGAAAGACAAAAAAAGTTCTTGAACTTTCATTTAGTTCTGACTGTCCCAGACTTCATGGAAAAATACAAAGTAAACCTTGTAGCCGACGCCATCTTGAGCGGCTATCTGGTGGCTTTACTCCCCTAAAGATATACACAAATGTTGTTGTGGCTCATATAAATATATATATGTCTATGATGGTCTATGAACTCTAACATGGCTATATTTCAAGATGTCCGCCACTCTACACTTCGTTTTGTAGGTTAAAGCCATAAATTGGCATTCAAGTAATCAATACAACTGCTAAATCTTGATGAATGATTTCAAAAAAATCATTATGAGAAGCAAATCATTTTCCACGGATCATGAGCGTAGTTCAAACATTTGAACTTACATGAAAGTGGAATCTTGTAAAAGTGATGTACTTTCGTTTGATATTACCGCGAATGACGTCATATCCCAGACAGGGAGGCCTTTCTTGCTTTTATTTCCGGTTACACTTTTTTAACATTGGCACTTCCTCATACCTACATGGGTTTGAAACACTAATAAACTAATACTTTTGTAGATTTGACAACAACCTCAATGGCTATAGATTCACCAAGTGTAACAAACTACAAACTCGGCCCATAAGCATGATAACAACTATGAACATGAATTGAAATAATTACTATGATACATTATTGTATAATAATAATAATATTATATAATATATATAATTATATATATTATAATATATATATATATAATAATATTGTATAATAATAACAAACTACAAACTCGGCCCATAAGCATGATAACAACTATGAACATGAATTGAAATAATTACTATGATACATTATTGTATAATAATATCTATCATCATTCTCATCTTTTTTAAATCTCTACACCTAATGATGTTAATGTAATTTTATTGCTTTGTACCTACTATGTACAGCAGGAACAATTAGTCTGGGCGCACGGCCGTTTGGTAGTCAGCCATGGCGAGGGGAGTGTTTATCGCTCATTTCTAAAAACATGTGGCCCGTGCGACGCTGCAGATGTCTTCAAGGTCAACTAGTCAACTTTTAACAGGACGGCTAGTAGTGAAACCAGAGCCACGCGCCCAGACTAATTGTTCCTACTGTACGGGTGAAAATTCCTTGTTGCCTACAAATTGTTATCCTCTTGATGTTTGTTATTTGTATTAATAGTAGCATACCTTGATAGTAGGTGTTAATTACAAAAAATTAATTTGTAGTTGTTTCGATAAATAAATAAAACTAATAATTATCATTCACCTCATTATCCGCGCTCAAGCCTCATGTGCGTTCCACTAAGGGAAGTGATAGCTGTAAACCGTAGATGGTTCTGTTCAATCAGATAGATATAAGCTGGGTTCTCCTGGGCTCTCTTTGTAAGGGTGACCAATTATATTGGCCAGCGAAAAAGACACTGATCCGTGCTGTAAAATCACTTCTCGGTGGTTAGGAACCCACCTAAAACTGTAGTTTCAACTCATTAATTGCCATTATCCAACTCATTACCCACGCACAAGCTTCATACCTATGTGGGCTTTATCCTCAAAAGAAAAGGAAAAAATATCTTTCAAAATATCTTAAAAGTGTTCTTGTATCACATATTGATATTCTTTACATTATTTCTTGATTTCAACATTGTTGTTAGCCTTCTTGGTTGTTTTCAGCACAATTATTCATGTATTGTGGATTGAAATGCTTTGCTCACAATTTCTTACAAACTACCTACTATTTCCTTTGCACTATTATATTTATTTACAAATTAATACCTTATTACTGATACCTTATTACTTACTTCTTATACCTTATTACTCCTTATGACAGTAGCCAGTAACTCTACTGGTCGGTTGTTCTATCAAAAAAATAACTGATCTCTGATCACTTGACCCTAGATTAATTTGATTCGATATTTGCATTGCAGAAGGGCGGTCAGTTTTTGACAAGCTCCGGTTACGTGACCAGAGATTTCGACATGTTTTATTATTATTTTTGTTTTTTTTTGTAGATATACGCAAGTTACCATAATTACTATATAAATTAGTTAAGGTGAGGCTTGATTTTGATATGAAAGGAACTCTTGTATACTATAAAATGCTTTATCAACTAGATATTTTTTCAATTGTTTTTAAATGTTTCTATATTTTCAAGACTCTTTAAAAACTATGGTAGCTTGTTGTAGAGTTTCCTACCAATATAACTAGGTTTTTGATTGAATAAGCTACTATTGTGACTCATCAAGTGATAATCTCCTCGGCTTCTTGTATTATAATCATGTACGTCAAGATTTTGGATAGTATCACTCTTTTTTTACATATAAGGTAGCTTCATATTTTTTTGGAGGATGAAGCCCACATAGGTCTGAGACCTGTGCGTGGGTAATGAATTGGATGACAGTGATTGATGAGTTGCACCTACAGTTTTAGGTGGGTTCAATCCAATCGGTCACCCTTACAAAGAGCGCCTTGGAGTTTCGTAGCATATCTCTGATTGAACAGATACCTGCTACGGCACTCGGCTATCACTTCCCAACACATATAAGCAGGGTACAGTAAGGAAATCAAGTCTCTTGAACAACGGCCTGCATGGATCTAATCTATCTACTCTTTCCATACACCTAACCGCTTTCTTTTGGATCTTAAACACCCTAACATGGTTTTGTTTTGATGAATTACCCCATACTAAGATAGCATACCTAATATGTGACAGTAAGAGCCCAAGGTAAGCTGTAAATTTTGCAACATCGTAATTTTATATGAAAGTTGTATTATAATTATCAGGCTATATTTGTAATTCATACAATTAAGTTGTAATATTATAGTTGCAATTATTATTAAGACTACAATTATTGTAGTTGTTATTATAATTATGGAGTTGTTATACAAGTTGAAATTATGATAAAAATAATAGTCTAGATTAATAAATTACTCAATTTCAAATGCCAACTTGCGTTTGCGTCCTTTGTTTCAAAGCCAAGTGATTACTATACTGTTACGGGTTCTATTAGCTAAAATAAGGCTGGCAGCACTAAAGTTCACACTTGCACTTTATTTACACAAATTAGTCTATTTACACACCAATATTTGTAAGTTCAATTAATTAAATAAGACTGATCATCAAATGACAAGCTAATACTTATTTTCAGTAATTATTTACAAGATTTAATGAATAATTAATTACAGGCTGATCAATAACAAAAGAAACTAGAGTCCAATTAACTATACAATAATGTAGTAAGAAATGATAAAAAGAGCCACTAATCACTTACAAAAACACAGTCCAATTCGTTATTTGACAGTCCCAAATAATATCACTTAACACAACGTCTTTAAACTATTAGTAAGCTGCATAAACAGTAAACACTTGTCTCTGCACTTGACACTGTCTAAAGACTGAATAAAGCACTGTTTACTCCACTGGCACGAGATCTTTAATACAATCTGTCTCGCTGGTTTGTAGAAAACTGATTCACTGTCACGCAAGCTTTTGTAAAACTAACTAACTGGTTCATGTGGACTCCTTTATATAGCTGTTGTAGTTGTATAATTCCAAGAATTGGAGGTCACCAGACGCTTCGAGAAACTTCAAGAATGCTTGGACCTCGATTGTTCAGGAATTCTAAAGAAATCACAAGAAGTCTCGAGAAATCAATTGAGTGAGAGAGTTGCAGACTTGAAGAATAGGAGTGACAAAGACATGTGAAAAGAGAATGCAAGAGAGCAAGAGAACGCATATTGGATGTCGAAGTCACGTCCAACCATGAAAACAATAGAATGACATAAATAGAACAAGTGCGTGATTAACTGCTTGTTTGCTCTCGTAACAATACTATAATTTATATGGTATTAGATTTGAGATCTGTAGTTTAATTCTAAAAACTTTGATCAAAATTTCTACTCAAAAATTCTGGGAGACAAACTTTTATTGTCTCTTTGATCTTTCTCTGTCCTTTGAGCAATGACATTCTCCTGATCTAAGATCAGTATGGTTAGTGATCGGGGATCAAGTTTAGATTGGCGTTCGTGAAACCGGCCTTATATGTTTTTTAACTTTCCATTCAAATTCAATTTGATGCTTTTCAATGCTGATCCTATCCTTGAAAAATATATCAAGTGGACTTTGAAATCTAATCAATTGATTGTTTCATTTCAGGCATATCAAGAAAAACATCTTCAGAAGCTCTACTCAACATTGGAGACTGAGGAAGAGCGTAAAGAATTTGAAAAGAGTGTCCTAACCTTACCCGAGGCGTCAAATCTTGGTAAAAGAGACGATTTTCCTGCTGAAAAGATCGATTGAGTTGTCGCGATTTGCCCGCGATTTTTAGTGAATATTGGACTAATAGAAAAATAAACTTGCAGTAATAAGTTGAAGTAAGTTTAAATGTGCCATCTACTTTCGGGTTTTTTGTACAACTATTAAAGAGTTTAGGCAAAATAATGTTAACAATAGCGTTTATGCTAACCTGGCCACTCTATACATCTGCCTGCTCTAAATTAATACAAGATGCCTTAGAGCAAGTTGAGACATGGAGTGGTAAGGTTAGCGTTATCGTCAACGTAGTTTTGACTAACTTTCTATTTTTTATGTTTCTTGTAGAAATTGTTAAATGTTCCATGTATTGGAGTTATACCACTATTTTTTTATAATTGGTTGTAGAATTTGTTGATTAAGGAAGGAGATTATAGATTATTCGTTGAAATTATATCATGGTTCTATTTCATTACTTGAATATTGCAGTTGAGGTTTCGGATAAAGATGTATTAACAGGTATTATGGTTGGAAAATTAGAAAAATAGATAGTAAGGTAGTTGGTAAAGTTGATAACATGTAATAAGTTGTATTCAACTATTAGTATAAGTAATTTTATTGGTTTAGAGGTGGCTTAGATTGAAAAGGGTATCAGAGGTATAGTGCTAATAGTACTATAGTAAGCAAGTACCTCAAGTACTAATAGTAATATAGAATAGAGAATTAGTCTGTGAATTGTCGTGCAATGTAATGCCAAATTGTTTTCAAACTGGGATTGAAATCACTTGAAGCTCTGTTTATTTAAGTAAGGGTTCTGTATTAGGTTTCAATTATTAGAATACAGTAAGTAATATTATTGGTTTAGAGGTGGCTTATATTGAAAAGGTGTTTAGAGTTGTGTTGCATAGTAATCTAAAGATTTCAATTCACTAAGTAACAATTACGGTAGCTCAAAATTATCCAGTAACTACAAGAATAGCTTGTCAACTCATTCTTGGCAGTTGTATAGATTTGCTTCGCGCATGCCAACTCTCTATTTGAGTAGAAGACTGTCTTCTATTCTACGCTTCTAGAAGGCTTGAGATGTTCTCACATTAGGGTTGAGTGTAAGAGAGGACCAGGAGTCCTAACTTCGCCCTTGATAACGGCAATTAATCAATCAATCTTTCATATGGCGAATGACTAGTTCCCAATATAGCAGCTTGGAATCTGTGTCACGAGGGGTGCATAGTGAGACGAAATAATTGTGTGCTTTTGCGCACTGCCAAGAATGAGTTGACAGACTCAAGTACTAATAGTAATATAGACAATTAGTCTGTGAATTGTCGTGCAATAGGCCCCAGGTAATGCCAAATTCTTTTCAAAATGGGATTGAAATTAGATAAAGCTCTGTTTATTTGAGTAAGGGTTCTGTACTTCATCGAATTATTAATAATATCTGAGTCAAAATCAAAATAATTGACGTAATATCTCATATTTTATTTGTCTTCAAACTGGAGGATACTATGAAACCCCATAAATTTATATTTATTGTTGGAAGAGCGAATATGCAAGTAATGTATGATATTGGGGTATCATGATTATATAGCTATAACAAATTTCTGACGTGTGAACACAATCAATATATTCTATATCTGTACCTCATAGCCAAACCAACGTAACCAACGTAACTCCAAAATGTTATTTGTTCGGTATTATACTCCCCTCTTATCAGCAGTGCTAGTGGGATGTTTGAGAGCCTCTAACATACCATGAAATAAATATTTCTGGAGTTAATGCTCACTAGCACTGATAAGAGGAAAGCATAATGAGTCATTTTATGCATTCAAACGAGCAATGAATTTTTTTGAGATCGTTTGGCTCTGAGGTGTAATATTCTAACTATAATAGACTTTCAATTCAATTCAAATAATTTTTATTTTGTCCAAAATACATTAACAATTTAGCCAAAAGAAATCATAGAGATACATCACTCTTAACTTAACAAAAATATCATCAAATTAAGTATAATTCATCAAATTCAATAAGATAGATGTACCAATATATCCTTAGCCCTTAGCCTACTGAAAAACAAAACTCACAAAATATTTGGGGAAAAATAAAAATACTGCTTGCTGAATTAGAATATAATTCGTTTGCAAGCAGGAGCACAGTTGAAGAAAAAATGTTTTCTAATGCTACATTCACACACACACACACACACACACTCACACACATCTTTCACACTATTGCAATTCTATGTAGGATACACATATCATGTGACAAAAATTCTTATAGAATGACTATCAACTTATTATAGCAAATAGACTCAATTGATTCCAGTGTAAAACTAAAGAGCCATTTAAAAATTTGTTTCTGAAAAAAATGTAAATTGTTTTGTCTTCTAATTGCAATAGGCAAATGATTAAAAA
The DNA here is from genome assembly GCA_948455865.1 of Conomelus anceps. Taxonomy (NCBI): domain Eukaryota; kingdom Metazoa; phylum Arthropoda; class Insecta; order Hemiptera; family Delphacidae; genus Conomelus; species Conomelus anceps. The sequence goes on from OX418221.1 coordinate 47,874,911, forward strand.
ATTTGGGACTCAAAAACACAAACGTTTTTTGAAAAAATGTATTATAAGACTTAGGGAGCCTCAACATATTGTTAGTGAGTCTCCTTGTACTATATATGAAATCACTCTCAAACATCTGTCTGTTGCAATCATCAGACATTCTGTTAAACGACAATAAAACTGAATACATAAATATAACGAAATGGCAAGAAATTGTAATGCTGAAAAATTGGAAAACCATGTTCATACCTTCCATGTTCATACCTTCTAACTCCCTTCATGACCCGGACAATTGACTTTTGTGATGTAATTATAGGATTAAGATGGGTTTTATAAATAAATAAATAAAATTTAATTGTCAAAAAGCCATTACAGCATAGACAAAGTCAATGCAACATTGTTGAAACGCAGTACAACATGAACTAAAGAATAATCGAATCTTTATAGTTGAAACAACACAAGTCACTATTATAAAATCACTATTCTATACAATAGTTATCACAGTTGAATAAAACACAATTATCACAGTTGAATAAAACACAATTATCACAGTGAATAAAAGCATAAAATAAAGTAATTTGAAGAACAAGAGAATGCTTACAGCTAACCAATCCTACACTATATTTAAATGACACTCATAAACCTCGCTTATTTTATAAAAGGGGTTTGCTTTAAGTCACCTATAAATCTTTTGTTCAAAAATTCTTGGGGATTCGCAATGCAAATGATGAGGCAGTTTATTGAACAGTTTCTGCCCTGTTACCTGACTTGGATAATCTATGGTGCTGTATGTCAATGCGACTTCTATACCTTGTGTTAAAAGAGTGAACATCACTTCTAATCTGCAGATTGTTTAGGTTTTTATGGGTGTGGATCAGGACATGATATATATACAGATTTATTACAGTTGGAATTTTTTCGCTAATAAATAATGGTCTGCAATGCTCAAGATAAGGTGATGCAGTAATAATTCTCAAAGCCTTCTTTTGAAGAAGTAGAATGTCATTAATATGAGAGGCATTACCCCATAATATGAGGCCATAAGACATAACACTATGGAAAAATGAAAAATAGGCTATTCTTAAATACTTTTTCGGTACCAGAGCAGTAAGACCTTTCAGCAAGTAAATTACTCTGCTAAGTTTTGAACAAACATATTTAATATGTGGCTCCCAAATGAGTTTTGAATCCATATATATACCTAAAAATTTCACGCTTGATTGATTTTCAATTGGAAGAACCCTTTTCAAATTAAAGTTCATTTGCTCTGTTTTACTGTTGAGAACAAAGCCATTTGCTCTAAACCACAGAGATGCCTTTTCCATAGTACTCAGATCATTATTCAGATCATTATTAAAGTGCAAGAACGTGGTGTCATCTGCATATAAAACGGTGTCCGACTGAATGTAATCTGGTAAGTCATTTATCATTACCAAGAAGAGGAAAGGACCAAGTATTGAACCCTGTTGTACCCCTGCTTCAACCTTTAACATCGAAGATTTATTATTAATTCTGCCTACAGTTACCAGTTGACTTCGGTTCATTAGGTATGACTTTAAAAGATTGAGAGCACTTTGACCTGTTCCATAATAACCCATCTTATCTAAAAGAATCTTATGATCAACACAATCAAAAGCCTTACTAAGGTCACAGAATGTGGCCAGAGCATAGCTTCCCTGCTCAAATGAATGCATTATTTTCTTAGCCATTTTTTGAAGAACATCTAGAGTTGATTTATTTTTTCTAAAACCAAATTGGGAATCAACTATAATGCCAAAACGCTCAAAATGTATAGACAGTTGATGATAGATGATGGTTTCAAGTATTTTTGCCAGAACGGGTACAATAGAGATGGGTCTGTAGCTACTTGGACAGTTTTTATCCCCTTTTTTATAAATAGGCACCACTCTTGACTTTTTGAGCTCCTCTGGAAAGACTCCTTCTACCAAACATTTATTCAAACAGTGTGTCAGAGGCTCTACAATGCAGTCTATTACTTTCTTTAATAAATTAACTGAAATATCATATATGTCCCAGCTATCAGAAGGCTTGAAACCCTTGACTATATCTAACACACATTCAGGCATGACCTGACAGAATTTGAAGCATTCAGACAAACTGGGTCCCCTGAAAGAATGCAGGTCCAGTGACACCTCACTTGATCCGGCCCATGAGCCTCTAATATCTTCAACAGACTTAATAAAAAAATTGTTTAATACATCAGGATGTAGAGGTACACTTGGTCTAGAATCCTTTGCAACTGTGTTAATTATTTTCCATGCAGTCTTACATCTTGTGATGATGTTTAACATATGATATATTAGTTTGTGACTTCCAGCTGTAGCTATTTAGTACCTATTGGAACAGTCATTAATTTATCTTGTTATATAGTTTGTCTCTCATCTTGTTAGTAGAATCATTCATTGTTCATTAAAGCCTTTAATTATCATTAAAAGGTTCACAATCATTTCAATTTAATGAACAATAAATAATTTATTGATTCACTATACTCTAATGGACCGTCTCTTGAAACCCAAAGAACTCGATTTGGATCCTAATTCACCGACAGCAGCAGTGGAATGGGAACATTGGTATAGGACATTCATAAATTTTATATCAAGCATACAATCGACGGATGCTGAGAAACTGAAACTTTTGATCAACCTTGTCTCTCCAACAGTATATCAGCGGATAGGCCGTTGTGGTACGTATTGTGATGCACTCACTTCTTTGCAAAAATTGTTTGTCAGACCTGTCAATGAAATTTTTGCTAGACATGAATTACAGGCCAAAAGACAACAACCAGGCCAATCAATAGATCAATTTATAGAGGAATTATTGTTACAGAGTAAAAAATGTAAATTCACGGCCGTTACTGCTGAGCAAAACCATAATGATTGTGTTAGAGATGCTTTCATCAGTGGCTTGCTTTCACCAAATATTCGACAACGCCTATTAGAATCCAAATCTTTGGATTTTAACGAAATTCTTGATCAAGCAAGAACTTTAGAATCTGCATATCAAAATTCGCTCAGTTTTAACTCTTCTTCTGTTTCACTTAACGCCGCATTACCAGTAGTACCACCTTCTACTGAATCGATTATGAGACCTGCTTCACCTGTTACTGCACAGATTGTAAATTCAGAAAATCCGAAACTTCAGAAACGATCCAAGTTATGTGATTACTGTGGCTATAACTTTCATATACGAAATAAGTGTCCAGCTCAAAATGCATTTTGTAAAAATTGTGGAATAAAAGGTCACTATGCAAAAATATGCAGATCCAAGCAGACCAACAAAAATAATTCTAATCACTGGGGCTCTAATAAAGTATCTGCTGTTGAAGTTTATAGTTTGTCACCTCCTGGACTCAGCAAAGCAACTGTACCTGCAATATTGAATAACTTCAAAGTAGCAGCATTGATTGACACTGGTAGCTCAAGCAGCTTTGTTAATAAACAACTGGCAAAAGATCTAAAATTAAGAATTTATCCTTCTAATGACAAAATTCGTATGGCCTCCACTTCTCACCGTTCGTCAGTTGTTGGCCAGTGCTCGGTTAACCTCACAATTCTTGGTCATAAGTACAATAACATAATTCTTCTTGTTCTTCAAGATCTCTGCTGTGACGTTTTACTAGGACATGATATATTATCTAATCATTCAGGTCTCTATATGTCCTTTAATGGGTCAAAAGATCCACTCAAAGTGTGTGGTCTAACTGCTGCTCAAGTCAAACCTGCCTCATTGTTCCAACATATTTCTCAAGATGTTAAGCCAATAGCGATAAAATCTCGATGTCATAATCAATCTGACATGGAATTCATTAATCAAGAAATAGATAAACTCATAAAAGAAGATATTATTGAAACAAGTGACTCTCCCTGGAGAGCACAAGTACTTGTAGCTTCCAACACCAACCATAAAAAACGTATGGTGATAGATTACTCTCAGACAATCAACAGATTTACCCTACTTGATGTGTATCCTCTGCCAAATCTGGAAGAACTAGTCGATAAAGTAGCTAGATATTCTGTCTTCAGTACAATCGACCTCAAAAGTGCCTATCATCAAATACCAATAAGGAGTTGTAAAAAATTATATACAGCTTTTGAAGCAGTGGGTCAACTATATCAGTTCAAGTGAATTCCTTTTGGAGTGACAAATGGAGTAGCCGCCTTTCAAAGAGTAATTGATGATATAATTCGAAAAGAAGATCTAAAAAGTACATTTGCATATCTTGATGATGTTACAATTTGTGGAACTACCATGGAAGAACATGATAGAAACTTAAAAAAATTCATGAACATTGTACAAAAGTACAAATTGACTATTAATTTGGAAAAGAGCTCGTTTGCAAAATCTGAAATCAACCTTCTTGGTTATATCATCAAAGACAAGACTATCAGACCTGACCCAAGCAGATTAGAATCATTACGATCATTTCCCCCTCCAGCAAATGCTGCATCTATGAAAAGAGTTCTCGGAATGTTCTCACACTATTCAAAATTTATTCCCAACTTCTCTGATAAAATACATCCTTTAGTTCAAGCTAAATTTCCATTGACCACATCTGATATTTTAACGTTTGAAGCAATGAAACAATCTATCATTGATGCAATGGTGGTTGTCATTGATCCAGAAGCTCCATTTGTGGTGGAAACCGATGCATCAAATGTTGCTATTGCTGCTACATTATCACAATCGGGCAAACCAGTTGCTTTCTTCTCCCGCTCACTATCACAAACAGAACGCCATCATCCAGCAAGAGAAAAAGAAGCTTCTGCTATAGTTGAGGCTATCCGTAAGTGGCGCCACTTTCTTCTAATGCGACATTTTCAACTTATCACAGATCAAAGATCTGTTTCCTTTATATTTTCGAAAGACCACCAGAGTAAAATTAAAAATGAAAAAATTCAACGTTGGTGCTTGGAACTTTCTTGCTTTTCATATGATATTACTTATCATCCTGGTAAGGAAAATGTAATTGCTGATGCTTTATCCCGAATGTGCGCAAATATAACAAATGGAAGAGAGAGACTCCAGAACTATCATAAAACACTGTGCCATCCAGGAACAGCTCGATTCTATCATTGGATCAGAAGTAAAAATCTCCCATTCTCTCTTGATGAAGTGCGACAAACAGTAAATCAGTGTAGAGTGTGTGCAGAAATTAAACCAAGGTTTTATAAACATCAAGGAACTCTCATTAAAGCAACCTCACCGTTTGAACGCCTCAATTTGGATTTTAAAGGCCCAATACCATCTAAGACCAAAAATAACTATTTTTGACTATAGTAGATGAATATTCGAGATTCCCTATAGCAATACCTTGCCCTGATATGACATCTACAACTGTTATTAAAGCTTTACAATCGATTTTCTTCATGTTTGGAACACCAGCATATATTCATTCAGACAGAGGATCATCATTTATGTCGCAAGAACTTAAAGATTATTTAGCAATCAATGGGATTGCATCCAGCCGAACAATGCCCTACAACCCAAGAGGCAATGGGCAAGCTGAAAGGTATAATGGCATAATATGGAAAACTGTTCAGTTAGCTTTAAAAACTAGAAATCTACCAATCACGCACTGGGAAGACAGTCTACAAGAATCACTCCACTCAATTAGATCTCTATTATGTACAACTACTAATGAAACTCCTCATGAAAGAATGTTCCGTTTCATCAGACGTACTGGAAATGGTGGCTCTACTCCTTCTTGGCTTATCTCACCAGGACCTGTGCTACTCAAGAAACATGTAAGAGCATCAAAATATGATCCCTTGATTGAAGAAGTTGATTTACTTGAAGGAAATGGTGAATATGCTCATATAAAATTTCCAGATGGAAGGGAAACTACAGTGTCAACAAGAGACTTAGCACCAACTGTTCCTGTAGCTAGTTTAGAGGAACCCTCCACTGAACTTCAAGAATCAGAAGTCATACAAGATGCTGATGAACCTCAAGATATAGTGGATCAAGCTGAAGATCAAAAAGATCGAATTCAACCCTCTCAATCTCTGGAAGAAAATAATTGTACTCCCAATATATCTCAAAATGAACAACGGAGAAGCAGAAGAAACAAACGACTTCCTTCTTACCTTGCCGATTATGAACACTCACTTCATTCTCTTCTTAGGTGGAGTGAATGTGATGATGTTTAACATATGATATATTAGTTTGTGACTTCCAGCTGTAGCTATTTAGTACCTATTGGAACAGTCATTAATTTATCTTGTTATATAGTTTGTCTCTCATCTTGTTAGTAGAATCATTCATTGTCCATTAAAGCCTTTAATTATCATTAAAAGGTTCACAATCATTTCACATCTGTTTTTGGATCTTTCAATAGATTGAGTATTATGAGATTTTTTAGCCTCTCTTATGAGTTTCTTGTATGCATTTCTACATTCAACATAAGCTGACTTTGTTTCTGTTGTATTAAACTTTTCATTTAAACTCATTAATAATAACAATTGCTGCTTTAGAGCTGCCAACTTTAAACTGTACCAACTCTTGTTCTTTTTTAGTTTACCTCTATTATTGGAAACTTACAGGTTTTCTCAAGAATACAATGATTGAATATCCTTATAAATTTAGTGAAAAAACATTTAAACATATCATTAGCTGAGGCATTAGGACAATATATATCAGACCAATCAAGATCATACAACACACTCGTAAATCTAATTATTTTGTCTTCAGTGATGGGTCTTGTTGTTACCACATTTGGTTCAGAATTATTAATGCAATTTTTGTGCTTTACATAATCAATGGTCAGAAACTTATGGTCCGAATAAGGGAATGGCAGAACATTATTTGAGATAGCACTACTCCTAACATTAGTGAATATATTATCAAGGCTAGCATTCTCTCTTGTATTTTCGCTATTAGTGTAAATCATGTTGTATTGCCGTAAAAAATTTTTCAGCTCAAAAGCGCTATGCTTATTTTTATTTATATCAAAATCTGAGTTAACATCTCCACCTACAAATAAATGAACGTTTTTTAATGCTGACCTGTGTAAAAAGTTGAGCAGTCCTTCCAATTGTTCCAAGAAAATTTTAGTGTTTCCATTTGGAGATCTATAAATTGAAACAATTACTAATTTTGCAACATGATCAATTATACCTGTGGCTTCAAAGTCTAACTCCTGGCAGAGGAAATCCAAGTTTAAAGAGTCAAACACCCTTCAATTGAATTTCTTACAAAAATTGCCACACCACCTCTAATGTGTTGCATTCTATGAAAACCACTGCACAGACAATAATCTAGGTGGAGTCCCAACAAACAATACCATAATTCAACTTAGAATCAATCAGGGCATAATATAACTGCCTTAGAACTGTCTGAGGAACTACTATATTAAGGAAATAAAACTTTCTTAAAATGTTGAGATAATTTTTTACATTGTAAATATGGTGAGACCAAGTGAGTTTCTCATCAACTACTACACCTAAATATTTAATAGACTGGGTTTGCATTACAACTTCACAAACACAGGTATCATGACTACATGAGGTGTTATGAAATTTTAAAGGATGATGCATATGCCAAGAAGTAGACAATGTGAATAACAAATATTTAGTTTTGGATATAGTAAGAGAAAGGCTATTGTGGTTGAACCAAATAAACAGTTTATCAAGATCATCTTGCATCATAATATTCAAATTTTCTTTATCTTTACTACAATAAGAAAAAGCAGTATCGTCCACAAAAGAAACAGGCACACCATTGAATTTACCAGAAAAAAGATCAGTCATAAGAAATAGTACAGGGCCCAGGACTGAGCCCTGTGAAACCCCACAGTCCACACCCAAGACCTAACTTTCAGTATCTCCAATAGCAACATATTGTGATCGATCACTCAGATATGAACAAAACCACTCATGAGCTACACCCCTAATACCAGCCTCATGCAACTTCTTGAGCAGCATCGAGTGGTTCACTGTATCAAAGGCTTTTCTGATGTCTAAAAACATACCTGACACAAAAGGAGTAACCCTGGAATTAAGACTGTGGTATACTGAAGACATCAAACATTCAAGTGCCATTTACGTGCTTAGCCCCTCACGAAAACCAAAGTGGCGATGATAGAAGAAGTTGTATGAATTTAAAAAATGTAAGATTCTTTTTTTAACTACTTTTTCCAGAAGCTTAGAAAAAACTGATACCAAAGGGATTGGCCTGTAGTTGTTCAACTTGGATTTTGATCCAGTTTTGAAAATTGGTATCACCTTGGCCAGTTTCATTTTACTTGGAAATTTGCCAGTTGAAAGACTGCAGTTAAATATATCACATAGAATAGGAATTAAAGCAAAAGCAACAATTTTTAATAGTTTAGAGCAGTGTTTCCCAACCTTTTTTACTGGCATACCACTTCACTAGACAAAGCATTTCATGTACCACCTAGTCACGTGAAGGTGAAGAATTACCTATGGAAAGAATATATGTTTATTAGTTTGCAAACCTAACTAACCTGTATACAACCAAAAGGATGAAAAATAAAACTCTGTGTAGTGTTGTAACATTTAATAATTAATTAAAATGAACAAGAAACACAATAAGTTCAAGACACGACACACATTACAACAACAAAAATGGAGAAAGACAACACAATACAAAACAAAACGTTAATGAGAGGCTGAGCTTGAACATTGGAAGCCAACCTTGGAATGTCTGGTCTAAGATTGCTTAGCCTTAAACGAAGATCATTTTCCACATTACTAAGTCTGTACCGATATTTGTTCTTGAGGTACACAAGTGAAGAAGAGGCTGTCTCATACAGGTATGAAGTTGAAAACGGAAGCAAAAATTTAACTCTTTTGTCAGCTACTTGTCCGTAATCCACACGCCTTTCAACCCAGAAGTCCACAAGCATCATTCTTGAAAATTGTTTCTGAAGTTCCGAATCACAGTTTAGTTCAAATAACTGTTCTTTTTCTGGTGCAGTAAAGTTGTCTGGTGCCATTTCTATCTCTGCAAATGGGTTTTGGAAAGAATACTTGGATTTTTAACTACTTGTTTATTTCTTTACTGCATGAGTCTTGTCAGATAGGCTTTGGAAATTATTTCTCTCAATTTCTTTTCTATAAATGTCTATTTCTTGAAACAGTGCTTGGTTTTCATGTTTTAATTCTTGATTTCTGTGCTAAACATATTTTTATTCATTTTACATTATTTTCTGATGCTTCTCTTGAAATAATGTTTGCTTGCAATATTTAATTATTTATTGTTATTGTCCGAACGCATCTTGAAATTTGAGCTTATTTTTTTCTTGAGTTTGTTCATTTTGATGTCGTTTTCTTTTGCGGTATAACTTTTCTCCAATCCAGCGGTGTCCAGAATAGGCATGAGGTGTTTAGAGCGTCATAAAAACTAATTTTAGGGGGAAATTCTTCCAACTTTAATTAACTTATGGTACTTCGCAAATTACAATTGAAAATTCATATAAATTCTATGGTAGGAGGAATACAATAGTCTCATACACAGTCGGTACCCATAATGCATGTGTAAAATCAATGATGTTCGATGCAGCTCTACACATTTGTATAGGTTAAATACTTAGGAATGTATTTTATTCGGACAACCTCAATTTGGCCAAATGAATTAGGTACAAATAATTGAAACGCAGGATGTTGACGTGATGCATGTTGATTTCAACTGAAACTCAAAAGTGGATCAGATTGCACATAAAAAAGAGGATAAGGTCAAATTTAACTCTGTTTTTCATAAAAAGTCACCATATGTCACTTCACCAAGCCTGCGTCTGTTCTAATAGCAGTTGAATTGGATTTAGTGGTTTTTATCTTTTGTAAATTGTCAGTTTTTCTACAACATTCTACATTTATTGTATTCAATTACATTTAATGCATACATAGACATTTATCTACATCTTTATGGTATGGCGCAAAAAGACTGCATTTTCACTGCGCTCATTTTTGTGAAGCACAGAATTAAATGATACTACACAAATAGAAACAAGGTTCAGTTGCAATCCATTTTTGTTGATTTATTTATTCAATAAATTGGATACTTGAAGAAGATCATTAGATCATGAATCGCATCACTTTCTCTTGTATCTGCTGATAGTTATTTAGGCTATATCTGTGCTTCCTATAAAAATGGAGGCGTTGGCTAATGTATATCCATGTTAGGCCTTTTAGTTATGTGTTGAACAGAAATGTTACAAGAGAGGCTACATCAATTGTGTTCCTTTTCAAACATCTTTGTCCAATGATGGCTCGAACGCAGGAAGTAACTCAGATGTGTGCTAGTTAGTATACAGACTCATCTGTGCAACCAGACCCTGTTTAAAGATGGGAGTGGACTGTTAAGTATAGAGCTTCAGATTTGTTTTCGATGGGCTTGATATAGATGAAACTGTTAGCTCAGTGAGGAAAGTAGCCGCACCTATCTCACTCCTCGTTTGCGTAGTACGCTCTTTGGACAAAACATGAGGTCTGAAGAGTCACCTACAGTCGAAATCGGCTTTGGTTATGAAACTATACATTCATGCAGAAATGTTAGGTGCTCATAGGGGTAAAGATTATAATTGGAGCATAAAATAAAAATTGTTTTTTTTTAGTAATTTTTCATAAATAGTAGTTGGTTTAGCAGATGAAAGTATACGCTATATATTAGCATGTACTATATCCTGTACCATAACATTATATTTACTATTTCATCTTCTATTATTATATTGCTAATGCATTCAAGGAGATCTAAGTTATATTAATCAGCTAATTCAAGTGAGTCCATACATTTTTTCTTAGGTGCTCATACGGGTAAAGATAATATATTCTTAGTTCTGTAGTTCTCATGTAATCCTTATTCTGTAGTTCTGTGGTCAATAGCCTATAGTTATAGTTCTGCTGTGTTTTGGTACGGAAATTTTGGAGCTCGCTCATAGATAAGATAATTTTTTATTGTAGAGAGGCTCCTGAGGCCTTCAAGAGCATTACAATCAATTGTCTCAAGTACAAGTCAATAAAACACTTAGTTAAAAAAAAATCACAGTCCAATATTTTCTTATCTTAATCTAGATTCTAGAATATAAAAAAGATAATATTCGCGTCTCTAAACAAACTATGAAATAGAATTAGTCAAGGTAGGTACAAGAATAAAAGCCATTAAGCATATTTTCAAATTTTTTGCCAGCTCATGGAACTCCTCAAACTTATATAGTGGGTTATCTAATAAGAAAACTTTGAGTCTATACTTAAAAATTGGATTACTTATATTCCTGAAACTATGAGGAATTGAATTATATAGCTTTATACTGACGATTATGAATGTTCTTTGTGTGTTGGCATTAACGTAACGGTGATTGGTGAGATTGTTTATGTTTCTAGTATTTTAGTCATGGACTACTACACCCTGTTCAGTAAACATTTCCAAATTGTGCTTTACATAAATCAGGCTCTGAAACACAAATATTGAAGGCAGTGTCAAATTTTTCAGCGGCTTGAAGCTGTCTCTACAGTGAGCTCTTTTTGGAAGCCCACACATAAATCTCACAGCCTTTTTCTGGATTTTGAACTACCTAGTACTAGTACTATATGCTCTGCATACGGATGAAGATAATATTATTCATCTGTAACATATTGTCAAAGACATTCACTGCAAAGAGATGGATTTCCAAAGGGGTTGTCTTTCTGACTGCCTCACTGATTTTGAAAAATATTCTTTTTCCTCCCTTATTCTCAAGTTTTTCTTTCCTTCCCACATTATAAGCACTCGATCGCATCCGCCCTTAATTAACTGTTAGTAATTATGGGGTTGGTTTTTGTCAGCTTCTTCTACTGTATTATCTCAGTATTTCTTCCATTTTTCACTAATTGCGGATTATGTTGAGATTGAGGGTCTCTTGAATCTATAATTCATCAAACTTTTTCCATCATATCTACTCTACAAAAGTATGGCCTACATGTTATTTTCGTTCAATATTAATTTCTTCACTCATATGTAGCCTACTTCAACATTCAACATTATATTAGTTGAATGATGAACATTTTTATCTCAAATATCATGAAAAACGAATTATGTTGAATAATCACTAATAAATCAGTGTATAGCGACTATGGATGAATCAGTGTCTTTTGACTGTGAATGAATTCGGTCTAAAGAGCGTTCTACGCAAACGAGGAGTGAGATAGATTGCGATTGCTTTCCTTTCTAAGCTAATAGGGTTATAATATTATAATGTCATGGTTTATTAGATTAATTAATCAATATTATGTCAAGCCCACCGCAACAAATTCTGAAGCTCTATGCTTGTAGGCTGTGTGCAGGATCTTTGATCATAATATTTGTTTTCGAAGTTTCTTCTATTCGATATTATTAGAGCTTTGAAATTAATGTTATCTATTGCCGTGAGAAAAAGTTTTGTCATCACTTATTTTGTAAAATATGGGAGTTTAATGTTGAACGTTTTCGGTTTTTGGGGGTAATAAATTGATCTCACCTACGAGTGATTTTAAATTTGATAAATTTTCTACAACAAAAAGTCACATAGAGAAATTAAATGACGGTTTTCACTCCAATAAAACAATTCGTTTTTTCAAAATAATTTTTTTAAATCTAAAAAAATTATTTTCTTTTAAATTTTATAAAAAACTATTAGATTGAAATGAAAATTTCCTCACGTATGAGTGAATTTAAACTTTTGATAAATTGTCCATAACTGAATTTTGTTATTAAACTTTGTTATTTTAAACTTTCGATAAATTTTCCATAACTAAACTTTGTTTTTTATTCCTCAAGGTGTCTTTTAGTTAAGGAAAATTTATTAAAAGTTTAAAATCACTCATAGGTGAGATCAATGAGTGGAAAACCGAAAGATTTCCACTTTGAACCACCATACTTCACAAAATAGTTGAAGATAAAACGTTTCCTTACAGCAATAGATAACATTTCAAAGCACTTATACAAGAAACTTCGAAAAAAAATTATGACCAAAAACCCTGCGCACAGCCAATCTACTGCTACCTCAACACAGAATCTGGCTGCATAGTTAGGTGTGAATATCATCAAGCACAATATTATTCTGAGCTACAACCTGCGGCCAATATCACTCGACAGATACGTTTAGAAAGCAACGCAATGTTGATGTAGGCTAACCATTTTTTTTATGAGGAACGAAACTTAATACACCCTTAACCATAGGCGTAGCCTGAAAATATTGATTTAGTGCAGTATAATTGACCGTATTTTTGTTTCAACGTTTTTGCATCGAAAATTCAAATGGCTTGCCTAGTTTAAAATGTAAAATTTAAATTGCTGCATAGTTTTGTTTCTCTTTTCAATCGAGTGGGAGCTATTTCTCATCAGCCTATCAATTTTCATTATGCGTTGATGGTTAGCAAAACTGATTTTCGTCTGAACGTTTTCATATCTACCAATATTCACAAATTTTTATTTTCGTAATTCTATCATAAATATCATCCTTATCGTCCCAGATCAGCGTGTGCTATTCTAACTTTTAACTCTAAATACTGTTCTACTACTGTAACACATAATTCTAACTATAATTTATATTCCAAGTTATCTGTTATTGTAACTCATCAGACACTTTTAGATAGAAGTCCATACCTACCTAAATTTGCAAATTCTAACTTTTATTCCAACTTTATCATGAATATTATCCTTCACGTGGTACCTAATCAACGGGTGTTTGGTTGATAGAGATAAGCTGCGTTCTCCGAGGCACTCTTTGTAAGGGTGACCGATTAGATTGGCCAGCAAAAAAGACACTGTTCCCTGCTGTAAAATCACTTCCCGGTGGTTCTGAAACCAACTAAAACTGTAGGTCCAACTCATGAATCACCATCATCCAACTCATTACCCACGCACAGGTCTTAGATCTATGTGGGCTTCATCCTCCAAAAATAAAAAACTTGAAAGTGAAGTCGGTGACACACACACAGGCACACGTCGGGTACAGATTCCCGGGACGAAAACCGTCGTTGGTTGATGGTTAGGAATGGTAAAGTGGTGAGGTGGGGTGTCTGAATTCTCTACAGAGGGACTAAACTTGCTTGCTCGGGGACGAAAGCCCATTTTGACTGACAGATCCCATGGCCCGCATACGAATCACCTACTTGGAGACGACCCTTTCCAGTTCCATATTTATTGCACTATAGAAGAGAAGCTGCGCCATCACTGCTCGAGACTGGAAACATTTCTCCATGAGGTGCAAGTGAGAGCGCCAAGGAAACGGTCATGCAGATAAGCTGTCATTAATTGGGGCTGTGTCCCTCTAACTCCTCCTCCCCTAGACCCTCTTGTCTCTTTACTTGCCCCATCCAACCCTCTTGTCTTTTTACTTGCCCCTCCACTCCTTTTGTTCCTTTACTTACCCCCTCCACCCGTCTTGTCCTTCTTTCCCCCTTCATCACTATTGTTCCTCTACTCACCCCTCCACCCTCATGTCTCTTTACTTCCTCCACCTTCTTGTCCCTTTACTTACCTCCTCCACCTTCTTGTCCCTTTACTTACCTCCTCCACCTTCTTGTCCCTTCACTTACCTCCTCCACCTTCTTGTCCCTTTACTTACCTCCTCCACCTTCTTGTCCCTTTACTTACCTCCTCCACCTTCTTGTCCCTTTTCTTACCTCCTCCACCTTCTTGTCCCTTTACTTACCTCCTCCACCTTCTTGTCCCTTTACTTACCTCCTCCACCTTCTTGTCCCTTTACTTACCCTCTCTGCAACCCTTGTCCTGGAGAAGTAGCTAAACGATCTTTCAGTCCTCTACTCGCTAGTGATTCTCTTCCAGGCACGAAGAGAGCGCTTTCTCTGCAAAACATTACTTTATGCCTACAGTAACCGATTAGGTAAATTGTGGAAAGAGAGAAGTAGTGAGTCAGATAGAGTTAGAGTTATAGAGAGAGAGATTAGATTAGATTAGATTACTTTATTCATGATAAATTTACAACTTTTTTTAAATGTGTGCTTACAATATTTTAACATTACATAGAAAGTAGACCTGGTTGATACTATTTTAATTTTATTGGAAATATTAAAAGTAATCTAATGAAATTCAATTCAATTCTTTATTCTAAAGAGAGAGAGAGAGAGAGAGAGAGAGAGAGAGAGAGAGAGAGAGAGAGAGAGTGAGTGAGTGAGTGAGAGAGAGAGAGTTATAGGGAGAGAGAGTGTGATTATTAGATTAAATTACTTTATTCAAAATAAATTTACAGAATTTTTTCTCAGATGTGTGCTTACTCAAATAAAAAATATAAAAAATCAATTTTAATTCTGTAATTGATTCCAAATCTTCAAAATGGGAACCAAATATGCCGTACTTATTAGAGAGTTTTTTACAAGTTCAAGTGACAGAACCCTTGAGTTGGCCGAGGCCCTACCTAACATTAGGACATTGACATGCCTTTTGTATAGCCTACCATCGGACTCCCCGAAAATCAAATATATTACTGTATCAATGGTTTTCACGCTCAATTCGATTCATGTATGAGGTAAGAACTTGTAAATTCAAGCTATTAGTTAGCAGTATTCAAAAAACATTAATTATAAAGAGACGTTTATGAAATTGTTGTCAAGGTTATTTAATTGAAATTCTGAAACTTATTCCAAAACATTTTAAATGAAGACCGGAGAGTAAACTGTTTAACATCATTTCCCACATTCTATTCGATCTAAGGCAAGAACTTCCGAATTTATTCTACGAACTTGCAGAAGCAGGCAGCTTCATGAGGCTCAAAGTGTTTTCTATTTGTCTGGAAGTGAATATCAGGCTGCAAAATGAGAAGACGCGCGCTCTCTGTGAGCAGAACTTTCAAGTTGCACTCGTCTATATTTTAAAAGCGGGGAAAATTCGCAATTTGAAGGCAGAAGCAGTTCTTTAACACACAGCGAAAACTGTATAAAAGATTGAAACAATAGGCGAACGGGTGAGGAGCTTAGGCAGGCGTTGGCTAAAGCTATCTCCCGAGCTCAGACGAGTATTATTGTAGGAGTTACACACACTATTTTCGCATAGTAACCCTTCTTGGAAGCAACGTACTTTCTTTCACTTTCTTGCTTCATATTCAGAAATCATCATCTCTTCATTTTCACTTCACACCTCTTCGCTATCCACTTCTCTTTTCCTCTGTATGTGTAGGTGCGTGTTTTTAAACTACAACATATGCATCCTTCTTGGATTTCTTGCTCCATAACGATCTGCGTTGTTAATATCAACTTTTTATTGTAAATTCAACGACTTGCAGTTCATTCTTGTTAATTCAATAATTTACTGCAAGTCGTTGAATTTACAATAGTCTAATATGCATACTTTTATTGTAAAGCTTTGGTAATTTTCCAATATTTGGTTGATTGTTGAGCTGTTTTATGCTGAATGTAGTTTGTAAATAACGTCAACTACAGTGGTGTAACGTTTTTCAATTGGGCCTCTTGCAACAGATTTTCGGGCCCCTACCCCCTGAATTATACAGGGTGTTTCGGAACTCTCTACCAATACTTCTAGGCAGTGTTTCTGGACCACTAACAAAAGTAAATGTTGTATTAAACATTTTCTAAAATCCCCAGTTACTCACACAGCCGCCATTTTGATTTTTTCACTAATTATTTTTTTATTCGAACACCTCTGAATGCATAATTTTGAAATTTTTCAAACAGCTTTATAACAATTGAAACAATCTTTAAAAAATTAATCAAAATTTTCCGACATCAAAAACCAAAATGGCGGCCATTTAAAATCTCTGAACAGGATTAAATTAATAATGGCTGATGATATCAAAATTTGACTGGAATAACATTTTTTAGATATTGTTATTGCAAATCCAACGATACCTCATTTTTCAAGATTGGCCAACAATTAACAGAGATATGCTACTTTTTATGGTGTGCAGTGGTTGGAAGCGAAAAACTGCAACCCGTTTTTAATACAACATTTACTTTTGTTAGTGGTCCAGAAACACTGCCTAGAAGTATTGGTAGAGAGTTCCGAAACACTGTATATTGAAAAACATAAATATTTACTTGAATAATAATAATTATTGACTCTTAGGGCTGTTATCATTATGGTATGTTATCAGTAGATAGGTTTATGAGGTTTTGATGAATTAATAGCTAATTTAATAATTAATTACCTTATTATTAGCCTATTGTTACCTAATAATTTAATACCTAAAATTTATTAAATAATCTAATATTTTTAAATAAAAATAGTTGAGTAAGCTCTTATAATTTGAAAAAATTATTGATTTTTTATCAATAAAAGTACAGTTAAAGATCAAGAAATTTTACAATAATTGAATTTGTAATTTATGAAAATCATAAAAAAAATCAATTTTATATAATAATTTCAGGTATTAAATTGGTTGCTCCAAATTTATTCAAAAGTGCGGTAGAAACCTCATATACCTATCTACTGTTATCATTATATTTATATGAATCTTATATATGGCTGTTATCATTACAGTGTTATCATGAGTCTTGGCTGTTAGGGCTAGTACCGTATCTCTTAGGGCTTTTATCATTGTTAATAATTACTCAAGAACAAAATACCGTTTGAAGATGCTTTGATCAATGATCCTACAATACCGTTGATGTTCATAAACTTCATTTTTTGTGGAACCCTACATTTCTGTATTTATGGTTATTTCAGTTTTATTCCTTAAAAAGTTGTTATATTGCCAGTCCGGGTCCCCCGGCATCACAGGGTCTGCGGGGTTGTACGTTACGCCACTGCTAAACTATTTTAAAATTAACATTGATAAAAAGTGTAACACAAACATTATTTGTTATGATTCATAGAACCACTTGATCATGGGAATTGCATTATAGCTTGCTCAATTCAATTGAGACAGCTTAAGATAATTTTCAAAATATTAATCTTTTAAGTGGCCGATTTAGAGTGACAGTGACAGTTCCCGCTTATACAAACCGGGATTACCAGTGAGAGCGATTACAAATTGGTTATATGAACGTTTGTTGTTGAAGTGATAATCACAGGATATTGTGACAGATTATTATTCAGGCTTACTTAACAGTTTATACAGTGATTCATATGTTTTTGTACAGTTTCAACTGTTATGCATTAGACGCTTCTCCTTGAATTATTTAACAGTTATTATTTTATAGTGATTGATTTTTGAACAGTAGTATAGCAAAATCTTCATTTGCTGAACATTATCGATTTATCTATTTCTGATTGCTTACTTTGTGTAAGATATAGCTGATTAGTACATGTTGTGGATAATTTGTGTAAATAAAGTGCGAGTGTTGATTTAAAGTGTTGCCAGCATTATTTTAGAGATAGAACCCGTAACAATACTTTGTTCATTGTGCAGAAGGACAAATAAATTTGATTCGATTGATTTAAATTCTTTTTTCCGAGCTGTACTTATTCATTTTACATATTCTTCTTCTTTCAGTTTTTTCTGTTTTAGTTCTATAGTTCCGTATCCTACTTGATCAATCTTCCATCTTCCCTCATATATCGTCTCTTCTAATCTTATTATTTTTTTGTTTATTTTTGTTTTTTTTCTCTCTTTTGTTTGAATAGTGTTATAGTAAAATGTCAATACGGCTCTTTTTTAATGGACTTTCTGTTTATGTCTGAGAGATTTTTCATGTATGTATTAAATAAATAAATAAGTGAATGAATGAATAAATAAATAAGTAAATGAATAATTGAAAAATAAATACGTAAATTTGATTTGTGCAACCAGCGGCAAATATTCTAAGCTAACTCAAGTTTTCACTTGAAAGAAAAACATAGGATCCTTCTAGAAAGTGAAACAAAGCAAGCCATTTGAATTCGGCAAGTATATAGAAACAATTTATCCAAGCTCACAAGAAATACCTCACAAGTGAATACGGATGACTGGTATCAAGTAGTAAATCCCCTCCATTTTACTACACAGCACTCGGTAACTCGGAGTCCAGTTCTACCGTTTACCGCTGGTCTCTAGTCTAGGATGTAGCGCTGTAGCACACTTGTAGTAATAGTTTATTGTTATCTGAAGACTGTGGCTGGCTTTCAACAGTTCAACAGCAGTGCACCGGACCAGGGCAAGATTTAAGGCCGCCCAGAGAAACCGTTAATGTTAAATTATGTTGCATTCAGCCGCCCGGTCGGTCCTCCTTAGGTTATGTCCTGCTCTGCTCCGGCTACTCCCTGAGGTGTCCTATGGTCTGTCTCTCATGTTCCGCTTGTCCGCCACCGTAGTTCCCCCCTCAAGAGAAAGAGGGGTTGAAAGAAAGAGATAGATAGAATAAGAGAGAAAAAATGAGTGAGGGAATGAATGAATAGATTTCTTATTCGAATATGGTAATAGATAAATAAATATTTTTTTCGGAGGAAGAAGCTCACATAAGTCTGAGACCTGTGCGTGGGTAATGAATTGGATGATGGTGATTGATGCGTTGGACCTACAGTTTTAGGTGGGTTCTGAACCACCGGGAAGTGACTTTACAGCAGAGAACAGAGTCTATTTTGCTGGCCAATCCAATCGGTCACCCTTGTAAAGAGCGCCCAGGAGTTTTGTAGCTTATCTCTGATTGATCAGATTGAACAAATACCTGCTACGGTACTATCACTTCCCTTGATTTATTTAATAATTTTATAATTTATTTCCATTAAGTTACTAATACTATACTGCATAAAACTACAAAGTCGAACCTACAATATTATACAGTCATTTTACATTTGAAAGTTGCATCTAGTAAACGGTATTCAGGAAATCAATCTACCTCAATGTTTGATTCTACTTTGAAATTTTGTGAAAAGCAGTTTTGGGCAGTATCCTGTTGTATTAACATTGATTGTGAGTTAGTTAAATAAAAAATAAATAGATAAATAAACGAATACATAAATAGATGAATAAATAGATAAATTAATTAATAATTAAATAAATAAATATAGCATGCCATGCTCTGAAGCAGGTATTAGGATAATGTTTGGTAGTGTAGATTATATAGGTTAGGCTTGATTTTGAATTCAATTCAATTTTTTTTTATTCAATAAAATACATCACGGGTCCCACTAAACCGGCAGGGTTTTCAGTAGGTGCCCATACAAAATAATTATTGTTACAACAAAAACATAAATTTTTCAATAATTACATAAAAGCAAGAATTAACTTAAAAATAGAAATTGTACAGTATAGAAAGTAATAAAGTATTACAGTAAAAAACATGTTACAAAAATTAAATGAATTAATGATATGTCAATTGAAACGCTGAAATAGTTAGGTAGTGAATGTAGAGGATGTAGGCTTGGTTCAATTTAAACGGCGGGTCGCTTAAATTTTTCTAAACGGCGGGCCGCTTAGCGCAGTTGGTTGGGGCGTCGCAAATTCAGCTTGCTGTCGTTTAATTGGTCGTGGGTTCGAATCCCGCTCTACCGTCAGGCATTTATGTGTAATCGTTCACCTCATTACCCACGCACAAGTCTCGGACTCATGTGGGAATCATCAGCAATAAAAAAAATAAATATTACAAGTTTCCTTCATACAATCACTATTTGAAAAAAATTCTCTCTATGAATGAATGAAATCATGGCCGACTCTAGTGACTAGAGTCGGCCATGATGAAATCAATTGAAACGCCAATATGACCACACAGTACAAGATGACTATTTAGAAATTTAAATACAGTAGGTTATAATATGTGAAGAAATATCGAGAAATCGCGTGTGACTGACTTTTTTCCATGATTATTCAAGCTTTTGGGACAGATTGTGTGAAATATAATAGCTAAAAAAATGTAAAAAATCGGTTATTCCAAATAAAGACTGATTGAACTCAGTAATACGTTAAACAAATAGGCTACAATTGATGGATTTCCAAGACAGTTTGTATAAAAACAATTCTCATAAAAGTTACTTTTGAACTGACTATTTTTCTATTGAGATTTAGAAACTAGTATTAAAATCTGTTATAAAAGTGTGTGTAGTAACAATTATTCAACGTTTTTCAAGAGTAATAATTAAATATTAAAAATAGGAAATACTCAACAATATAACTGCGAATATTTTACAAAAATTCCACATATCGAACCATAGGATGTTTTTACATTCTTCGTTCAGAATATTTTAGAAATGATTTGCCAATTTCTTAAATTATTCTTCAATAGTTTCAATAATCAACTTTCACTGCTTACTGGTGAATCATTGAATAATTTGAGTACCAAATATTTCAAGCTTAAACCATACCGATTTTCTCCAAATTTCAAGTATTTTTTACTGATATAATAATTACCCAAAATAATTCTATGGTAAAACAAACCAATTATGCATACCCTTGTGTAAAAACTATTACAGTTTGTTGGAGAGATCAAACAACCGCAAAACCACAATTCAACAAATCCGCTGTAAATGCTTGAAACCACTTCATTTCAAGTGCTAAAACGATCCCGATGTCTAATGACACGACATTCATCAATCTGTCTGGGTTTTTTTTTCAAATCAGCAACTGAAATAGGAATCTGAGTAACAGGTAGGCAGAGACGGGTATCAGCGGTTACCCAATACATTCCCAACAGCGTTGAGCTACATCACACAAGTGCCTGGTGATGGGTTTGAAGAGCGATGTATCCATCCTGAAGAGGTAGTAACTCAGCGAGCTGCATTGACAAGATGGGGCTCGTTTGGGTATATCTACTTTATGACCCACCTGTTGAGTGTGCTTCCAGTCCTGACAGCCCCCCCCCCCCAGGCAGCCCTCCGCCGACCCTTGGGCGGGGGAGTTTTTTCCCCCTACAAAGCCACTAACAGGCAGAATCAAGTATTGTGTCAGCAGAGATGAACCGGCGACATGCTTAGCTTCTCTTCCCCCTTTCCAACTTGATTCCCCCTTCCCCGACTGTGATAACCCCTTTTTCCTCTCCTATCAAACAGCACTCGCCGAAAATCCCCCAAACCTCGAAACTCAGCACCGGGAGTGAAGAGATAGTTTTTTTCACAAGCGTAAAGCGGGATTTCGTTTTTATTCTGGTCTTTCACTTGGTTTCACTTATGTGGTCTTTATTTCGAGTCTGCTATTGAAAGCGATTTTCCACTATATTTTTGGGTTGAAGAGAAGGAATAGATTGAATTTATTGATAGTAGAGTAATTAAAAATGACATTGTATCTCACTTTTATATAATGCTTTACTCACTTATATTGGAGATGCTTGAGGGATGCATTTTACTTCTGAAAAGTCACACTCACATATTTCACTAAAAAGTCACACTCACATATTTCAAACAAAAATCACTTTCAATCTTCCAAAAATCCAGATTTAACACAGCATTCAGAACAACAAACAACCTGAAACACCAGATCCAACAAAAAACAGCTCACCTAACAAACAGCACAATTCACAAATTCAACAAACCAGGAATATAGGCCTATAAGCTCAAATGCAACAAGTACTACATAAGGCAAACAGGCAGATTATTCAACACAGAACAAAGATACAAAGAACACATCAAAGCAACATTCCAACTCTGACTCAACATTTGCAGATCACTTAATCAACACTGGACACTCACACAATAACATCAAAACTGACTTAGAAATTCTACACACATTCCAAAAAAGCCACAAACTAAATACACTGGAGCAATATGAAATATTCAGACACCATAAACAAGATAGAACCAACTTACTCAACGACCAAATACAATTCAAATCAAACATAATTTTTAACTACATAATGGCCGCTCATCCTATCCTCAAGAAAGCATGACCCTGGCGGCAGGCTGACGAAGGTTCTTTTCAGAAGTGAAATGCATCCCTCAAGCATTTCCAACATAAGTGAGTAAAGCATTATATAAAAGTGAGATACAGTGTCACTTTTAATATTAGATTGTTCATTAAGTATTTCGTCATGGAAAACATGACAGAAACTAGCTTTTAATAAATTATGATGATTAATTTGTTTCTTTGTATAGAGGTTCTTGTCCTGTTCTTTCAATCTAATAACAAACCTGATACGAGATTTCAATTTAAATTATGGTTTAAAATCGTGGTGGTAGAGCGATTAATTTCTTATTATGACGAAGACCAATTTATTTTGTGATATAGAGGTTATTGTCCTATTATTTTAATCTAATATCAAAACTGACACTGTACTTCTATTCAAATTATGATTTTACTCTCTTGAACTGGAGGAACGCATTTCGCTTCTGAGGAGAAGCTTCATCAGCCTGCCACCCTCAGTTCACGTACAGAATATGCTCTATATCTGGTAGATGTCAGTTAGTTGGTTAGTTATTTGTAGTTATATTAGTTAGTAGTTATAGTTTGTAGTTATATTAGTTAGTAGTTATAGTTTATAGTTATATTAGTTCGTAGTTATATTAGCTATATGTTTGGTAGACTGATAGTTGAAATTGACTTTTTCTACTGTTGGGTATGAAGGTTTGAAATACCTGATGAAATAATCAATTGTCAAGTATAATGATTTCTTTACTTCTTTAATCTACTTTGTATGAGATGATGATGATATTGCAGTAGATATTCAAAATGAATATGATTGATGTCTTAACCACTTTTTTATTAATAGACGAGATACTCTAGTATCGGCCATTCACAATTTCAAAATAAAACTAAAATACAGAGTAGCTTGATATTCATCCTTGATAGACGAATACTGTTAGTTCAATATTAGTATCAATAATCTTGAAGTTAACTGCAAAACTTTAATAAATAATCAGCTTATGGACTGTATCAATATTAAGTTATTAAGTAGTTAAAAATTATAATCTATAATGTGCCAGCTCATCTCAATGAGAAAGACATTGCTGAACAAATTTTTAATAAAAACTTTGCATTGTCGAGTTATTCTCAAAAACAATTTCAAGACGGTTTCAAGCCTGCATTCAAAGTAGGACCTAAGGATAAACCTCATGTGCATTGGGTAGTATCTTGTGATCCTGCCATGAGAAAGTACATCATAAGTATCAATAGGGTTTTCATTGAGTGGACCTCTTGTAGAGTTAAAGACTTCATAGTAGCGCAAAGGTGCTATAAATGCCAAATTTATGGCCACATTACAACGCATTGTAGGTCACAAATTTCAATTTGTGGTCACTGTGCAGAAACTGGGCACGATTTGAAACAATGTAAGAGCAAGGGGAAGCCAGTGTGCTATAATTGTAAAAAGAATGGTAAGTCGGCCGACCATAAAATTAGTGATCCAAATTGTCCTTGCTATATTAAAGCTTTACAGCAACAAATGGACAGAACCAATTATGGGACTGTTTAATAAATTGAAGCAGATTAGAGCTTCTGTTTTAAAAATTGATAAGGTCGATAACAGGATTTTTCAGGCGGAGCCAACACAAATTAGTCTCAATAATTTTCTCTGTGGCATGGGTAAATTGAATGCAATCAATACAACACCTAAAAGTAGGGTTTCTCTAATCTTTAATTTCGGTATAGACACTGATTTTAATATCTCATTTGCCTACACAGAGAAAAACAGAATCACTTTGTCCAAAGGTATTGCAAAAATAATTGGTAGAAAAAACAATATAAGTGAAATTGAGTTATCTGCATTTCCGATAGTTAACTGTGATGGCTTTGGTTTGAAAGCTTACAACAATAATCTTATTATTCATTCAATTAAGGGTAATATATCAGAAGAATTTAAAAAAACCATTGTAAATATAAGTAAATGGGCTAATGAAAACTATCCATTAGTATTAGGTATAGATATATTTGATACAGATAGATTGGGAATTTCTAGTATTGATTTGTTTAACCTTGTTCTCCAAACAAGTAATATTAATTATGTATTTTATTACCGAGGAATAAATTACTTGGATTTCCTCAACATACCAAAAAAGCGAGAAGGTGAAACTGAATGCCCAAAAGGATACTTCCCAGGTTACACAAAATCAGAATGCTATTTAAATAGTATGTTTGAACTTAGAAGTTTTTTACAACAATATGATGAAATAAATGCAGAGATATACAAAGAAGTACTGAAAATTCTAAACAGCACAAACTACAATAAAGTATCTAGAATCTTTGACGAAATAAACAGGAAAGAGATGAATATTTTTGATAATCACTTAAGAGCGTTTGTATGGCCAACGAAGAATGCGTATAAGATGGGTTACTGTTTGGATGGAGGGGGTAGTTATGTGCCCTTCAATAGTAATTCAAAAAAATTTCTCACTCACTCGAGGTATATTTTAGTTACAAAAGATACAAGACTAATGTTTAATGTTGAATTACTTTCTACATTTTTGAAAATAAATATAGAAAATTGTAAAATGCCAAATATTAAATGGGTGTCGGGGGTACCGGGTTGTGGAAAAACACATTCTATTGTACATCAACACAAACCGGGGAAGGATCTCGTTTTATGTCAAACAAAAGCAGGCATATTAGATATAAGGAAAGCCGTTATTCATAACAATAAAATAGATAGTAATAGAGTTAAATTAGATTATAGAACGGTCTCATCATTTATAATCAATGGCTCAGATAGATGTTACGAAAGAGTGTTCATTGATGAGGCAGCTGTAATGCATGCTGGTTACATAGGTTTTATTGCGGAACTTACAAAAGCAACTGATATAATACTATTTGGGGATTCAAAACAAATACCCTATATTGAGAGAAGCAGGCTCAAGGCTAGATGGTATCATGTTTCTAGTATTTGTGACCCGTTTTTCTCGAAACCAACTTCTAGGAGATGTCCAGTAGATGTATGTTGCAGTCTCTCAAAGTTCTACACTCATATTAACACGTTGAATAACAAGAATATAATTTCAATTGAACCTACAATTGCAGACAGTGAGTATCTTAGACTTGAACCTGATACTTTGTTACTAGCTTTCACACAAACAGAGAAAAACATACTAATTAGGAGCCTGGGTACGAGATACGTTGAATCAATGAGAGTACACACTATCCATGAAGCACAGGGTCTAACTTCTAAAAGAGTAGTACTTGTTAGGATAAATCCCAAACCTCTAGAAATTTACAATAGTATTCCGCATATAATTGTGGCTTTAAGCAGACATACTGAAAGTTTTCAGTACCTTACAAGAGGAGGAGAGGATCTGATGTTATCTCTAACAAGAAATATTAAAAATTATAGTACTTCAGAAATCTTAAATTGGCATAAAAGCATGAGCGAGGTAATTGAAGAAAACCAGAAATGGAGATGTGGTCAATAGGAGACGAGTTAGAGACTGCTTTTGAAATTGAGAATCAGGTACTACACGACTCAGGTGAACTGAGAAGAGTGATTGGTACTTGCAACCTGAAGGTTTTGAATTTCAACATCAGGAGCATAAATAAAAATTTCGATGACTTAATGATTCAGCTGCAGGAAATTAACGTTCAGTTTGACATAATTGTTTTGACTGAGTGTTGGCTTAAGAATGATTGTATACCTCAGCAAATTGATAACTATAATGCTTTCTATACAGCTAAGAACCGTTTACAGAATGATGGAGTTGTAGTTTATGTGAAATCCAACTTGAATTGTATGTCTGAAGAAATAGAAATAAAACAATCTAATGCTCTACATCTCAAACTTGTTTATAGTAAAAGGGAGATAGATATTATTACAATTTATCGGTCACCATCACATCATGATATTAATGATTTTTTAGCTGACCTCAGAGTGGTTTTAGATAGTTTGAGAGGTCGGCATATTATGTGCTTGGGCGATTTAAATATAAATATACTTCCTCCATACAACGATCAAGTTAATGATTACTTGGATCTATTAAGTGAGTACGGACTTCGGCATTGCATTACCGAGCCAACTAGGGTAAGCAACAATACATACTCATGTATTGACCATATTTTAACAAATCTTAATAGACCGATAACTCCTGTGGTGTATGAAAATTCTATTACAGATCACTTCATGACTGTTGTAGGAATAAGTGACACTGATTACGAGAGTCACAATTTGGTTTCAGTCGAAAATATTAAAAAAGGCATATCAGTTAATTTAATTGGGTTAAAAGCTCACCTTTCTACGGAAGAATGGATTCCTGTTTATGAAGCTAATGAAACTAATAGAGCATATGAAGAATTCATCAGTATTTTCAGGAGACATATATCAAATAACACAAACTCATATATATTAAAGAGAAGGTTCAAACCAATCAAGCCTTGGATAACGCAGGGTCTAATAAGAGCTATAAAGACCAGAGATGAATTAAACAAGAAACGTAAGCAACGTCCTAATGATGTTCAGCTTGCTGATTACTATCGTACATATAGAAATCATCTAAACGTACTTATTCAAAGCACTAAAACAGATTATTATAGAAATAAGATTGAGCAGGCTGGAGGAAATATAAGAAAAACATGGTCTGTCATTAAGGAGGTTTCAGGTTCTTTGGGGAAAAATAAACAAGATCTGCAAAAAATTAATTATAATGGAAATGTGATTTCACTAGATGAAAGCCCTAATGATGTGTTGAGTTGTACCAACAACCATTTTGCACGTATAGGAGCAAGAATGGCAGATAATATCAGTAGAAAATTAAATAAAACTTTAGATGAGATAGTTTCCAATTACCGACCTAAAAGACGCATCCCAACAACTATGTTTCTGAGTGCAGTAGATGAGCAAGAGATTCTGGCTATAATACAAACACTAAGAACAGATAGCTCACCAGGAAGGGACGAAATAAGCAATAGCATTATTAAAAGTGTGAAAGAGTATATAGTCAAACCCCTAGTGCATATTTTCAATCTAAGCTTTGAGAATGGTGTCTTTCCGGATCTTATGAAGAAGGTTTGTGTTAGGCCTCTTCATAAAGCTGGTGACAAGCTATTACTTGGAAACTATAGACCAATCTCGTTAGTTAGCAATATATCTAAGATTCTGGAAAAACGTATGAAGAAGCGTCTAGTACACTATTTGGAAAAAAACAGCATTCTTTCTTCTAACCAATATGGCTTTCGTGCAGGTAAAAGTACAGAGGATTCACTATTCGAACTGTCAAAGCATGTCATTGATGGTCTTGATAATAATAAGAAATGCATGGGAATATTTCTTGATCTTGCCAAGGCGTTTGATACAGTATCACATGAGCTTCTTCTGAAAAAGCTTGAGGCCATTGGGATACGAGGGGCCACATATTGTTGGTTTGAATCATATCTTGTGCAGCGAACTCAGTCAACAAAAATAGGAAATCTAATGAGCGAGGATGCAAATGTTGAGTTTGGGGTTCCACAAGGAACTGTGCTTGGACCAATTTTGTATCTAGTTTTTGCAAATGATCTGTGTTCGCTTGACATAAATGGCAAACTGATAGCGTTTGCAGATGATACTGCCATTTTATTCAATGGTGATACTTGGGAAGAGACATTCAGAACAGCAGAGCGAGAACTTGGTAAAGTGCTAAATTGGCTTAATAATAACCTACTGACATTGAATGCTGAGAAGACTGTATTTCTGGTTTTCTCATTAACAGAAGCCACTAAACCCCTCAAAAATACATTGAAAATACATATTTGTGAACAGACTGGAGATGAATGCAGCTGCCCTGTAATTAGAAGATCTGATACAGTGAAATACTTGGGAGTTCAAATAGATGATTTGTTCCGATGGGAGGGTCAGGTGGCTGGTGTTGTTAAAAAGTTGAGAAAGCTTGTATATATATTCATGCAGCTGCGCAACATATTGCCGGTATCGGATGTTAGAATGGTTTACTACTCTCTGGTGGAATCTGTTATTAGATATGGTATTCTAATATGGGGAGGAGCTTATTATAATACAATAGATCCGCTTCTTAAAGTGCAAAAACTTCTACTCAGAGTTATTAGCTATAGGCATCGGTTATTCCCATCAATTCAGTTATTCTGGGATTACAAGGTACTTAGCGTTAGGCAGTTATACATATTAGTAGTTAGCACATATATAAAGAAACACCCAAGCCAAATTCAATTAGTTGATCATGCTCACAATACCAGAGCTCGAAATAGAGATATTTCAGTTCCCAGAGTAAACTCAACATTTGCTCAAAAATCAGCATTATATGTTGGCTCTAAAGTTCTGAATAGAATGCCGAGTCTTTTGAAGAACGAGGCTAACTTGAACAAATATAAGAGTTCATTAAAGAAATGGCTAATAGATATAAATTTCATTGAATCCGAAAAAATTTTAGCAGGTAACTTCTGAATGTATAATTAAATAAATTCAAGATATAAAGTGTTTAAAACGTTCAGTCAATTTTCCAGACAATAACTATAGCATGTAATGTTTCATCATATTGTTTATGTAAAAATACTTATAATGGTATATGACATTGTCTTTTGTAGGGTGTTTTTTATTGTTGTATAGAGTTAGCAGTGATAAGTTTGTAGAGTTAGAAGGGTGGTAGATAGTAGTATGTAGTGCTAGGTAGTATATAAGTAGTCATTTTGGTGTTAGTAATATTAGTGTTAGTTATATAATGTAGAATATTTCAATAATAATTAGAATACTAACATGGATAATCAACAATAATGTTTCAATTATTTTAAAAGGAATTTTGCATAAATTGAAAAACTTACTAGACTGTTTCACCCCAGCACATATTTATATAGTGGGGTGTTCACGAGTAATCAATATGAAAATATTTATACACAGACATTGTAAAAATTTATTATTATGTATCAAATGAAAATAAACTCCTCTGGACAGGGTTGTTCAGAGAAAATTGAATTGAGTATATTGAGATAAACTGCCAAACTACAAAACTGTTATTGGCTGATACGATACACACCATTAGTGCTTGCTCTACCTGTTACTGATGAGCGTTAATCTCATGAAACTGTAGATTTTATAATTCAAATTTCTATGCAACTGGCCCCAAAAAGGCTTAGCTGGAATCTTGAACATCTCTTGTCAAACACGAATTAGAATTATTTTCCCCATAAAATTAGTTTCACACACCAAAATACATAATCAAAACGGAGCTGATTACAGTCAAGCTTCCATACAGCGAACTTCCAAAAACAAAATTTTCAATACTAAAAATTTGTATGTTGTCCCTTGACAAAGACTTCTCTTTAACGAATTTTTGATTGGATAATCAATTTTGTGATAAGTCTACAGAAGCTCAACTGGATTAAATACAAAATGTAAGAAATTTTCATCAAATCAAATGGCTCTCCTCACCACACAAGACACTTGCAGATTCTGAAGGGGATAAGAATAACTTTGAGTAGCTTAAGTGAGTGGACTTTGTTGAGTGACTGGAGTTGACTGTTGATCTGTTGAGTCAACGGGAGTCCGATAGGGAGGCTTGAGAAACAGCTGTTATTGACTCAATTTTTAAATGAATGAATAAATAAGTGGATGAATAAGTAAATGAATGAATGAATAGATGAAAAATGGATAAATGAATGAATGAATGAATGAATAAATGAATAGATAAATAAATAATTTAATAAATTAATTTATTAATAATTGTTTAATAAATTAATTTATTTATAATTGCTTAATAAATTAATTAATTTATATATAAATCAATAATATATATAAATAAATACATGAATAAATAAATAAATTGAAAATTGAATAAATAAATAAATAAATTAATTAATTTATACAACAGGCTTCAGAAATGCATAGCTCCAATCATAAATAGCTCTGGTCCAAACAGGAATTAAAATTATCTTTTTTATGAAATTAGCTCCACACATCAAAATACATAATCAAAACTGAGCTGATTACAGTCAGTCAAAATTTATGATGAATAAATAAAGCATTCAAAATAGTCAAAATGTATTATAAATGAATTAATAAATAAAAGATTCATTCCCAAATAAAAACCTGTCGTTCCGGAGACGTCTCTGATTAATTTCATCCCATAAAGTTTTCTCATAGTATTTTCTCCTTTCCCTCATGCCCTATTCCCTCAAGCAACTAAAACATTAGTAGACTACTCCAACAACTTTGGATCTTCACCGACTTCTACGTGCATCTCCCTTCTAATACCCTATCGTGCCATTTGAAACCGATATCTTTTCTTATTCGTTTTTCGAAACTGCATCATCCCCTTTACAGTCGTTTTCATCCCCTAAGAAACCCGTATAAGGGTGGGTGAGTGGCGGAGGAGGGCTTGTGAATTTTAATCTCTTCCTACCTCGGTTGGTAGTACTAGAAGGTGTATGCGTTATGTTGGCAGCAGTGAGTGGGCGCGAAAAAGACTACAACTTTACGATATTAAAGTCATGTATTGTATTAGAATTCACCGCAAACGAAATTAAGCTTATTCTGCGAAAGCTGTAGCCTTCTCTCTTATATACATCTACAACCCTCCCCTCTTTTAACATCACTTCTCCCCTACCGCCATCACCCTTTAACCCCCTTTCCCCCCTCACCATAAAACCCCCTTCAACTTCCACCCTATCTCCCTTTAAATCCCCCCTTCCAACATCACCCTCTCGCCTTAAAACTCCCTGCTATTTCAACTCGCTTTACATTATTCGTTTTACCCCCTCCTTTATTCTCTCTCAGTCTGTCTCTCTTTCTCATTCTCTCACTCACTCGCTCTCTCTCTCTCGCATACTTGAGATAGCAAGTTCTCTCCAAAGACCGCAAGAGAAGTTTTATTGCTGTCTGACTTTCCTCTCTAGTTTAGATCATTCTTTCTCTTTTCCCCTCTGTTTCTCTTTTTCCTGATGCTTTGAATTTCTTAATTTTTTTTCCTTAGCTTTTACACTTTTTTGTAGCTTTCTTATCAACAACTTGAACCATTGCTGATAGATTTTTGCAATGCAAGGTTACTAAAATATAATAAATAATTTTATTTCTCAATAAACAACAATCTTCAACATACACAAGTAGTACATAAGAAATACATTGTGATATTCATTGAGAAAGTAGGCACTCCCGAGAATAGCCTATATGGGAGTTGCCATCAAAATATTAAATATCTGATATTTTTAGTGTCAACAATAATATACTTAATGAGCACAATATACAAGAAACAGAACTTAGAAGTCGAAATAAAAAATAATCTAATATAAATTGAAAATAAAAAAAAAGAAATAATAAAGTAAACTTAAATAATAAAATGTAATTATTAAGTAGTAACTTATAGTAAATAGAAAAAAATGAAGATACTTTAATGAGAATAATAATAATGATAATAATATGAATGAATAAAGATGAATGAAACATAATTAATTGCAATACATATTCCTATCAAAATTAAATTTTAGATGAAGAAAGAGAAGGGAGAAATCGTCCGTTCCGTACTAGGAGCTTTTAATATAATTTCTAATTACTTATTTTATAATAGCATTTCTCCTGATATTTCTTTTAATTCAATATTTCCAAAAAGCTTAAATTGAGAATTTTTCCATTTTATTTTTGGCTGATGATGAGTGTTCGATGCATGTGTGCTTGTCAGTCAAAGTCTTATCTGATAAAATAACTGTTTCTGCCATATTATTTTCAAATGAAATTGTATTTAGGCTATAATATTTCCGAAATTTATATTTATGGATTCAACAATTACTTGAGCATCAGGCGGTGTTTATAAGGATTGTATGGTCAAAAACCTTTCAGAGTTGCAGTTTTTCCTATAACAGAGAAACAAAACATAATCCAAACGTCTTTCATCCTTGCAAAAAATTCAAAACGTAGGCGCAAGCAAATTCAAAAAGTAAATAAGGACAATAAAAAATTACAACGTCAATAAAGAGTAGGCTATGCAGAGACAAAAAAAATGAAAAGATTACCCAACAAACTAACAAACAGGGTAGTTATAACAGGGGAATAACATTATGCAAGGCTGGCTTGGTTATGGGTTATGGACAGGGGTAACAGTACTGTCGGCGTGTGGGGAATGTTATGAATCTGTCTCATTCTCTCACTTCATCTCACACTCACACACACCCACACTCTTTCACTTGTTCCTCTTCTTCTTCTTCTTCTTCTTCTTCTCTCTTCTTCCTCTCCTCTTCTTCCGCCACGTCATCCTTCTCGTCCTACTCTTTCTACTTCTTCATCACTACTTCATATTTTTCTATTTCTTCTTCTTCTCCTTCTTCTCCTCCTCCTCCTCCATCTTCTCCTCCCCCTTCTTTTTCTTCTCCTTTTTTGATCTTTTCTTACTTATCATCTTCTTTTCTTCCTCCTCCTTTTCCTTCTACTCCTTTTACTTCTTCATCGCTCCTCCCTCTTTCACTACTTCTTCTTGTCCTCCTTCTTCATCTCTTCCTTCTTCTTTTTCTCTTCTTTTTCTTCTTCTTTTTCTTCCTTTTCTTTTCCTTTTTCTCTTTTTTCTTTTTCTTTCTCTTCTTTTCTTTTTTCTTCTTTTCCTCTTTATTCTTCTTATTTTTCTTTTTCTTCCTTTTCATTTCTTCTTTTTTCTTCTTCTTCGACAATCCCCATCACCACTATTAGGCCTATTCAACATCTTTTTTTAACACCTTATTTTGTTCGTTCTTCCTTCTCCTTCTCCTGATCACTTTCACTTACGCCTCCACTCTTACTCTCTCCTCTCACTCTTTTCCTACCTCTTTCCCGAATCTTTCACTCTATCATTCTATCATTCTTTTTCCCTCACCTCTCTCGTGCCTCGTCCTGACCCTTGCTCTGACTTTTCATTTCACACTCATTTCTCTCTTGAACTTAGACAGATGGTCAGTCCCTCCCTCTCTTTCACACACACACTCTCTCTCTCTCTCTCTCTCTTCTAACCTTCTCACACACTCTCTCTCTTTTCTTATATATTAGCGTATTATATTTAATTTCTAAAATTGTTAATTTCATTTGAATAAATTATATTGTACTATAGCTTTATTTTTTTATTTTCCGTGTTATTTTTATTTAATTTTAATTTTTGTTTATTACTTGCGTAGATGTTGTAGAATTATTCATTCTTTGTAATAATATTGTAAGGTTTTATTTGTGTTTCAATAGGCTCTAGCCTTGAAACAATTGTATAATAATTATTCTGTTCTATTCTATTCTATTCTATTCTATTCTATTCAATTCTATTCTATTCTATTCTATTCTATTCTATTCTATTCTATTCTAATCTATCCTATCCTATCCTATTCCTATTCCTTTTCCTATTCATATTCCTATTCCTATTCCTATTCCTATTCCTATTCCTATTCCTATTCCTATTCCTATTCCTATTCTATTCTATTCTCTCCCTTCACTATCTTCTCAATTCTCGAGACAGTCAGTTTATGGTCTGCTTCAAATTTTCAGAATTAAATGGTCACAGCGAATAGAGAGATGAGAGATAACAGTAGAGGGGCAAAGGAGAACAGGCAGACACAGAAGAGAGAAAGAGCCTGAAAGAGGTGATGTAAAAGTCATAAGCGAGGACAGGCAAGGACTCCGAGGAGTGAAAGAGCGTATAAGAGATAAAGGATGAGAGGAAAGTGATGAGAAAGAGCAATGAACGAAGAGGGAAAAGGAAGGACAGGCGAGAACATTAGAGGTTTTAATCAGCATAAACTGAATTCACTGCCGGTTGTATCTTTTGATGTGCCTGTTGATTTATATTCGTTAACAGTCGTGAGCTTGATGAGAGGTAGAGGTCGGTTTTGGTAAGCCGGCGAGGATGATGATTAGAATAGGAGGAAGAGGATGAAGTGGAGGAGGAGGTGGATGAGGAGGAGGAGGAGGAATAGGAGGAGGAATAGGAGGAGGAAGTAGGGAGAGCGCAGTGTTGAAAGCGACAGAGGTGAATGGAGTTAGTTGGATGAAAGGATGATCCCCAAGTGTTGGGGGCGGCGGAATTCACTGTTGACGCCTCTCTAGGCTGGAGGCGGTAAGTATTTCACGCCTCCAATCAGTTGTACACACTCACACATGATGATGAGCTCTGCCGCCTCTGAATCTACAAATTAATTTATAGCTGCGAAATTTGTTTCGGTTAACCGGCAGTGTGATTAATTTCGCCGGGTTATTTTGTAGTATAATTGTTATTCATTTGTTGCTTGTTTTGCCGAAATTTTGGTAGTAATTTTTAGTTGTGATTAAAGCTCAGATGATTGTGTATTTATTTTATTTTTATTCAGCAATGCAACTGCCATTCTCAGTACTGGATTCTGGATTGGTAATATTAAATAGGATAAGAAAACTTGCGTTTCCAATACTAGTATTACAAGAATAGATACAAGGATTGGAGACGTAAGTTTTCTTGTAATATTTTATTTTATTTATTGCGATAAAAATTCAATGTATGCAAAAATGCCACAGACTTGAAGTCTAAAACTAATCTCTTCGCAAATTTCGACTTTGTTACATTATACAAAACTTAGGGGCTAGTTTACAAAAAAGATTTGGATTTTTTTCGTAGTAAAATTTAATTTTTTTGTTATAAAGTCCACACGAGTCTGAGACTTGTGCTTGTTAACGTGGGAAATGATGTATCAAGAATTTATGAATCTTTGTTTGATTGTAAAAACTAATAGTAGTATTTTTTAAAGAAGTTGGTGTATTTTGTAGTATAATTGTTATGAATAATGAATGAATTATTTATTTAGTTGCTTGTTTTGTCGCCTTTTTGATTGAACTTTTTGATCGTGGTCGAAGCTACAAAAACACTTTTGTAAGTTGTGCAAATGACATAGATTTTTAAATTTCAATTTATCTTTTCTTTAAATTAAACTTGAAGTTATTAGACTATCAAGTTACAGTATTACTGTAGTTGCTATTTATTTATTCATTCATCTACTACAGGTTAAAAAAAGGTACAAATTAAATCACAAAGGTAAAAATCAAGATATGTACTCCAGTCACTGAACTTATTTGAAAAGTTTGGTTTTTTCGTGATGTGTAGTTCCGTGAGAATGGAAATTTTTGGGATCTGAAAGGTTAAATCAGCTTTACCTAGGTTTGGGTTGGTGGTGGTTGTCGGTGAGGGGGGTCTCGTTGGGTTGGAAAAAGGGAGGGGAGAAAAACTGGCTCAAAACGTTTACTTCGCACTACTTCTTTTGATACAAAACTCAGATTTGATACAAAACTGACCTTGAACTGTATCAAAATACTAAATTTTTGATACAAAACTCAGGTTTGATAAAAAACTGACCTTGACTGTATCAGAATATCAAATTTCTGATAACGTAGTTCAGATTTGATACAAAACGCCTTGAACAAATGTTTTATTCAAAACTCAGATCTGATAAAAAAACTTGCCGTTAACTGTATCAATGTTTTGATACAAAACTGACCTTGAACTGTTTCCAAAAGGAAGGCGTTAGATTGCTGTGATTGAATCAATTTTTTCACATCAAATAACAAGAATCCCAAGCTTCTAGTCAAAAATATGAGATAAACAACTGATTCAACTTATTAAAACCGTTCATTTGGGTGGTATGAATTAATAGTTTTTTATGTACAGTATTAAGAGCGTGAAGTGAGACTTTATCGCTCAAGCCAAAACAGTTAGCGTCGCGCAGTGATTTTGCGAGAGCGATAAAGAAGCTTCACGCGCGAATTACATACAATATTTTTCCTACAACTGCAGTTCTGAATTCCAACACAATAAAAGCTTGTAGTTTATAACATCACAGACCGTGCGCAGATTTGGTTAGCGTGTGCCATTGTTGAGGTTACGAATTCCGTGATCCACCAATGAGAAGGCATCAAACACAGCTGACGAGCGGTAAAGTACTTTTTACGCTCGCCAGCTGACTTTACTGCTCGCTGAGCACTAAAGTGGTATTTTACAATTAGTTTTCAGTATGTAAAGAATTACTTTACGAGCAGTTGTAGGAAAATATTTTTTCGCCACACTAGGACGTAATGAGCTGTTTTTCGTGTGTCATATGGAGGCCGAAAGTGTTTGGTTTCCGACGAGGTCTGTAAACGTTTACCGCCCTAGGGCGGAAAAGAAAATGACCTTGAATGACAGCTGATCGTGTCTGGATACAGCAGTCATGATTGTAAAAATGAATCCTTCAACTTTTATGTAAAACAAAAAGATTCAAACCATCAATAAATGTTTATTTTTTATAATTTAATATGTACGTAGTATTTAAAATGTCAAAAATGATCACTTTTTATAACTTAATATGTAATATTTTGTAGTTTTGATATCAAACAATAGAACCTTTTTATTCAACCTACAGAGCTCTGGGTGGGAATTTTGTGAACTACTACAACTGTTGCTAACCTCTCTTGGTTGGTTAGGTTTTTTGTTTTTAGGAATTTTTCTACAACTGCAACTGTTGGTATAGAAAGGTTAGTTGGTTAGGTTTTTTATGCAGGTTTTGAATCAGGAACAGGAATAACAACAAAAAACCTAACCAACTAACCTTTTGGCATACAGTTATAGTAGTTGACAAAATGCCCACCCAGAGCGCTGTAGGTTGGATAAAGAGGTGATAGCCGTTCCTTGTATTCTTGCAAGTACCATAGCCTTAAAATTTCGCTTTCAAAATTTACAACTTAACATTGTTGTTTTTTTTTGTTTGTTGTGTGGCGAAAAATAGCGTTCGCAACACGGGCAAAAATGTTTTGCCGGCTCGAGATCGCGGTTTTCAAGTTCTCGACTTCGTCTCGAACTTGAAAACCGCGATCTCGAGCCGGCAAACACACATTTTCGGCCCTAGGTGCGAAATATACTATTCCGTTTCACCCACTTTGGGGTACGTTGGATCAACTAGGTTTTGATCTTGACAGTGTTTATGAATTCGCCTCTTTCCATCTTCTCCAATACAATTATTCATTCTTTTGGAAGTGGCTTTTTTCTGATCTTCGTACACTCCTGTACCTGTTCTACGCTTGGGCTTTTCCTGGAACTTTTGGTTTTGGTTTTTCAAAAAAATCCTGAGGCTGTTACGGTTTTTGATTATTCCATCTGGTATATTCAGTTCAAAGAATCGCCCTTAACTTTTTTAAAGCAATTGCTTTTTGTTTCTCTATTGCAAAAGACATCAAATAATTGTTTTGTAAGTGTTGTTGTTGTTCATCCTGAAGATATGGGAGTAAAAACTTATTCTTCTTTTTCTTATTATGTCTGAGAGTTTTTCAATTTTTGTGTACAAGTTTTAATTAGATATTAGTTTTATTTCATTATTCTAAAACTTGAATCCTATTATTTTCCCTACTATTTCCTTTCTTCTAACATTTTATTATAATTTCAAATTATTTGACCTGAACAAAAATTGTGTCAATTACAGCTGATTCTCACGCCTTCCTATCGGACTCCCGTCGACTTAACAAATCAACCGTTGACTCCAGTCATTCAACAGAGTCCACTCACTCAACTTATTCAACATATTCCACTCAATTCACACCACCCAATGAATAAACCACTAACTCATTATTCACTACATATACCACCTCATGAACCCATTAAACTCTATTTAGTGCTCAGGGAACATTAAATCCACCCAGTAGACTACGTTCTGATCAATATTCCACACACTACTTTATTGCTAGCACCAATAACTGAGCTCTCCATCACATGGAAACTGCGAGACACATCAATTGAACAGCAATTTCGGCCGTCGAACAGATATTTGTTGCTTAGAGCTTCACCGGACTTCGTCAAACTAAGTCCCTAGACGATTATCGTTCTCGGGTCTAGTTACCATGTTAAAACCATTCTGCCCGCGTAACGATTGCTCTAGTCCCTCATAAACGATTTCCAATCATCAAATTCCAGCGTATGATGTGTAACTATCGCTTCACGAACAGCCCCAACTAAGGCTGTAGCTTCCCCTGAATATTGCATTAAGGTGGTAGCCGTCGTGTATTGCGACTAGTGATCTAATTACAGTTGGAAATCGCCATCAACCCTTAATGGTTCACTCCTGTTTTGATGAAATACACCTGCGATTAAGTCAATTATTCAATGTCCGTGCTGGTGAGGTCAGGATATGGAATAAGTAACTGGTTGTAGCTGAGTTTGAAATATATATAACACCCAGCAGTAGCGTCTCCTACATATAAGTACTGCTTAATTGATAAAATTATCTTCTCGAAAAAGGAAATAGAAAAAATAATAAATAAATGCCTTTATTGTACAAAAGACTGTGTAGTTGCAGCTGAATTTGATGATGAAATATATATTACACCCAGCAGTAGCGTTTCTTTCGTGTAAGTACTGCTTGATTTGATAAAATTACTTTTTCGCGGAAGGAAATAATGTTCCTTTAAGGCTGTGCGCAGGGCTTCGTCATAATTTTTTTTACGAAGTTTGTTTTATTGCATGTTATTAGGGCTTTTTTTTATTGCTGATGATGCCCACATGAGTCTGAGACTTGTGCGTGGGTTATGAGGTGAATGATTACACAAAAATGCCTGACGGTGGAGCGGGATTCGAACCCACGACCACTTAAACGACAGCAAGGTGAAGTTGCGCCCCAACCAACTACGCTAAGCGAACCGCCAATTGAAATGTTATCATCTATTGCTGTGAGGAAAAAAGGTTTTCTTCAATTATTTTGTGGAGTATGGGGGTTTGAAGTTGAAATTTTTCGGTTTTTGGAATCAATTGATCTCACCTATGAGTGATTTTAAACTTTACATAAATTATTCATAACTAAAAGACACATTGAGAAATAAAATGGCATAATTTTAAAAAATCTAATAGTTTTTTTCAAAACAATTCTTTGAAAAATTGAAATTTTTTACTGATTAAAATTATGTATTTTGAAAATACAAATTGCTTGATTGGAGTAAACAATATGCCATTTCATTCCTCAATGTGTCTTCTAGTTACAGAAAATTTATCAAAAGTTTAAAATCACCCGTAGGTGAGATCAATTGCCCCCAAAACTGAAAAATTTCCGTTTTGAACCCACATATTTGTAAATATTTTTTTTATTTTTTTTTTTGTTCGGTAGTGAAAGTAAATGCGTATGGGTTTTATTGGTGGGGAGACACGGGTAGTTCACTTAGGGAAGTGATTACCGCGAGCCGTAGCAGGTATGTGTTCAATCAGATAGATAAGGTGCGTTCTCTTAGGTCCTGTTTGTAACGGTGACCGATTAGATTGGCCAGCAAAAAAGACTCTGTTCTCTGCTGAAAATCACTTCCCGGTGGTTCGGAACCCACCTAAAACTGTAGGTCCAAC
This sequence comes from Conomelus anceps, assembly GCA_948455865.1. Classification (NCBI taxonomy): domain Eukaryota; kingdom Metazoa; phylum Arthropoda; class Insecta; order Hemiptera; family Delphacidae; genus Conomelus; species Conomelus anceps. Next base: position 47,914,880 of record OX418221.1, read on the forward strand.
TCATTACCCACGCACAGGTCTCAGACCTATGTGGGCTCCATCCTCAAAACAAAAGTTCCACCTTGCCGCTTGAGCCTTGTTTTCTGGAAACATGGTGAACCTACAATTCACCTGATCTGACAATTTTAGATGCATTCCGAACTACCGGGAAGTTATTTTACAGCAGAGAACAGAGTCGTTTTTGCTGGTCAATCAAATCGGTCACCTTTACAGAGAGGGCCTAGGAGAGTGTTGCTTATCTTATCTGATCGAGCAGATACCTGCTACGGCTAACGGTTATCACTTCTCTCCATTAGTTCGTTTCATTGAATCATTCTTGTATTTAAATTTCTATATATTGCATGACATAATAATATCCCTTTGAATTTGGTTAGAATGTAATCCTTTCAACCTGAGACCATTTTACAGAAATCGACTAAAAATGATATTGTATACCAGGAAATTCCCTACTACCCGTCGTATAACCTGAGACTCAGAACTCATAAGCCACAGAAGAATAAAACTAATCACATTAAAATAATAAATTTAAAACGAGCAGTCCAGGACAATTTCAAAATTATTTTTTTCAAAACCTTGCATTATATTTTATTAGAAAGTATTTTAACCTTTGTGAATAATATTTTTTTATGCGCTCAGTTGCTCCATAATTAACTAGAATGCTTCTAATGTACTGATTTCAAATTTCTTAAAGTGCTATTATGTTATACTGAAGACTTCCGCAATGGCAGATATTTAAATAAATAAATGTTTTATTTCTCTTATAAAAATGAAGTACAATTCAAACTAAACTTAATTCAATGCTTGTAACATTGTGAAATACTATGCTCCCAACATTGTGGTCAACAATCTCTTCAACAGTTTAGTGGTTAAGGCGCCCCACCGGCAATTAGGAGGTCCGTGGTTCGATACCCGGTGGTGACTGATATTTTTGTACAGTAGCATTCATCGATTTCCATCAGCTATTCAATGCTGTTGTCAATATCTGCCATTGCGGAAGTCTTCAGTATAAATAGCACTTAAAGAAATTCGAAATTAATAAATTCTGTTACTGTATATTTGTCAGTATTTTAAATAGTCAAACTAGCTTCTAATGTTTCTTAATCCTATTTATTTTATTATCACTCACTATTGAAATATCGTTGTTTTTATTGAATTGTTGATTTTTACAGATGAATTATGCTGAGTGATCAATATACGAAATACTGTACCTTAATGAAGAGAGTCCAGAATATGCAAAATTGAAATTATTCAATTGCTGGGTGCGGCATCCATATCCGGAACAGGCCGTATGAGACAGTCACCACTGATAAACAAGGTTTGTTCAATATACTCATGCTTTTCCAATATTTTATCAACTCTTGATTGATTTATTATCCAAATTCATTTCTCTAACAGCATTCCGAGAATCTAAAATGGAGAGCAAAATATTTGAACTCAAATATTTACGCCTTTTCGACACTAGTACAACACACTTAAATATTCTCACAAAAGAGAAGGAAAGAAATTGCTTTCTCTGTTAATGAGCTCCTTGCTAACTGTTATCATAACATCATATTGAATTGATTTCTTTATCAGTGAAAAACGCACCGTAGTGGAATGGAATTTGAAGCTTGAATTATTACATTTAGTTATTTTGTAGTGTTATGTGCAAATGTACTAGGAACGAAAATTTAAAAAAAGGAACTGAGTTATCCAGTTAATCAATTTTTATAATATTATAATATATTATAATTATAACTGAGTACAAGCTCTATTCAAATTCGATTATATAGCACAGGTTGAATATTTTTAAAGAATATTTTAAGTTGATGATTAAAACTGGAGTAAATTAAACGAGTTGCATTGGAAATAACTGATTGTTATAGTGGGAAATAAAATACCGTTAAAACCATCAATGCTATTAAAGTCATATTTATGTCGTATTTTATGTTGCATCTGTTCGATAATATATTTTACTTATAGAGTTCTTAGGAATTTGAGAACAGGAGCATTAAATTGTCTGACAACAGAGGTTACAACAATCATCATAAGTTCATAAGTATTTCACATCTTTTATTTATTTTATTCCAAAAATGATCAACCTTATCTACTAAATGTTTAAAACTTGAAATTCAAAAACACTACTGATTGAGAATGTGATACAATAGAGTAAATTGACTACTGTCATTATTTACTAACGACTAGTGCCAAATTCACTACCCCATATATAATGAAAAATGAAATCAATCATTGTGTCTCTGAGTTGCAGAGTAATCAATATGTTTTTTCTCTTCTAGAATAAATTCACAATTCAATTTATATTGACTATAATGTCATCTCCTTTTCTAGGTATTTATTTATTAAAATAAATGATTAATAATCCAGTTGAAAGAGGTTTTTTACAATGATATGCGAAGATGCAACAGGCTTTAAGACTAAAACTGGTTTCTTCAGAAATTTTTATCACGAAATCATATCATTGATTCAAGGAAATGTTTATCACAAGTCGAATTTCCCAAATGTGTGTAAATATAGATTTTATCTAGATTAAATACATTTTTTTCATACTAGGAGCTGTATCTGAAAGTAATCATTTCAACAAAACGTTCTTATGAAACATTTCAACATTATGATCTTATGAAAACTATATTGTGTAATTAATATCAGAAATTTTAGAGTAAATAGCATAGATAATCATAATCATGCATTATGATTTTTCAACTGACATTTTAAGTTATTCTAGATGTTTTAGTTTATAATAATAATAATAATAATAATAAATAATAATAATAATAATAATAATAATAATAATAATAATAATAATAATAATAATAATAATAATAATAATAATAAAAATAATAATAATAATAATAATAATAATAATAATAATAATAATATATTTTCCTACAACTGCTCGTAAAGTCGTTCTTTACGTACTGAAAACTAATCGTAAAATACCTCTTTACTGCTCAGCAAGCGGTAAAGTACTTTACGCTCGCCAGCTGTTTACGTGATCCACCAATAAGGAGACATCACGTTTATGTGATCCACCAATAAGAAGACATCACAGTGACGCCATTTGCAAATGCAAACGCATTTTACAAATGGCGTCACTGTGATGTCTTCTCATTGTTGAATCACAAAATACGTGAAACCTTAACAATGGCGCATGACATGAGCGATGACGAATTCACATCAACTCCGCCAGATATTAGTGAAATAGCGAAAGAAGTTTCACTAAACTTGTTGCCTAAAAAATCGAAGAACATTTATGAGAAGAAGTATGAAGAATTTATGGATTGGTGCACAGGAAAAGGAGTAAGAAAGGTATCAGAGAATGTTATGTTGGCCTACTTCTCCCTCAAAGCCAAGGTAATAAAACCATCTAGTCTTTGGAGCTTGTATTCGATGCTAAAAGCTACTCTAAAAGTAAAAAATGATGTTGATATAAAGGAATTTTATAAATTGATATCATTTTTGAAGAAGCAATCAGTTGGTTACAAAGGAAAAAAATCTAAAACTTTAGCTGACGTTGATGTAACAAAATTTTTGCTGCAAGCTCCAAATGAGGATTTTCTAATGAAAAAAGTGGTTTTAATATTTGGCATAGCAGGAGCTTTGCGAAGGGATGAATTAGCAAAATTAACGATAGATAACGTTGAGGATAAGACTTCTGTTTTAGTCGTGACAGTACCAGACACAAAGACTAATAACAGTCGAGTATTCACTATAACAAACAATAGTAGTTCTACTTTGGATTATTTGGCAATCTGTAGACAGTATTTCATGTTGAGACCAAAGAATCCAGTTACAAATCGTTTGTTTCTCAATTATAAAAAGGGAGTTTGCACAAACCAAGTTGTTGGAATGAACACTATTGCTAGAATTCCGAGTGAAATAGCTATCTACTTAGGCCTACCAGACCCTTCTCAGTACACTGGTCATTGCTTTCGTCGAACGTCGGCCACATTGTTGGTAAATGGAGGAGGTGACATCACTCAACTGAAACGTCATGGGGGGTGGAAGAGTACAACTGTGGCAGAAGGTTATATTGATGACAGCTTGAAAACAAAGAACGCAGCTGCTCAAAAGATCTTGGGGAATCAAACAAAAAACCAAGAAAAGTCATCTGCAACTGTAGAAAATCGACTCATCAATCAGAACCTGGCTCATAACTCTGAGGAAATATTGTCAACTGGATCAGGACTTGTATTTCAAAATTGTAACAATTGCACATTCAATATCACCATTAACAATAACAAGTAGGCCTTGATTTTTGTATAGTTCCATTCCTAGATTAGCTTAAATATTTAATAAAACTTGTTTGTTATAAATGAAACCTCTGTTTGTATTTACTGTAGCCTAAAAGCAGTGACTGTGTTTCAGTTGGTGTGCATACCTACCGACTGCGCCATGTTTCAGTTGATGTGTAGCCTATTCAATATTAATAACGACACTGATCATTTATTATAATTCATATATTTCACATAATTTACATTGCAGTGGTTCATGACTGTGGCGATCTTCACTCACTCTAACCTAACTCTTAAGTCCAGTTTCAAGGCAGCCTAGCCAGTAGCCAGCCACTGCCATCATTATCTCCTACAGCCTAGTGGTGGAGAATAATTGATAGTTACGGCTATCGGTAAAATTCGATAGTTTTCAGTGCGCTATCGATAGTTTTCGATAGTGTATTTTATAACGTTCAGTTGTTCAGTACCTATTGTGTTTAGGTTATGTAGCTTCTTAATCATTTTTATTTGCATTAATGTCGTTTTTATTTGCATGAAAAAGAAACAGAATACAAAATCACAAAAATTCAGCATGTACCATAAAATAAAATAGTGAAGGTGTTGATTATCGATAACTATCGATGGGGCTGACTATTGATTATTCTCCACCACTACTACAGCCTGCGTGCAGGCCGTGCAAGGCGTGCATGCTAAAATCTGTGATGCTTGGAACTACAGCTTTTATTGTGTTGGAATCCGGAACTGCAGTTGTAGGAAAAATTTTGTATGCAATTCGCGCGTGAAGCTTCTTTATCGCTCTCGCAAAATTACTGCGCTCCGCTACGCGTCGCGCAGTAACTGTTTTCGCTCGAGCGATAAAGTCGCGCTTCACGCTCTTAATACATAAATAACTATTATTCAACACAATACAGTCAGAAACAGTTGAATATCGTCAAGTACAAAAGCATAAAAACATCTAGATCTAATCTAATCTAACATAAAATATTTTATATAAAATATAACCTATATGCAAAGTTATACATGATTGCCACTTGAAAATTCATTTAAACTTTAAATACATTTTTCAATAAGAAACTTGCATAGATGTCTTTTAAAAGTTGTGCTTTTGAAATCTAAATTATTAGGCAATTTGTTTAGACATTTCGTCTCTATGTAGATAGTTTCTCTTAAAAGAGCGTATGAGGCTGAAAAATTAAGTTATTCAAGTTTTTCAAGTAATTAGTTATGCAAATTTTTCAAAATAATTTTATTTCATCCTTCGTTTATTGAACCATTTCAGTGGAATGAAGGAGATAACTGTTTGGATCAGCCGCTAAGTAATTGTCGCAGATTTGAAGCATTCTACACTTGGGCGCTGGAGTATACTAAAATTTGCTGACAATGCTATCAAAAATGCAGAAGTTACAGAGGAATTCAGGACTTTCAGAACCAGGTTAGTCAAGAAAATATATTTATCATGTAGGCTAATACAGTTTAGGAGGCCCATGTATCTACACAAGGTCACACTAGATGAACATCTAGATGTTCACCTTGTGCGGCCTTGATCTATAGCATCTTCCATCGATTCATAGTCTTACCGAACCACCGTGTAAGTGATAGTAAAGCTGATAACCTCATGCCATAGCACCCGACCACCCTTCCAAGCGCAGTTCCTATCGATTGTAACTTAACATCACGATCGCACTGACCCCAACCACTCCTTTGATTAACTTGAAATCTACATTTTCAAGTATTTGCCGAGCGGTTAGTCACTCGCTAAGTGCGGTGTCAAAGTAAGATGTTCAGTCAGAAGCGCTCGATACTGTGTTTGGAAGGGTGACCGGCAGCGTTTAATTGCTCGAATATCTGAAATATTAACCTATATTTGCTTTATATTCAGTTGGCGCAACCAAGGTGTAAAAAATTGGAAAATTTTGAATTTGGGCATTTTAGCCACAAAAATTTTGGAAATTTTAATTTCAAAAATTTTGGAAATTTTGGAAATCGATCCCAAAAACTGGAAATTCACTGTTGAATGGGTGAGAAGGAGGGGAACTCTTGCAAAAGAGGTCAACAAACCCAAAAACCCATTTTTGACCCCCCCCCCCACAGCTTCCGAGCTGGGACCGTTCCTATACACCATTCACATCATCATTGAATCTTCAACCACCTTATTACATAGCACAAGTCACAGATTCATGCTGACTCCACTGGCAAAAAAAGATACTGTAGTTAGAGTAACAAAGAGAACAGTTAAGTTATTCAAGTTTTTTAAGTATTAAGTTATGTAGATTTTTCAAAATAATTCTAATGACCGGTAATATATAGGAAACTATAGATAGAAAGCTGCTGCAAATTTCGAAAAATACGTTGAAGAGACATGGAATCATATACGATATTCAATGTTGAATTAAAAAGTAGGTTTTGTTGTAAATTGATTATGTGAGTAGTGAATACAAGATTGAAATGATATACCATATCTAATTTAATTGAAATGTGGGTTGTAAATGATTGCTTTATTGCTTTATGCTTATGTGTACAAGATTGAATTTTGATTAACTTTTTATTGTAAATTAAAACTTGTAATCGACTTGCAGTCAAGTTTAATTATGAATAAATAATAATTGTACTCACTCTTGGCCGAACGTTTTGGAGTTATGGAAATTCATCTTCAAGGCATCCCAGATCGGCGATGTTGGTTTTTGGTTAGAAGAATTCCTCGTTATGGTACAAGAATTGAATTTTGATTTTACAATGATGCTATTAGGGCCTGACTGCTACTCCGGCAGTCACGGGTTCGATTATTGTTTAGCCTGCCTCATTTCGTGTTATCATTCACCTCATTACACATGCATTTTGTGTATAAAAAATGATGGAAAATTGTTTCTCTCCATTCTGAGAAATTAGTGCAAGGTTTATAACTCACCAACATAGAACAAAATTATTCACTAGGAAACCATCGTTTATGGGAGCAAAGTTTTTGAATTGTTTACCTAGCTCTGTTAGGGACTCACCCATGCCTGAGTTCAAAAGAAAACTGAAAAAATACATTTTTTTTCAATTCAATTCTTTATTTCTCACCAAAGTCATTACAACTGACAATATACATTTAAGAAAATACAATAAAATATAAAAATTCTAACACATTAACAAAATAACAGTAACATATGGAGTGAGAAATGACCTAACCAACTATGGTTACATGTACTAGGATAGGAAGATTTGACCTAGTTGGCCTAGACCTAGACCTAGTTGATTTGAGCCCATACACATACATGTTTAAAGTAGTTTTCTTCTATGTGCCTTATAATGTTCATTTGAATGCTCACTTTCAGTGTTTGTTTTTCATGTATAATCTCGTGTTGTGTTTCGAGTTGCCTATGATTTTATCCTTTTGGCGATTTTTTATTCTTATTTTTATTGTGCTGTAACTTAACTATTATATTTTTACATTGTGATTTAGGTTTAGTGACTCTGTTCAAAATGTGTGAAACATTAATGAATAAACGATTTTTTGACTTTGACATGCACAAGGCATGCAAATCATCAGGTAAATCAAATTTGCAAATCAAAAAAGACAAACCAATTAATAAAATCAAACTATGTCTGACACATCATAGGTTGCATAATTTCACAAGTTATTTCTATTCTATTCAATTTATACAAAGTAATAAAATCCAGCGTTGTGAAAATACTTTCTACGGGGTTTGCCACTGATTAGATGCGTGCTCCCTGCTCGTACCATCTCTGAATACGCAATTATTTCTGCTCGAAATCCTCTGCATGCATCACAAGTCGAAACGACACCGGCTCGTAATCTAGTAGAAAAATTAAATGCGAAAGATTAAGAAGACGTGACGATGTGACTGGATAGGTTTTCCAGTAAAGGGTAAAGATATGATGGGAAGAATGATATCGTCGGCTGCTCCTAACCTAACTGAGACCCTTCATAACACGCTAAATGGCAGATAAGACGTTTGCTGGTGTTTGGATGGTATAAATGTCGGGTATAAGGTACAACAGGGTGTAGTTATGAGGAGAGGGCTTCTACTATTTGGGTCTTAATATCCAAAACACAGATATACCCCACCCGGTGCTGGTATAATCCATCCGCATTACTGTATCAGTAGCGACTTCTGTATAGTAACAGAGCTCAGTATCGAACGTGATCATTTTGCTAAATCCTCCTTCTCGTCTCCTCTCTCTCTCTCCTATGTTCCTTTACTCATTGTCTCCTTGTTCTTCTTCTTCTCATTTAGCAGGTGCTTTTCATTGCTTTTCGTAGTAGTTGTTCTTCCACCTTCGCCTATAGACGTTCTCCTTTCCTACGCAACTAATTATTGTTATTGCCCAATTTACTTTCTGTCTCTGTTTATATTGTTATCGTCTGTATTATTTGTGGTGAACAACGTTTCAATTTTGCTCATCTCCTTTATCTCTCACTCACACTCACTCTCTCTCTCTCCCCTTCATCTTCTCTTGTAAATGATTATAATTACTTCACAGGTTTTAAATTGGATGTAAGATACTTCATTCATTATTTTTATGTATTGTTTTATTTATTTTTATTTCACTTCATTGTTTAATCAATAAGTTTTTACTTCATTCTTAATGAGTACTTTCGTCCTGTTTAAATTATTCACTGTAGCTGCAGAAATTATTGATATATATTATTTTTCTTTTTTCTTATTATGTTCTCTGTTGTTCACAGTTGAATAAATATTTGAACAGCAATGTATGCAATGGGTCTTATCAGATCTAGCAATACCTTTGATCAATAAATCTATCTATCTATCTATCTAAATGAGTACAAGCGCATGAGAGTGAAGTCGAGTGCGTGTGATCAGGCTCACACACTATTTGTACACAAGGGACAATCTCACCTGGTTTACTTATGTGATAAATAAATCAGACAAACTATAACTTTGAAAAACTGTCCTGTTACATATCCTGCTGTATAATTTTATCGAAACTGAGTGTATATTGATGGAGTCTATTGCAAAAATGTTTTTATCTACGACCATATCATAATGTATTCATTACAGTTTCACAATTGATGCCAAAACAGCTGTCTTTTCGAAATGCTTTTTGAAACCCGTTGTATAAAGAGCTCATTATAGTACAGGTTCTACATTATAACACGGGTTCTGGACCAATCAGAAGCATTTTTGATGGAATCAATATCTTAATTCAATATTGTGAAACTATCAGCTGATTTGATCAAACTGCTAACCTAAGAATCTACTATAACTTCTTGTATTTGAGATGGAGAGGTTAGGTATCTCTGACAGTCACAGGTAAAATGAAATTGTTTTAATTAAATGTATACTAGTGGTCGTAGATAAAATAGTGTATGCAACGATTTTATTTGGCCATTAAAGCACTCGTGAGATATTTATAACACTCGCATTCGCTCGTGTTATAACTTACATCTAACTCGTGCTTTAATAAGGGTCAAAATAAAATCGTTGCATAAACTACTATAATAGCACAGTAGAGATTCTTATTCTTATTCTCACTATCATGCTACTAGTCCGCACTAGCACACATATTCTCACTAGCCCACCCCTCTACTTTCTTGTTACCCCCTTAAAATATGATATGCCATATGCTGTTCAATCAGAGATAAGCTACGAACCTCCGGGGCCATCTTTGTAAGGGTGACCGATTGAATTGAACAGCAAAAAAGACACTGTTTTCTGCTGTAAAATCACTTCCCGGTGGTTTGGAACCCACCTAAAACTGTAGGTCCAGCTCATCAAACACCATATCAAACTTCATTACCTACTCACAGACAGGTCTCAGGATGTGCGGGAAATAGTGCTTAGTTTACGAGTATAATAAGTTAACACTTACTTGTTACTCTACTTTCTTGTTACCCCCTTACAATATTATATGCTGTATGCAGAGTGCCGTAGCAGGTATCTGTTCAATCAGAGATGTGCTACAAATCTCCTGGGCGCTCTTTGTAAGGGTGACCGATTGGATTGGCTAGCAAAAAAGACTCTGTTCTCGGCTTTAAAATCACTTCCCTGTGGTTCGGAACCCACCTAAAACTGTAGGTCCAACTCATTTATCACCATCATCCAATTTATTACCCACGCACAGGTCTCATACCTATGTGGGCTTCATCCTCCGAAAAAAACTCTCCTGTAACCCCATCCAGCACTAACCTGTAACCCTACCCACCTGTCCTGTGATGCTGCGACCCCTCCCACCGTCTGTCCTATGATGCTGTAACCCCTCACACCCCTCCAAGATCATATCGCCTCGAGCGAAGAGACGTAATTAAGTTGGTCGGATATTTATTATGAGCAATAAGCGGAAAGACGTAGTTGGTGTGAGATATTGTTAATGGTCAGTGTGGCTGCCTGCGCTGAAATTGAGATGTCGGTGATGTGCAGTGTGTGGACTGTGTAAGGCGGGTTGCGTTATTGCGCCGTAGTGGCACATGTGGCTCGATCCCTTCAAAACCCAAGACGACTACTAGCCAAGCCTGAAATGAGCGTTAGAAGGGATGGAAATGTGCTAAAGGGGTGATGGTGAAGGTGGTGGGGATGAAAATAATGACAAGATGGGGAGCCGATAGTTGTGTCTTTGTGTTAGTGTTGAGGTTTGAGTAGTTTCAGATTCTTGAAAAGTGTCAGAATTGAAATGATTGGAACTATTTGTGCATTATTATTGATGAAGAAACATACAAGGCTCATTTATTTGTTGACAGAAAATCCTCTATACTCATTGTCTGAATTTTTTGATATGAATAGAGACATGATAAGCTACTATTTCTAATTATATGTTGAGAGATTTTAACAATTAATTTAAGTTAAATCTTTATATCGGTTGAAATATGTGTTATATTTTCTGTGCTCGGAACATTCATGTTTAAGTAGAATTTAGAGGATTAGCCTATGTGATAAATGTTTCGCTTTTGCATCGTTATGTCTTTGTCATCTTATGTCTTTGGTCTTTATTTCTTGAAGTTTCCAATTGCATAATGATTTGTATACTTATTCTATTTTAGATTCATTTTAGGTTTTAATATGTTCTATTTATCATCACCAACCATTTCATCCAACTTTGTCATCATACATCACTCCACTTAATCACTTCATCTATCAGGCTTAAAATACTTCAATAAGTTGCCTTTGTACATTAAATAATAATAATTATTATAAATATTTGTGGAAATAGAGTGAAAAAGAGACAGTGAGAAAGAGTAAGGGAGTGAGAGTGTAAAAGAAAAATACAGTAGAACCTCGATTATCCGTCACTCGTTAAACAGTCACTTTCTGTTATCCGTCATAGTAAAATTGAGAAAGCTAGGATTTATTAGCATATTATACAACAGTGGGCTACTTTACTCTGATTGTAGCATATTTCTGATGACAAAAATATGTAAATATAAATAGAATTATTCGTCTTATTTTCCCAACTTTCCGTAAACCATTCTAATTTAGAGACTGAAATGATCATGTTTCTGGCATTTGTATTATACGTCTATTCAGTAATCCGTCAGGGCCCCGGTCCTGAAGGTGACGGTTAATAGCCTACTGATGAGAATCAAAGATTAGTCAATTTGTAATCAAAACTTTGTGTAAGTGTTGGGTTTTGAGGATTGTGAAATAGTGTCAGAATTTTAATGATTGGGATGAGTTGTGAATTATTGATGAAAAATCAAGAAGGCTCATAATTTATTATGAATAGTTCTATCTCATCAAATTTTATGTATGGTAAAATGGGCTGCCCCTTTCGGAATTGAAATCTCAGAAGCTTATCAACAAATTCTCTGAAGTTATGATGTTGAAGATCCATCTTGTTTCCACTAGTATAATTATAATAAAAACTAAAGAAAAAAAACGCTTTTCAGTGGAAATTTTGACTCACGTTATGACGTGAAGGCCGTTTCACACTGTTATAGAGAGCATCGTCAGACGACCTACAGTACACTCAAAGTTGTCCCAGCCTCAATTGCAACTAGGAGAGAACTACGTTGATCGTGACGTCACAAACAAATTTACCAATAAAAATGAGTTTCGATGGTAAGGGAGGAAGAGGAAGAGATAATGTGGAGAGAAACACAGATGATAATCAACGAATACAGAAAAAGTTTGTCAGATGGGGAAGTGACAGTCGTAACAGGTATGGCTAATTGCACACACACCGATTTTGGACGGCCGATTCTATACCGTTCGTCCATCTAATAGTGAACCACATGTGGGAACGGTATATGGCACACACGCCGACCGCTGATCGGCGTCGGTAAAATGCCGGTGAGCAGCCGTCCACTGCCACTGTATCGCCGGCATTACCGGCAAGTAGGGGCCTACATGACTAAATACACGCTTGCATACGCACCGATTTTAAACATACAAAAATATTATTCTAATCAGCTGAAAGATTGCTTTGATTATCATGCGCATGCACAATCCTTACTTGAAAATAATATTAGTATTCTGATATGTTGATGTTTAATCACATGTAGACAGCTGATTGTTTGACCGGTAAAAATTCGGTGAGTGTCCTGAGCTCCTGCTAGCCGATAAAATATCGGCCGATTTTATACTGGCCGTCCAAAATCGGTATGTGTGCAAATAGCCTATCTGTTCAGTCAGAAAAAGGCAAGCTAAGAACTCTTGGGCCCTCTTAAGAGTGACCGATTTGATTGGCCAGCAAAAAAGACTCTGTTCTCTGCTGTGAAATCACTTTCCGGTGGTTCGGAACCCACCTGAAACTGTAGGTCAAACTCATCATTACTGTCATCCAACTCATAACTTACGCACAGGTCTCAGACCTATGTGGGAATTATTCTCCGAAAAAAATGTACCAAAAGTTCAGATCTGCCTCCTACTATGTAGAAGGAAGATAAAGAGAATTACTAGAAAAAATACGGAGATAAAATCAAGGATCTCTATATTAAAAAGATGAAAGTTGGTTCATTGTTACATGAACTGTAATACTAATGGTCAAAACAACTAGAAAAATAAAAATTTTCAATTATTATTTATCATTTTAAGTTTTAAAATCGATTACTATACTGGGAATTGAATTGGTAATAATTTTTTCAGGTTTCACTCGAGCGCAGAAGGGTGTTACTGAGATGTTGAACTTAATGAATATCATTGAGGGAAAATGTCATGCTCGACCAGGAATCGAACCTAGAATGACGAGGTAAGTTACAAAAATCTGAATTAAGTAGCAGTTTTATCTAAAAATTTATATTCCAATTAATAGCTAAAGTTTCTCCATAATCATAAAAAGATTTCTTAACAAATTTTTATAGTATTTTTGTAGCGCTTCTGTTGTTGTGTCTATCGGTGGTTGTGTTCAGTGAAGCATCTAATACTCGATGATAATCGCCCTTGAAAAATTAAACATGCTTTGGGAAGTGATAGCCGAGTGCCGTAGCAGGTATCTGTTCAATCAGAGATAAGCTACGAAACTCCTGGGCCATCTTTGTAACGTGACCGATTGGATTGGCCAGCAAAAGACTTTGTTCTCTGCTGTAAAATCACTTCCCGGTGGTCCGGAACCCACCTAAAACTGTAGGTCCAACTCATCAATCACCATCATCCAATTCATTACCCACGCACAGTTCTCAGACCTATGTGGGCTTCATCCTCTGAAAAAAAAAATATGTATTACAAATTGGAGCAGTGTGAATACCTCTATTTGACTGTATGTATTTTATTTTGCGATGGTAGTTACAGCGCGAATATTCACTCGGTGCAAGCACTGCGAAACACAAAGAGCCGATGTTCAAGCACCCACTACCTGATCATTAAGTGCGATCAATAAGATCATATAAATCAATAAAATCTCGAGATCAATATTTTGTATTATCCATGCTTGGAAAGTCAGAAAAAGAAACAGTGCCTTCTCATTTCTTCCAAACATTTAGAAAATATTCTCTAAATCACCTCTATCTATAGAGTGTCACGTAAAACCACATGAGCCATACATTACGTCAACCTATTGGCCAATTTCTCTTTATTTCTTTCATTCTTTTAGCTTCTCTTTCACTCTCATACTCGCCGAAAACGAGAAAGGGTCACATAAGAAATGGCAACATAAATTTCTGGAAACTGTAAATTAACAGTAGATCCAGAAGCCGGTATTAGTAGAGAGTGGAATTTCCCATAAATTTCCGCGCGCCATTTTGACTAATCCTTTTTTTGTTCTAAAGAAATTAAAACAGTTTGGCTTGAATAAATCTTTTGATCGTGTGTTTCTGAAATTGTTATAATTCGATGAATATGCTATCTAGGTTTTATACGCATGGTTTGATAGATTTGTGCGAATAGTGAAGATCCAGGAATAAGGACTGAGTGGTAAAGATTTAGTGGAGACTTGAATTAATTTAAAAACTATTATTATTATCATAGCGCAGTTGGTTAGGTCTCTGATAAGATAAGGCTCTGGCTGGTTTCGGTTCCTGCAGCCTTGAGTTCGAGTATCATTCAGCCATGGATGTTTCTCATCATTCACCTATTTACCCACGCACAAGTCTTCAGACTCATGCAGTCATCATCCGCAATAAAATAGTAGTATTATTAGCAGTTATGGTTGTGTTAGAAATATAGGCTGTACACGTGATTTTACAATTAAACAAGCTATTGAACAATATCAATCGACTAGAACTTTATAAATAATAGAATTTCATAGGTATAAAACTATTAGTTAATTTAAAAATGCATTTTTTGTAGAAAATTTCAATAAAAGAATCTTTAAAAGTAATATGTCAATAAAAATTAACTTCAAGTATGACATCAGGATTTGCGCAACTAATAGTTGACTTCAAATAATAGATTACTTTCTGTAGCTGTTTTTAAGAGCTATTAGTGAATTTTGGAGCACTTGTCTGTGATAAGATGAAGCTCTGGCTGGCTTCGTTTCCTGCAGCCTTGAGTTTGAGTCTCATTCAGCCATGGATGTTTCTCATCATTCACCCATTCACCTCATTACCCACGCACAAGTCTTCAGACTCATGTGGGCATCACCCGCAATAAAAAAAAGTAAATAAGTATTCCAGTAAATGCTATAGTGGGCATTATTAATCAATCATAACTTTACAAATGAAATCATCAATACATTTTGAAAAACATTGTAAGGTATTAAAAAATGTAAATGTTTGTTAATAGTGAATATCTCAATTTCAAACTTAATTCTACATATATGATTATATTTTAGCGTTTATATTTTATCATTACTCACGCACAAGTCTGAAACTCTTGTTGGCATTAGCAATGGGATAAAACAATTTAAAAGGTCAATTGTGGATATTAGAATTATTAAATGAAGATAGAAAAGATAGTAGATGCAGAAGATAGAGTGTACAAATGGCTCATGTAATATCAATTTTAAATTGAGATATTTACAGATATAAGTTATACAATTATTTAGGGTCCTTGTATGCATCCTTCCAAATACAGTAATACGGTTTGCATCTTTTATTCCCTTTTGGTTTTAAATCCCCTTGAGTAGTTAATAAAACTCCCAATTCTACATTTTTCAGTTTCAAAAGCCTCTAAAATTATTATTTTTAAAGTTATACTAGTAAAAATAACTATAAAATAAAACTGAATCATGACATTAGGGCTGATGCAGGCTAAAACTTTCAATAATACATAAGAGTTTTGCTTACAAGATGTATTTGAATACGTCAGTCAAGTAGTCTAAACAAACTTCTACGCAAAACCCAACAAAGGTTGGGTTTGTCGACACTGTCGACAAATTATTCTCAAAATAGGGTTCATTCATCTAGACTGATTTCAATAGAATATGGAAAAACAACAGGCTTTGAAAGCTCAACATTTTAACCCGCCTCCAAATATTTGTTAAACAAAATATTAACTTGAATGAACTTTCTGTGATCTGAATTTTCAATCAATTAATTGACAATTGAGTTTTCAATCAGTGTAATCATTTAACATTTATATAATTTTGTCATATTATATAAACTCTCAACAACACACAAATTTCACTTGATAAACTTCAAGTAATCAGAATTTTCAATCAATTGAAATAAATTAATTGACAATTGAATCTTCAATCAGAGTGATCAATTTAAATTTATATAATTTTGTCCTATTATACAACACACAATATTTCACTTAATAAACTTCAAGTAATCAGAATTTTCAATAAATTGACAATTGAATTTTCTAAAGAGTAATCAATTGAAATTTATATAATTTTGTCCTATTATATAATTCCCAACAACACACAATAGCTGAAATTCAAATAAATCAGTCAAGTAATCCAAACCAAGTTCTATGCGAAACCCAACAAAGACACTGGCCTCAAATTATACCCCAGCATCCTCTAATTTTCCCGCTTAATAAATGAGTGAACTCATGAACGAAAAAAAGAAGAAGCTCCACACTGGCTGGCTAGTCAGCCAGCCGCCATTTTCAATCTAATTTATGTCAAGAATTTATGTATTCGCCGTTCTCACTAGTTGCCCCTTACTTCGTTTATTTGTGTGTGCGCGCGCGCCGCTTTTTGCATATTCAACAGTCGTTTAATCCCCTCCCTTCCCCTCCCACCGCCCGTTCACGTCTTTTTTCCGGAAGGATTAAGGAAATTTCTAATTGGCCCTTCTCAAGATATAAAACACTCGCCGTGCGATAACACTCAAAGGGATCTATGCACCGTATTTATCGAGATGTCTCAAACCCTTAGTCTCCAGTAACCGTTATTTTCCAGGGTTTCCACTTGACTTTTCCAGGGTTTCCACTTTTCCAGGCTCTCCAGTGTAGTCAATGAGTCTGATAATTCATTAATGAGCGGGCAAGCCGTTCTTTTCACGATCAAATCAGTGCCGATTAATCTTGGACCTTCATTTGTTCCGCTGCTAAGCGCGCCGCTAAGCTTCTAAGTTTGCGCTTAGCTTCCACAATTTATACTCTATCATTATCACAGAGCAGTAACATTATTGGAAGGAGGTGGTATTCGAAAGTGAGTGGAATTATCGGAGGAAGGTGTTTGTCCTGAAGGATTTTCTCATAATTATTATTATCAAAGGCATTTGAATTTTAGGAGAGACTTGAGTTAGACGTGTATTAGAGGCATTAATAATATTCTGGGAAGATAAGTGATTGTTGAAAATTTGAAATAGAATCACCCAAATTCCAAAAAAGTTGTTCTAACTTTACTTGAGTAAGTTTATCTACCATTTTATTGTCTGGGTTTGGGTCTGTGTATGAAATTGATGTAAACAAATTATTTCTGGATTAATTTCACATATTATTGTGAAAGAAAGAGAGAAGAAGGAAAATTTTGTTTTATCACAATTATTGTAATTCATTGAAAATATTTTTTAAATATTTTTATTATATATATTATATTAAATATATTATTTCATAAATATAATTATTTTTATATAAATTCGTTATTATTCAATAAAATAAATTCATAGGTTAGTTTGAAGTAACTGACAATTTAACAAACTGACAAATACACAGAAACAGAATTTATTAATTTCGAAGAAGCGCAGCTTAGCTTGAACACTAGTGCTATGGATATTGTTTATATTTTTCATACTAAAAATAATATTGAAAAATTACAGCGAATAAAGTGAAGTAAGAAGAAACATTCCAAAATTTAATATATATATATATATATATATATATTATGGCATTCGATTTGGGGGGGGGGGGGGTGTACCTTATGTGTGCTTGAAATAAAATTTGATGGCCGGAAGCTGCAGTCGGGCAAATTCCCGAAGAATTGTGAGGACACACCACTCCAGCTCAAACCCATATAAGAAAATATCTGTCCTTGAGGCATACAGTTGCGGGGTGATACACAGAAGAGCTGTTGTTTACGCCCACGCAACTATAATCCAACAAAGAGAGATATACTAAAAATCAGGAATACATCTAAGTCCCTCTCGCGACTGAAGATCGAGTGCGGAACATGCAACTCTTGCTTGTTGCACTCTCCTCGCAATTCACGCTAGCGAGGTGGAAAAGCTATGAGAAATAATCCTGATACAAATATCCTTCCAATAAATACTTGAAAGAATTAATGCTAAGTGTCCTTCAACAAGGACAAACCAGAATGTTACTGAGGCAATATATCCCTCTCGGCTATACCGCTTGATGGTCCGCTGAAATAATATATAACTATAATCTGCAGCCAGGGTCGAGCAAGGATCATAAATCAGAACTAAGGTTTTAAAATTACAATGGATTTTTAATAAGCGTTATTGAGTTTAAAAAATGATGAAAGATAGCAATTCATATGCGGAGATGCAACTCTCGCCTTCAAATCCTACCACTAATATTGAAGTTAAACTATGATACAATTAATAAAATTGTACATGTGAGCGTTTAGGTCTTTAGCCTAAGGATATCTCAGTTCTAAGAGAGTAGTTTGATGGCAATTTACAATTAGATATGCCGAGTATTTGTATAAACCTTTTATGAATAATATATTTCGCACATACCAGATATTTGGGCCCAATTTTACGCGCACTTGTCGAAGTATTATTTTTCTTCTTTGGCTCGTCACTAGTTGGCGTCACCCTCAGACATCTTGGATTGATCCTCGTGGTCGATCGCGAATATTTTTGAGATTTTAACTGGTTCACTATTTAAATTCGGCAATCTTTGGGTTGCGATCAAACGGCGGGATTTTACAACAGTTATAAAACATTAAAATTTGACTAGATCGGATTACTATTTAAAATTAAAATTATTGAGTAGGGGAGGTTTAAAAACGGGACCTCTCCCTTAGCCAGCCTAGATTTTCGTGAAGTGTCTCCTTCTTCAAGCTCTGGTCACAGTACTTGAAGAAGGGGCTGCGTCATGCGGTAAATCCGCCAATAACAGTGCAGGAAATTAATTTCCTCCAATGAGGAGCTTACACCCGATTTTTAAGTACGGTGTACCATACGCAAGAAAATTAAACAAATTGAAAATTGGAGGAAATAATAATTAAATTAAAGAAGTCAATAATTAGCAGGACAAGCATAAGCAGATTTCCCAAGCTGATCAAATAATAAAAATACAAGAAATAAATAACAATACAAATATTTTAGCGAAAAGGAAAGTGACATTACTAACCGGTAACAGCTGTTTGATAAGCCGGTTTTATCAAGATAGTCGACAAGCTAACCTTTCACATAAAGTAAATAACTTTTCGTATTTCAGCCCATTGTAGGACGCTGTTTTAACAAATTAGGCAAATGATTGTGCATCTAAGTTTATGTAAAATTAAATAATATAATTGATGATTCTGAGTGAGTATTTAATGTTACAAATTAAGCCTTGTTTTCTCAGATTAGTTATGATATTAATGTTGATTTGGGGTTGGTGAAATTGCACCGTGACTATATATATATATATATATATATTCAAGCCCATTTAGGACTGCTAGAGGAACAAAAATATGCTTTGAATACATAGCTAATATAAAGCATAAGTAGCATGCAATAATATGTAGATGTACCGTTATTTGTTATTCAATATATGGTCATTAATCTCACAAAACCTATGTATTTTGTAAAACCTATGTGAGTCGTAATTATGTGAATCGTAATTATTGCATTTACGAATAACAATTTATAAGCGAATATTTTAAAATTTAGTTTAATATTTATTTTAATAAGCGAATATCTTACCGTTGGAACCCTATGAATAATGTCAGTAGTAGAACCTTAGAGATAGACATTTTGTACAAAGAGTCAAAACTACAATAAAATGCCTTTATTTGAGCAAGCCTTCCAAATATACTCTGTCGACTACGCATATGTTTTCAATTTATAATTATTCCAATGCCAGACAATGTGAGTGATTAAAAAAGTATTCACTATCTTCAATAATATTCGGGATAAAGGTCATGCTTTTTTTATTGGTTGAAATTAAGAAAAATACACTAAATGTTCTACCTCACCATTTTACCACTAAAATATCTTGAATATGGTATGCCATTTATCTAAACTTTAGTGCTGTGAGGGAAATGGGAGGGCTTGTAGCTTGTATTAGAGATAGTTAATTTTTTAGAAGGGAGTTTTAATCGAAAAATCTGAAATAGGATTATCTTATAATATTCAAAAGTGAGTAGAATAAATTATTTTAAGGAAAAAGTTTGTCCAGACGGATTTTTTCATAATTACTATCAAAGGCTGTTTCAGAAGAGAATTGGATTGGACTTTCATTAAGGGAAGTGATAGCCGCGAGCCTTAGCAGGTATCTGTTCAATCAGATAGAGATAAGCTGCGTTTTCGTAGGTCCTGTTCGTAACGGTGACTGATTAGATTGGCCAGCAAAAAATACTCTATTCTTTGCTGTAAAATCACTTCCCGGTGGTTCGGAACTCGGAACCCACCTAAAACTGTAGGTCCAACTCATCAATCACTCAATCACCATCTTCCAACTCATTACCCACGCACAGGTCTCAGACCTATGTGGGCTTCATCCTCCAAAAAAAAAAAAAATTTAACGGCAGTTATATTTTAAAAGGTGAGCGATAGTCATCATCCACATAGAATTTAGAAAGTATTTTGAAAGTCTTGAAGTAGAAGTAAATGGGAAATGATTGTGCCAAATACCTGTTCTTGTCCAAGCTTCTCTATAGAAGTAACATGCATCCCTACAGTATAAGTGAAAGGAAATATCATAATTTAAATATAAATACGCTGTCAGTTTTGATGGGAAGTGAAAGCCGTGAGCCGTAGCAGGTATCTGTTCAGTCATATAGAGATAATCTGAGTGCCTCCTGGGACCTCTTTGTAAGGAAAACCGTTTAGTTTAGCCAGCAAAACGACTGTTCCCTCTGTGAAATCACTTCCCGGTGGTTCAGAACCCACCCAAAACTATAGGTCCATTTCTTCAATCATAATCAATTCATTACTCACGCACAGGTATCAAACCTATGTGGGCTTCATCTTCCCAAAAATTTAAAAGGTGGGTATCTAGACAGTTTCTAATAATTGTTATAAAAATCAATTGAACTTTCAGAAGAGGCTGGAATAAGGCTTGCATTAGAGGTGTAGTATTTTGAAAAAAGGAGATGATTGAAATGTCTAACGATTTTTCAACCACATCCCCAAAAAATTATTTTATCACTAAAATATTTTGAATACTGTGTCGAACTTATCTGAACTTTTGAGTTATGAGATTAATCTAATTGTGTTAATGGATTTATCCGTGTCCTAATTTCAATAAGTAAGATTATAAATTATTTTCGGATATAATCATTATTTATTTTTTCCTTTTGAGACAAATTTACAACGAATGTGAAGGCGCAACAGACTCAAGTCCAAAACTGCTCCCTTCACAAATTATTTTGAATAATATGTTACATTGTCCAAAACATTGAGGTTAACACAGACTAAAAAATTAAGATTTGCTAAAAACCTTCACTCGATAAATAACAAAATGAATCTTCTCACTCAACCACTATTAATTTAAAAGTTCACTTGAAACAAAACACTAAAATCAGTTGAAAATAGTTTTTTTTTTGTTTCGGTTTGACCATTTAGAGATCACGATTGTAGAGTATTAGAAGCACATTTCAATTCCTTATAGTTCTTCTTCTTTCCCAAGAGGCCTTTATCTGTTCAGAGAACCGCTGTCTTCGTTCCTCCGTCCACCTAGTTCCTACCCTCCTGCTTTCGACCTGGACACACCCCTTCACGACCTTCTCTTTGAATATTTCTCTGTTTGGTACTTCTTCAATAATTCTGATTCCCGCTCGTTCAAGATCTTCTTTTACTTCCTTTATCCATGCTATAGTCGTTTTCATTTGAAACAGTTTATGAACCAATCTCTTAACAATTCTCTCTCCCTCCATCCTCCAAACGTGCCCAAAATATTTTAATCTTCTCTTCCTAATAGTTTGATCTATGAAATCCCTCTGTTATTGTTCACATTCGTCTTGTCCCCTTTTTTGTGTAATGGATGAATTAAGGCTGCAGTCCAATTGTCAGGCAGCTTTTTTTCATCCCATATCTTCTTTATGATGTTATGTAAAAATTTAATGATTGATTTCGAATTTCCGTACTTCCAAATCTCCGCGATTACTCCATCCTCTCCTGGTGCTTTGTTGTTCTTAAGCGACTAGTATTTTCTCTATCTCTGCCTCATCGGGGGGCTTAGAGGGCTCTGTAGGATTTGGATGTGGATTTCGTGGAAATTTATTTCCGGGTTCTTTGCAATTTAGGAGTTCTTTAAAGTATTCTGCCAAAATTTGACAATTTTCTCTCTTACTTATTGCTATTTTTCCGTTTTTGTCTTTAAAATTTAAATTGGGTGGTTGATATTTAGTCATCACGTTTTTAAAAGTTCTGTAAAAATTTCGTGTATTATTTCTAGTAAATACCTCTTCGATTTGAGTCAAGAGATTTTTGTCATATTGTCTTTTTTCTCTTCTAATAGTTTTAGAGGTTTCTTTTCTAATTGTCCTGAAGTTATCTAGATCTTCCTCTCTCTTTGAGCTATACCACTGTTGCTTCTGTGCGCTTTTCAACTGCTTCTTCACAGATCAGATTCCACCATCTATGTCTCCTCTGTTTCTTAAGCGTTCCTAATGTTCTAGATTCTTTCAGTATTTTGGGTATCTCCTCTTCCCATTCTCCTTCAGGGTTAATTTTCTCTAATTTGTTCTGTAGTGATTCTCGGTTAGACTTAAGCAGGTGTCCTTGAATTCTCAGTTGAGTTTTAATTTTATGTGGTATTCGTTTTGGGATTAATCTTGTTTTTATCAATGTGAGGTAATGATCCGAGTCAAACTTAGCTCCTTTGAGGACCCTAACATTTTCTATTTCCTTGGTGTTGTCTTCTGAGATGGCCACATGGTCGATCTGGAACTCTCCAATCCTTGAATTAGGAGATCTCCATGTTTTTGTTTTCTGCGGATCTTTGGCAAAGCGTGTAGACATTAGTTTGAGATTGAATTTCTGACAAAGTTCTACTAAGCGTATTCCGTTTCTATTAGTAATTTTGTATCCTGAGAATTTTCCTGTGATTTTTCAATATTTCTTCTCTTTGTCTATTTGTGCGCTGAAGTCTCCTACTAAAATTTTAATGTCCTTTTCTGGTAATTTAGATATCTCCATTTACACTCTTTTCCAGAACTCTTCCACTTTTTTGGGATGTGTTTTATTATCATTATTTATTGGTGCATGGCAATTGATTAATGTGTATTTTTTGTTTCCGCATCTGAAAGTTAAAAGGGACATTCTTCTGTTTGGCGATGTGAAAGCCATGATTGAGCCCATTATTTTGAGATTGACTAAGAAGCCTGTTCCCAGGATGGGTACGTTTCTCATAATCTTTTTAGCTGGTTTTCCCTTGAAAATTCTGTATCCCATCGACTCAAAGTGGTTTTCATCTAGAAATCGGGTTTCCTGGATGGTCATGATGGAAATTTTTCTAAAGTCCATCAAGTCAGTGAGTTGTTTAAGTTTACCAGTCTGTAATAGTGAATTTACGTTTAGTGTTCCAAAAAATTTACTTTCTTACTTTTTAGTTTGTGAGTGTTTCCATTCGCTCCGATTCGACTTCCACATATTGTGAGGCCTCCAGAATCCTTTCCTCAGAGTCGGACACTGTCACAACTAGGGATTCTTACAAAGAATTACCCTCTGGGGTAGTGGCGTTTTGAATATGTGTCTCCATTTTCTCTACTAAATTATGAATTCAGTTTGTACAGTTGGGATGTAAAGGGTACAATCATGGGTCATTACTTCCTGAAGGTTTTAACTCAGCCGCGCCACTGGCGACCAGACGCTGACCAACAAGCCGCACCTTAGGTGAACAGACGCTATTGGATTTTGCATTTGTTTTGTACTAAGCCCACAACAAGGGCCTGCCTCCTCCGCCAGATCTGCCGAATCACGAGGTTGTCGTTTCGCCTTCATTGCCGTTGAGGTCTTCACCCGTATCCCTGGGCAGGGGACTGCGTTATACCCCGCAGTATACTGGGTCCCTTTTTCTTTTATTTTTATTATTGTTTTTCTTTCTTTCATATCCTATCCTAACACTGATTCTTTTTCCTCCCATTTCTTCACATTTCTTCACATTTTTTCCGATTTTTTATTATTTTTAATTTTATATCATTCACTAATTTCTCTTTCAACAAATGGTATCATATATATAACCTCATCTAACATCAAAGATTTATCTTCTTTTTTACTAGATTCCTCAGCCATAATCAGTTCTGTTGATAACACTTATTGCTGCCCTCTGATAGGCTGGACATTCCTTATCCATTACCGAATGATTATCTGATTTCCTAAATCTCCTACAAGCTCCGCATTTTGGTGTTTCTTTTCTTTTTTTACGATCTTTAAAATCATGTTCCCCTGCACAATGACTGCATGTCATTTTATCCTTACAGTATTTTGCTATGTGTCCGTATCCTTGACACCCCTGGCTATAACAGCTGGCTATGTCCATATAATCCTCAATTCTACATGCATTCCATTCTATATATATCCTTTCGGTTGACCTCAGCCATGTTCTAACCTATGTTGAGCATTCAATTATCCAATGTATAGAACCATTCCTATCCTTTATCTCTTTAATTTTCTTAAATCCATTATCCAATTCCTTCTCACTACATCTTCCTGTTTGATTTTGATTATAAATACCTACATTTTTTAATTTCTATTTCAGATTTATCTTCTGGCTAATTATATAACATAATTTTTGGTTGTTTTTCCTAGTATCTCCTATTTTTAACCCATTATCTACCATCATTTTCTCTTTCTGGATAAACAAGTAGTATATTATCTTTTATTCGATTTTTTTACCAATTTTTGGGACATTAACTTCATTTAATTTAGTTGCATCCGCGAAACTTTTTTTTATCATTGATGTTTCTATCCTTAGACTACCTAATTCTTCTTTAATCATTTTCCTAATTGTTTCTGTTGAATTTGATTCATCATTTTTCTTTTTTACCTCAACATTTGTCTTATTTAAAATGTTATTTACTTCACCTAAGTTTTCTTCCTGTCTCTAGATTCACACCTCTTTTTCTTTTTTTCCTCTATTGCTGATTTCATCCACCATTGTAACTTTCCTGTAATATCTCTAATGGCCTTTCATTTTCTACTTTTTTAATATCCTCATCATCTATTCCTATTTCCATTTTTAATTTAGTTACTTCCTATCCCTCCTTTTCCTCTGTAGTTCTTCTATTTACTGAACCATTGACCACCCATAAATCCTTTCCTATTGTCATATTATCAACATTCAATAGTTCTCCTGAGACTACTTCAATCATCACCTTTTTTCTAAAATTCGGCATATCCTCTTGTGAGAATATTAATTCACCCCTCCTGCTTATATATTCTGCGTACATGCATATAAATACGCCACAATCATTCCCATTCATCTGTTTTGGGATATTCTTTACGTATTCAATTTTCCAATTTCCCATATCTATTTCCTTTTCCATATAATGTCAATAACCTTTTCATACACATAACATTTTCACCTCCTAAACTATCATAATATCTTGAATATTTGTCATTCATATCAACGGTTACTAAAGACCAATGCGTATCCTCATGAATTGGAATAAGTAATAAATCACTATTAATTATTTCTCCTTTTTTAATCATTTTCCTCAACATATCATTCCTACCTTTAACTAGTGCCACATAGAAATAACTATCAAAGGCATACATTTTTTGGCAATCATTATCCTTTCCTCTTTCTACTATAAGTTGCATATAATAATTTATTATTTTATCATTTAACCAATTACTTTCTTTCATACAATTAAAATCCTCCATTGTTATGTTTAACCAAAATATTTTGGTTACTTTATCTCCCGTATTTTTACCTATTGAAGTCTTATCTATCTCCTTATTTAAATCTGGTATCAGTTTTCTCAATTTATCTACGAGAATACATTTTGATTTTCCCTTTAGAATCCAAATTTTCTTCCATGTCCATTCCCTCTAACTCTTCCATACCTCAATTTACTTTTTTCATCATTTCACTTTCAATAATCGAATTACAACCAACGTATTCCTCTATTTGTTTTTCTTTTTATTTGGAATTAAATCCAAAATATCTTTATTATTAAACCTCCTTTTACTATTATTTTTACTATTGTCCTCTATCATATCTGACATATTAGTTTTAACCTATAAATTTCACAAATATTCAATTTGAAAGAATTTAGAAATGAAAATAGATTAATAAAATGATGATTAATAGACCCACCATCAATCAATGAACTTCAGAAACCAAAATTTGCACTTTGAACCACTTTAAATTTAATTTCTTTTGTCTATCAGAATAAAGGTATAAACATATTTAATATCTGATATCTTATTTACCCATTTTCTCCATGGCAACTGAATGTTACCTGGAGACCTACAACAAAATATGCCCAACAACTTTAGATATACTAATAAATTAATTTCTTTTTAATAATTCAAGGATATTATGCCTTTAAACACCTCCTAAATCTTCTTAAATCACTTTTATTTTAATATTATCACTTTAATAGCACCAGATCCAACCTTTACCTAATATAACCTCTATACTGGGTTTTACATGGTTACCCATGTAATCCCAATAGGAAACTTTCTTAATCTATTATTTTTATCAAATTTCACTTATTACCAACTAATAATATATCAAAATTGTCGCCTGAACGTAATCTTTCAATTGTCCTTAAATTTAACACTTTTGTTTCCGTTTTTCCACTTCAATTCGATCTTTTTCCAAGAGCTAACATCACTGTATCTCATCTCATCAATGACTCTATGAAAATAGTTAATATTAAATTTTTATAAAAACTTTTGGCCCGAAAAATAGTATCCTGTTGCTATGGTGAACAACAAACAACATATCTGAAAAATCATTAATTTATTCATAATTCAATCATCAAAACGATGAAACATTTTTTTTATATCATTTGTATTTTTTTCACTCTCTTGACTGTCTGAGATTGTGAATTTGTTTTTGAATTTGGAACCATGAACAATGGTTCACGGATCAATCTCTAGAATCGGGCTCGAAACCAGCAGATAACTGTTGATCACCAAATTCACAAACAATTCTTTTTCTATCGACACAAACAACATGTATGTTGGGTAAAAAACGGCTCCAGGGAGAAACAGAACGCACTTCATCGAGGCAATTACTTAATCAATTTATGGGGACTGACAATATTTTCGAGATCGGGGACCATTTACCAGGGGAGAGATTGATTTTTTGTTATTGACACCGTTTCCCATATTTCCACGTCATTTTGAAGATGGCCGTCTGTTGGTACAAATCATGTGATTGGTTGAACTGTCGCTGTTTACATTGAACTGGTCTCAAATTAAAAGTCGTTATTTTAGCGCTCAGTAAAAATATCGTATCTTGTGATTTATAGACAAAAAACATGCTGTGATTGGAATATGTTTGCTATTGTGGATTCATCGTTGGTATATCTACGCTCGTAAACATTGACCGGTTTGCTGTGATCCAGATTTTTTTTAATAAATCAAGAGACGAGATTATAATGAAAACGATTTTTAGCGTTGACACAATTCGCTGCGATGATCTAGAGTTTCTGCTCGCCTAAAAACTTTTTAATCCCCCAATAAATCCATTGATGGAAACAAAACACAAATAAATGGCGGTCTCGTTGGGCAAACATACATAGATATACAAAGCTCGAAAGCTTAATTTTTTGGATGATTTCTCACTCTGGTAAATCTCTTTGACTTATTTTTGAGAATGAGCCCACATAGATCTGTCACCTGTTCGAGGGTGAAAGATTGTCATGGCTCATTTTTTTTATTGCTGATGTTGCCCACATGAGTCCGAGACTTGTGCGTGGGTAATGAGGTGAATGATAACACATATAGATGCCAGACGGATGAGCGGGATTCGAACCCACGACTGCTGAAACGACAGCAAGCTGAAGTTGTGACGCCCCAACCAACTGCGCTGAACGGCCAATTGAGTTGGATCTATAGTTTTAGGTGGGTTCCGAACCACCGGGAAGTGATTTTACAACAGAGAACTAAGTCTTTTTTGTTCACCAATCCGATCGGTCATTCTTACAAAAAGCTCCTAGGAGTTCGTAACTTTTCTCAATCTGACTGAACAGATACCTGCTACGGCTTGCGGATATCTATTGATTTCTATTGTTCAACTAACTAGCTGTCCTATTGATCAATCTTGGAAGGGTGACCGTTAGAAATTACACGACGTTATCTCTTTAATTATTGTCACTTACCCGGTGTTTCAAAATCCTATGAAATTGTGGGTCCTTCATTCATAACATCAATATTCGCCTCATCACCAAGACAATCGACCATTTATAATTTTTTATACTACTTGACAATTTTTTAAACTAATTTAGAGAACTAAAACCTCAATTATAATTTCTAAATTTATTGCGTACTATAACTTAAATTTAAATTATAATTATAATTTATGAATGATTTGACAACTCTTTCAACTAATATCCAGAACTGTCAACAGAAGAAGGATAGGGAAGTAATAGCCGAGAGCCGTAGCAGGTATCTGTATGATATCAAACACCAATGAATGACTTGATGGGTTTCACAACAATAATCTGGAATAATTATTCCAAGTAGGTTGGGATAACCCTTTTAAATGTAAAGAAGCAGCAAAAAATAAGGAATTCTGTTATCAAAGAGAAAATGAAACTGATTAATGTAACAAAGATCATACAGGAATTGAAATGGAATTGGGCAGGACATATAGCTAGATTGACAGATGGAAGGTGGACGAAGACGGTGACTGAGTGGGAACCAGTATGGAGAAGAAGAAAAGTCGGAAGGCAACGGTTAAGATGGAAGGACGATATTGTCAGAATTACTGGTAATAACTGGATGATTTTAGCAAAGGATCGTGAGAAATGGAAGCGCCTGGGGGAGGCCTATGCTCGGTGACGGGCTCAGTTTCCAATGTAAAAGATTAAAAACTGAAAAAGCTCAAATTAAGTTAGAATAAGAAGAATAGTTTGTATATATATTTTTTATTATCTTTTTCATTCAAATAGCACTGTTATGAGAGGAAATAATGTTTTTTATTTTATTTATTTGATTGTGTATGTATTGGAAACAAATAAAGGCTCTTTTTATTTTATTTATTTATTTTTTAACCTAACCTAACCTAACCTAACCTAACTAACCAGAAATAAAAAACTTAAATTTTGTTTCAGGCACCACCAATTATAATAATAATGATTTCATACCTGATTTGACAACATTTTCAACTACAATACAGAACTTTAAGTTCGGGAAGACAATCTATAACCAATAATTCCAAACATGATTCAACAACTTTTACAACTGAAATATCAGAGAAAACCATTGTTTATCAACAATCCCATACACGATTTGTCAACTAAAATCGAGAATTATTATTTAACGTGGACCATTAATTACCAATCATTCGAAACGTTATATGATAACTTTTCAACTAAAATCCAGAACTCAAGAAGACCGTTACTAATAACTCCATACATGATTTGACAACTTGTTCAACTTAACACTACAACCTATAACATACCAAGTACCTAGTAAACCATAGCATAGCATGAACAAGACACAACCAAACCAAACCGGGGCAATAGATAAAACAGTGACTGGGGTCCTTCCTAAGTTATTACCATCATTGGCCATAGCGATAACACGCGTTCATTGGACGCCACTGATTGCATTCTGCGCTTAGCTGAGTTCATCATCGTATATTTCGGGGGGGGGGGGGTTGATGAGAGGGACAGGGGGACCCAATAATAGACTCACACAGTTTATGTTATGTGTGGGGTAATAATGAACACAGCGGATATACGTGTAAACACAGGGAGTCACTTGGAAGGGCAAGTTTATTTCGTTTGTTGGTGCGAATGGGAGGGAAGGGTGGAGAGGATGGAGAGGGAGAGAGAGAAATAGAAGAGAGAGAGAGAGAGAGAGTGAGTGATTGAGTGAGTAGCATATGATTGAGGCTGGAGATTTGCAGTGGTTAGATTTGCATTAATCCCCCAAGCATGGTGTCACATTAACAGTGTCTGGACAGGGGACTAAAATTATCATGATGTGGCACATCCAGTGTATCATGGAGTCTGTATGTATGATGTAATCAGAATAAATAAACTTAGGTAAAACTTAGTATGAGAAATAAATTACTTTTTTTCAGTGGGTGAAGCCCATATAGGTCTGAAACCTGTACGGGGGTGATGAATTGGATGATGGTGATTGATGAGTTGGACCTACAGTTTTAGGAGGGTTCCGAACCACCGGGAAGTGATTTTGCAGAAGAGAACAGTCTTTTTTGCTGGCCGATCCAATCGGTCACCCTTACAAAGATGGCCCAGGAGTTTCGTAGCTTATCTATGATTGAACAGATACCTGCTACGGCACTCGGCTATCACTTAATTTTAAGGCTGTGCGCAGGGTTTTTGGTCATAATTTTTTTTCGAAGTTGATTGAATTGGATATTATTAAGGTATTGAAATGCTAACTATTGCTATGAGAAATTATTTTTTCATCAAATATTTTATGGAATATGGGAGTTCAAAGTTGAAATTTTTTGGTTTTGGGTGGCAATTTAACTCACCTACAAGTTATTTTAACATTTGATAATTTTTTTATAACTGAAAGACACCTTGGGGGAAAAAATGACACATTTTTTATTTCAACTCAACAATTGGTTTTTTCAAAATAATTTTTTTTTCAACTGAAATTTTTTGCATGTTTTAAAAAATTTATTTTGAGAAAACTAATTGTTTGATCAGAATGAAAAATATGTCATTGTATTCCTCAATGTGCCTTTCATTTTAAAAAAATTATCAAAAGTTTAAAATAACTTGTAGGGGAGATCAATTGCCCCCAAAAACCGAAAATTTTAATTTTAACTTTGAACTCCCATATTTCATAAAATATTTGATGAAAAAAATAATTTATCACGGCAATAATAGTCAACATTTCAATACCTTAATCATATCCAATACAATAATCTTCGAAAAAAATTGTGAACAAAAACCCTGCGCACAGCCATAATATCAATCAATTTGATGCTGCGGTTCCATATTACTTTTTCACTTGATATTTGAACATAAATATCGCAAAAAAACTACTAGCAAATTTCACCAAGTTACTTGTCATCACTCGTGAAAGCCTTCAGCCGTGTCTGAGGAAGCATTCAATTAATGCGAAATGTACATCACACAAATAAGTGCGACCGATTAGTGAGGGTGACCGATTAGATTGGCCAGCAAAAAAGACTGTTCTCTGCTGTAAAATCACTTCCCGGTGGTTCGGAACCCACCTAAAACTGCAGGTCCAACTCATCAATCACCATCATCCAATTCATTACCTAGCACAGGTCCGAGACCTAAGTGGGCTTCATCCTCCGAAAAAAATAATACTTCAATGCATACTGTATGCATAATACTTTAAAAAAATATATACTTTTCCCTTTATAAGTGCAGTTTGCGAGACTTAGATGTAATATATCTATCAAAATTATAAATATCATTAAATTTTATCGGAATAGGCTTTGAAAAGAATTAACTAAGTAAAGTTCTGTACATTTATTGAATAATAATAATATTGGCATGTATCATTCATAACAGAATAGGTTATCGTTCTTGACACTGTCTGCCTACTACACACACAGTCACGCAAGAGCCAACGCCCTAACTGCCGCTTGGCGAGTATTCTGAGCAACGACCACAATAGACCCAACTATACTGATGATCATTTCATATTATTATGAAAAACATTACTTTACAACAACAAATACATGTTTATGCTACATGTCATGCTGAGTCGAGACCTAAGCCGTGTTCGAACAGCCGGTGAAACCAGCGTGAGAACAAAATACTTTGTTGAAGATCCATCTTGTTCCCACTAGTATATAATAATAACACTTTTGAGTGGAAATTGTGACTCAGGTTATGGCGTGACGGCCGTTTCACTCTGTTGTAAAGAGCATCGTCAGACGACCCACAGTACACTCAACTCAACTCAAAAAACACTTTTGAGTGGAAATTGTGACTCACGTTATGGCGTGAAAGCCGTTTCACCCTGTTGTAAAGAGCATCGTCAGACTACTCACAGTACACTCTACTCAATTAACAGTACACTCAAGTGAATTCACAGTACTCAAGTGAACTGTTAATTGAGTTGTGTGTACTGTGAGTCGTCTGACGATGCTTTTTACAACAGAGTGAAAAGGCTGTCACGCCATAACATGAGTCACAACTTCCACTCAAAAGTGTTTTTTAAGTTTTTATAATAAAATATGCTGACCACATTTTTATACTACTGAACAGTTTTTCATGTATAACTTACATACATTAATTTCTTATAGCTTACTCCATTATTTTTTCAAACTTCATTTACTTCATTGTTCTAATTTTAGAAATAATTAACTTTTGTAACTTCTTTTTTTATATTGAAATTAGGGTTTTCTACATACTTGATGTGACAGTTCTAGTGATGGTTTAAAGCTTTTTTCTTCTCTTCATGTTATTTTTTTTTTTTTTGCTCTTTCCAATGTGAGTTTATTTGCATTAGTAATGAAGACTGTGGTAATTTCTCAGTTAATGTTCCTTCGATTTTAGTTTTAGTTTCGAATAATTTCAATTTTAGTTTTTAGCGGAATATTATGTAATTAAGATTTTTAGTTTTTGATTATGATTGTACTTGAAAACTGTGGAGGAAACAGTTTTGGGCTTGTAAGCCTGTTGTTTCCACTCTGTTTCTCAAATAAATAAATAAATAAACTCTCGACCTAAGTAATGAAAACACACGTTGAGCGCTCATTCTGTATCTTATAACTTAGTCTGTATCACGTCAGTAATCACACTTTGTCATGATCAAAAGTTTCACATCGACTGCAGCTCAGATTTGACATTTTTCATCAGCAGATTCCAGATCATTACCTGCAGGCTGACGACGATGAAAGAAACTTAGACAGATGGTCAGTCCCTCAGTCTCTTTCTTTCTCTCTCTTTCTCGCTTTTTCTCTCAGAAAGATTGACCAATCTTTCTTGTGACAAAGTTCTGATTGATTAATAATTTTAGCTCAGTTGATACTACGGACTGTAGCCCATCATGGCTCATGTACCGGGCAGAGAAAGTTGAAACGATCAAGTCGTTAGTCACTCAACTAGTGCTGACATGCTGGAGTGACAAGGAGGGATGGAGGAGGAGGAGAGATGAAGGAGGAGGAGGAGCAGGAGGGATGAATGAGAGGAGGGGATGAAAAAGATTTGTAGAAGTGGAGAAAAAAGATGGGAAGGGATAATAAGTGTGGTGAGTGAGAGAGGATAGAAAGGATAGAAAGAAAAAGAGGAAATGAGTGAAGAGAAGGAGAAGAGATAGATTGTGAATGTAGAATAAGTGCTGAGAAATATTTTAATAAGAGAGAAAAAGGATAGAAAATATTGTCCTGGATTGAGTGAGAGGATAACAAGAGATGATAGAGGAAATGAGTAGTGAAGAAAAGAGGAAAGGAGTGAAGAGGTGTAGAGATTGTGAATATAGAAGTGCTAAGAAAGAGAGAATAAAGAGAGAGAAAGGATGGAAAGTATTGTTAGGGGGAGAGTGAGAGAATAGCAAAAGAGAATAGAAGGAATAAGTAGTAGAGAAAAACAGAAGAGGAGGAAGAGAAGGAGAAGAGACTATGAATATAGAAGTGCTAAGAAAGATTGTAAAAAGAGAGGAAAAGGATGGAATGTGTTGTTAGGGAGTGAGTGAGAGAATTGCAAGAGAGAATAGAGGGAATAAGTAGTGGAGAAAAACAGAAGAGGAGGAAGAGAAGTAGAAGAGACTAAGAATATAGAAGTGCTAAGAAAGATTGTAAAAAGAGAGGAAAATGATGGAATGCATTGTTAGGGAGTGAGTGAGAGAATTTCAAGAGAGAATAGACGGAATAAGTAGTGGAGAAAAACAAAGAGGAGAAGGAGAAGAGATAGATAGATAAGAATTAATAATGATGAGAGTATAATATATGGTACTAGAATATTTTATAATTAGAGTTATAGATTAATTCAATTTGAAAATAGACTTTTTTTATTTTCTCAGTTTACAATAAATTGGTGCTGTAGGCAAACAAGCCCTTCCCAGTAACATAAATCATGGTATTGATAAACAAAACTATATACATACAAATTATTGTACATTATTAATTTTCTTATATTCTATTTCCAACTGGATAATTCGTTTGTGTTATGAGGGCGATAATGGGGTCTCCATGGTGCCCTCGCCGATTGTAATTTTTCAATAAATAAATGAATTATAAACATAATATTACTATATTCATGAATGCCTTACATAAAGTAATGAAAAATAGAATTCAAGAAATAATTAGCATAGAATTGAACCGGTTATCTATTTATATTTTGTGAAAAATAACATACGATTGGGTGGAGGTAGTGGAAGGACATTTTCTCAAAGAGGAATTTTCATTGATTGAGACGTATATCTTGATTATTAATGACAAATAAAAAACAATCATTAACAACTATCTCTCATCAACTATTCATCTCTCTCTGTCTCCCCCCCTCTCTCTCTCGTTTACTTCCCCTAATTCCTATTCATAATCACCTCCCGCTTAGCACAGAGTTTTATGAGGAGATTACCGTAATTATGGAAAAAAACCATATTCTTAAGCCAAGAAATTTTCTCAGTCTGAAACTTGTATTACAAAATGGCATTTTTAATAAAACATGAGTAATAAACAATAAATTATTGAGATTCACATCACAAAATTGATAAATTTAATAATATACTAGTATTAAAAAATAAATTATTGAGACTCACACCACTAAAATGACAAATTAAATAAAAAAAACAGAAATAAACAATAAATTATTGAGACTCACGCCACAAAAATGCTACATTCTAATAAAACATCAGTAATAAATAATAAATTATTGAGAAACATTACAAAAATTACAAATTTCAATATAATACTAGTAATAAACAAATAATTATAGAGACACATCACACAAATGATAACTTTTAATATACCTCAAATAATAAACAATAAATTATTGTGACTCACTTCACATAAATGACAAATTTCAATGAAACACAAGTAATAAACAATAAATAATTATTGAGATTCACATCTCAAAATTGACAAATTTCAATAAAACACCAGCAATTAACAATACAATATTGAGAATAACATTACAAAAATGACAAATTTTAATAAAACATCACTATTAACAAATAAATAATTGAGACACATCACAAAAATGGCAAATTTCAATAAAAAATCAGTAATAAATTAACAACTATTTATCCATCTATAACTCTGTCTCTTTTCCCCTCACTCTCATCCATAAACATCTCTCACTCTGCACAGCGTTATATGAGGAGAGTAATTAACGGAAGGGAATTTCCACAGCACTTATATAAGAAACGAGCGGTGGAGAGCGATTTAAAAGTCGTCCTTCCTTCCTGACCCGTGGGAGGGTGGGAGGAGGGGATTAGATTTATGGGCGATTGGCCGTTGGCAGTGGAGAGGAGAAAGAGCGAGAAAAAACTCCGAGAGCGACAAAACGCGCGCGGCGACGGCAGCAGAGACGCGGCAAACGCACCGCGCGCGCGGCAAGAAGGGACGATTCTCTGCAAGCGACAGCTCTGTACAACAGTGCTGTGTGCATCATTCACTATAAATCACACAACCTTTTATTTATTGCTGCAAAATACTCTTAATCAACTTTTCTTCCCTCTTTGTCATCCCCTCCCCCCCCCCCTTCTACTAAAACAAACGCTTCCGCGAGAATGACTTCCGATTGGTTGAGGCGACTGAGAAATCAGTGTCGCCATCTGTAGTTCACAAACGAAATTACTCTTCGGGGTGCAGTAGTGATTTTGCTACCTTACTGCTTTCAAATCACTCAACTTTTTATCTTTCCTTTCTCTCTGTGACGATTTCTGATGTTTTTTCTTGTTATTTTCCTGTACTAATTCCAATCTGGTATTATCTTTATCTTTAAATCTGAAGGCTGAATTGATTTGAATTTCGTTATTGCCAAAATAATATCATTAAAAAATGGAATGAAATTCAGATAGGTGTCTATTACAAAATCATGAAATACAATAGTGATACAATGATAATACAATATTAGTAAAACAATAATAGGCTAATAGTTTTTAGTATAAATTTAATAGTAAAATCATTTCAGTTGGCATCAACACATCAAAAGGAAGTCTATTGTATTACAATTTTCTTTTGCGGATGATGCCCACATGATTCTGGAGACTTGTGCGTGGGTAATGAGGTGAATGCGTGAATGATGAGAAACATCCATGGCTGAATGAGATTCGAACTCAGCCAGCGCCTCAAGTTAGAATTTATTTATTTTGAAAAACAAAACATCTTAAGCTACTCTGTACTTTAGTTTTAGTTTGTTTGAGATTGATAATGGTATAACAACCGAAACTACTATCTCTCTATTTTTAATAAATGTGGCAACTTCGTCTTAAAATGCATCCATTAAAAATATAAACCTTCATAACATTGTAATAGCATAAACTAAAATCCACGTACAGGCGAACATCATAAATATCAGTGAATATCACACAGCAGCTATCTTCATCAGAAATTAATTTGTTTTCGAACCAAGAAACACATTATTTATAAATGATGCTTAGCACGCAGCGATACATGAAAATGATAAACGTTTCAAGTTCAGCAATGGCGGGTGGAGCATGATTACCGGTGAAGAGTTTCGCTCGTTGGCGGGGCGTATCTTAAGACATAATGCGAAACTTGGCGGGAAGTGATGTAAATAACTTGGCCGCAGATAAGTCGAATCGGCATGCTATAATCAGTGTAATAATTAAGATCTTTCACTACCGTGAATGAGTTGGCAGAGGAACTAGTGAGCATTAATTATCACTGGATGCTTTGCTGCAGTCCCCAAATGTCATGCCGCATGAAATAGGGGAGTAACGTGAAATTTAGACTGCGCACACACACGCGTATACACACCCATTAATACGTATATGCTCACCAACTTCAAATACGTATTATATGTGGGTTTAGGAAAGTTGTAGGGAAGAGTCCGTGATGTTCAGACTGAGCATGATTGTGAGTGATTGTTAAGTAGGTTGTAGTAAGTTATTGTAAGTCAAGTTGTTTTAACAACAATATTAATTCTGCAGATATTTTTTGTAACATTTTATTTCTTGTACATGATACTTAAGTTGAACTAAGTATTTTTTTTGTAATTCTTTTGTTTTTTTCCTAAGAAATATTTGTTTTATAATTATTAATATTTTTTATCATGCATCATTTTTTCTGTGTATTTTTTGTTTGTTTTGTATTTGCGGAAATAATAATAATAATAATAATGAGTTTTTATTATTATTATTATTATTATTAGTAGTAGTAGTAGTATTTAATATTGATATTGAACCAACTTTTTCTGATAACTTAGTCTAAACTTCAGTGATTCAATTTTTAAAAATCAGTAATATCTTGTAAAGTATTGAATTGAATCAAAGTGCTTAATCGTGCAAATTGAACTTGGTAATTGTGTTTTCCAGAAGATTCAAGTTATATTTTAATCAAAACGAAAACATAATCTGTGCTTACAAATAATATTTGGACGATTTTAAAAATTTAGTTATAGAGACAGTTTCATGCTAAAAGCCTTTTGTTTCTTTACAATAATTTGTATCTTCACTGTAACAATAAATGAATAAAATAATGATGTTGAACCTGAATAATGATGTTATAACCCTCAAACTCATACCTCAAATCAGTGTACTGTGGGTTGTCTGACGATGCTCTTGACAAAAGAGTGAAACGGCCGTCACGCCATAACGTGAGTCATAATTTTCACTTGAAAGTGCTTTTTAAGGTTTTGGAATAAAATAATAATAAATAAATAATACTATATTATATTAATTTCTCTTCATTCCAATCGATGATGATGATAATATAATCTATCATTGCACTCACAAAATAAATTTAAAAAAATTACATTGGCTTAGCTAGATCTAGAATTAACGAGCTTCAAATAATCGAGAGAAGGCCGCGCTCGAGGTCTAGCCAAAGTTGCTGTTCTTAGAATGTAAACAATCTCATTTCAATGGGATAAAATCCCAATTATTTATTAAAAAGTAACCACAATTTATGTGAACCATTAACTCTTAAGAAAGATGACCTGTTTCAGTGATATCAAGCCACAATTACTATTAATTGTGGTATGTCGCTGTACACTTTCGTTAGGCGTTGTTTCTTTGACAGGTTGGTGACTTGTTATCCTGTCAGTATGAGTATTAGTTTTTATCTAATATACAATCTGACACTATATTTATATTAAATTCATGATTTCACTCACCATACAATACTTGAGTAAAATCATAATTTAAATAAAAATTTTCAGTGTCTTCTTCCACAATATCACCTTCGCCATTACTAAGAAATTTTCAGTGTCAGTTTTGATATTAGATCGTTCATCAAGTACTTCTTCGTGGAAAACAACATAGATTTAATTTCAAACTTTGACTAGGCCCAGTAGCTATTACACTACTGTGTATCAATTTGTTATTTCCTCTCAAGTTTGGTATCACAGATTTAAAATATCGATTACTTTAGAGAAACCTCAGATGGTTTTATGCTATGATTTTTAGTTTATATCAGTCTTATTATATAAGATTTGATTTTTATTTTATATCAGTCTTATTATATAAGATTTCAACCTGATGACAAAGTGTTTTTCTATTTTTTTTACAGAATCCTGGAATGAGTTTGAAGATTATAAGGATTACTGATTGATGTGAAGATTCTAAAGGATCATTTAATAACTTCTCAGTATGTAACCGGTAACGCTGTAACTTGACAATTTTTTGTAGTACTCCTCTCACATCATAAATCAGATCAATGATGAGATTTGACAAGTTTGATAAAGAGTTTTGAATGATGTAAAATTCATTTTGAATCATTCTTTTCAATTACTATTTTTAGATGAACATTACAAATCAAGTGGATTGACAGCTCTGTCTGTAATCTTCCATTAATGGGTTGATTACATTGGGATAGTTACTCGCTAAGCGAGTAGCGAGTAGGACGTTACTGACCGACCGTGCTACAGCAACTCGGCATACCAAGCCGAATTATATTAAAAATTTATCTTCCAGAATCATCCCCATACTATGGAATTTCTAAGACAATAAATAATATTTCAACACAAAATTAAAATATGAAGTTTACCAACAATTATTCAATGAAATTTCATCAAAACATTATACAATATATCTCATCTGAAGTGTTATGCTGGCAGCCTGCGTGATTAAGTGTAGGCTTTGGCCATAATAATATTGTATTTTGGTGTTGGCTACTCTGCCAGCGAGTATAAATGTGACCAAATTCAAAGTTGAGAGCCTGTCTACTTTGAATTTGGTCACATTTATACACGCTGGCAGAGTAGCCAACACCAAAATACAATATTATAATGGCCAAAGCCTACACTTAATCACGCAGGCTGCCAGCATAACACTTCAGATGAGATATATTGTATAATGTTTTGATGAAATTTCATTGAATAATTGTTGGTAAACTTCATATTTTAATTTTGTGTTGAAATATTATTTATTGTCTTAGAAATTCCATAGTATGGGGGTGATTCTAGAAATAATTTTTTTAATATAATTTGGCTTGGTATGCTGAGCTGCTGTAGCACGGTCGGTCAGTAACGTCCTACTCGCTGCTCGCTTAGCGAGTAACTATCCCAATATAATCAACCCTTTAGTAAGCCAATAGTGTCATTTTAGGAAATTTATAGCTTCAGTTAGATTGGGTCTGAGAATGGTGCAATTGCTGAAATTGTTTTCTCCTTTTATTATAATAACAGTTATAATGATCACAGTTACTGTGATTGTGACATCAGATCGTATTCACTATGGGTATCTGCCACAACATCACTATCACCAATATAAAAAAATATTAACAGCAAAATAAAAGTGATAAGGTTTAGATTTCTAGATTGATTCACCAGACAAATGAAGAATAATAAAGTAGCAAGTAGTTATACAGTTAGCTGGTTGATAGTACAGATTTTCAACTGTATCAAATCCAATCAAATTTTACCCCTTTCCTTAAAATAACATATTCAATTGTGACAATGTGAAAGAATCAAAATATAAATTGAAAAAGTAAATTTTATAAATAAGATTATACTGAGATAGTCCATGTATATACAGTTTTAAGCAATGCAAAAGTAGGTATGGAAATAATACCTGCTTAGGTGTAAGACCTATATACCGTACTTATTTAAATTTATTACCTTTATACTGTATAGGTTTGTAATCCGTCCCTGTTTGGGCGAAGCACTTATATAGCATTCGATTTGGGGGGGTGTGTACCTTCTATGCGCTTAAAATACTTTTTGATGGCCGGAAGCTGCAGTCGGGCAAATTCCCGAAGAATTGTGAGGACACACCACTCCAGCTCGAATCCATACAAGAAAATATCTGTCCCTGCGGAATACAGTTGCGGGGTGTTATACAGAATAGCTGTTATTTACGCCCACGCAACTATAATCCAACAAAGAGAGATATTCTAAAAATCAGGAATAATTTAGCTAAGTTTCCTCGCGAGCGAAGATCGAGTGCGGAACATGCAACTCTTGCTTGTTGCACTCTCCTCGCAATTCACGCTAGCGAGGTGGAAAAGCTATGAGAAATAATCCTGATACAAATATCCTTCCAATAAATAATTGAAAGAAATAATGCTAAGTGTCCTTCAACTAGGACAAACCAGAATGTTACTGAGGCAATATATCCCTCTCGGCTATACCGCTTGATGGTCCGCTGAAATAATATATAACTATAATCTGCAGCCAGGGTCGAGCAAGGATGATAAATCAGAACTAAGGTTTTAAAATTACAATGGATTTTTAATAAGTGTAAATTGAAATTATGGAGTTCAAAAAATGATGAAAGGTAGCAATTCATATGCGGAGACGCAACTCTCGCCTTCAATCCCTACCACTAATATTCTGAAGTTAAAAATGATATAATTAATAAAATTGTTCATGTGAGCATTTAGGTCTTTAGCCTAAGGATTTCTCAGTTCCAAGAGAGTAGTTTGATTGCAATTTACAATTAGATATGCCGATTATTTGTACACCTTTTATAAATAATATATTTCGCACATACCAGATATTTGGGCCCAATTTTACGCGCACTTGTCGAAGTATTATATTTCTTCTTTGGCTCGTCACTAGTTGGCGTCACCCTCAGACATCTTGGATGGATCCTCGTGGTCGTTCGCGAATATTTTTGAGATTTTAATTGGTTCACTATTTAAATTCGGCAATCTTTGGGTTGCGATCAAACGGCGGGATTTTACAACAGTTATAAAAACATTTAAATTTGACTAGATCGGATTTCTTTAAAATTAAAAATTATTGAGTAGGGGAGGTTTAAAACGGGACCTCTCCCTCAGCCAGCCTAGATTTTCGTGAAGTGTCTCCTTCTTCAAGCTCTGCTCACAGTACTTGAAGAAGAGGCTGCGTCATACGGTAAATCCGCCAATCGCAGTACAAGAAATTATTTTCCTCCAATGAGGAGCTTACACCCGATTTTTAAGTACGGTGTACCATACGTAAGAAAATTAAATAGGTTGAAAATTGGAGAAAACAATAATTAAATTAGAGAAATTAATAATTAGCAGGACAAGCATAAGCAGATTTACCAAGTTGATCAAATAACATAAATACAAGAAATAAATAACAATACGAATATTTTTAGTGAAAAGGAAAGTGACATTACTAACCGGTAACAGCTGTTTGATAAGCCGGTTTTATCAGGACAGTCGACAAGCTAACCTTTCACGTAAAGTAAACAACTTTTGTATTCCAGCCCATTGTAGGACGCTGTTTTAACAAATTAGGCAAATGATTGTGCATCTAAGTTTATGTAAAATTAAATAATATAATTGATGATTCTGAGTGAGTATTTAATGTTACAAATTAAACCTTGTTTTCTCAGATTAATTACGATATTAATGTTAATTTGGGGTTGGTGAATTTGCACCGTGACAACTGATATAAAGCTTAGTACAGTATTATACTTTAATGAAATTATTCATTCTTTTATTATCATGATTCAATAATTTCATCATCTTACATTTTTTTACAGCTTACTAGAATGAATTGAAAGACTGCTGATTTGTTAGCTGATTATAAGATTCTTCATTCAAAAAGAAAATGGAATCTCTACTTCAGGATCGTATGCCATGTAAGTTTGATGTAAATTTTATAATAATCTACATGTCAATTGTAACATGCTAACAATTTTAAACTCAACAAATAGTATCTGACAAGTGTGATCAAAATATTTGAATAATTATTTAGAATTCATCTCGGATTTTCTTTTTACTCACTATTTCTAGATGTTCATGACAAATTAAGTGGATGATTTTACCTTCGTGAAGCTGGCCCCACCCAAAACGGCAGAAACTATAAGTTGTATATCATGAGATACTTCAGAGTTTCTGCTATTTAATGCCGCAAAAATAAATTTTCTGCTGTTTTCAAGAAAAAGGTTATTCAACTTAAAAAAAATTAATTACTGGGTGGGGCCAGCATCACGCGGCCCCACCCACTTCGCAAAACTAAATGAAACACATATCAATAATTTCTGCTGAGTTTCTGCTATTAAATGCCACAAAAATAAAATTTCTGCTGCTTTCAGAAAAAAAGTTATAGCCAATTTGATTTTTGGGTTAATGAAACTTATTTCGCTGTAACACGTTACAATAACGGGCTAAGTGTCAATCTTTACTATTAAGCCATGGCTACCGTATGAAACATGAAACCAATTGTTTCTGAAACCAACTGAATTTTTTAGATGTTCACTTTCATTCATCATAGAACAGCTGATTCTCGCATCTTATTCTTATAGGCCTACAACTGCTGGTTGACGTCACATGCTGCCAGCCATCGATAACACAACACAGAGCATGATAATTATTTCCAGTCTGTTGTGGAGGTCTTTCTCATTCATTCTCTCTCTCACTCACTCGCTCGCTCACCCACATCCTTTTCATTCTTCATCTTTCCATAATGTCTCCGTCTTCATCACTACGTCCAATCATTTCTCACTTCCCCATTTTGTTAATCAGCTTCGGCACTATTTACAGACCTTCCCTCTGTTACACAGCATTTATTATCCATATCTTTATAATTTGCAAATTTTCTAAAGAGCAGATAATTGCAGATTGATTTTTCTAAGAAAGCGATTTTTGGTAACGCTTTGTTATATTTCAAAATAATAATTGGGTTTGAAACATTTTCGGAGACTAAAGGGGCCCACACACTAGCGAGTATGGCTCGCGAGTAAGACTCGCGAGTCTGGCTCGGAAGAAAATCACCACTAACGTGTTGTGAACTTCCCGAGTCCGGCTCGGCTACTTTTCAAGGTCGGCTGGAGTGCGCCCGTGTTAATTCTGATCCATATAGCTCATCTAATCTCAAAATCTTTAAATTACAATCAATATCTGATTTGGAAGGTAATTTTATGCTCTAGAGAGAGTATTGGTTTTGCTAAAATTTCATAATTCTTGAAATTTGATTATTATTATTATTATTATTATTATTATTAAGAAATGTTTTATTTCTTCTAATTGTTTTCTGACATAAGAGAAAGAGATGTCAGAGCGTTTATAGGCACGATTTATGTTTTTTATAACAATTATTTTCCCACCTCTAAGTATCTTTCTTATAGATCTATAACATAATTATAGATATAGATATAGATCTATAATTAGGGAAGTGATAGCCGCGAGGCGTAGCAGGTATTTGTTCAATCAGATAGAGATAAGCTAAGCTGAGTTCTCATAGGTCCTGTCTGTAACGGTGACCGATTAGATTCGCCAGCAAAAAAGAGACTGTTCTCTGCTGTAAAATCACTTCCTGGTGGTTCGGAACCCACCTAAAACTTTAGGTCCAACTCATCAATCACCATCATCCAACTCATGACCCACGCACAGGTCTCAGACCAATGTGGGCTTCATCCTCAGAAGAAGAAGAGCGTCTACAATAAAATATGCAAAAGTGTAATAGGGGGCCCATAGAATTCAAAAGGTCAGATGAAATATAGGATTAATTTCGT
Organism: Conomelus anceps; assembly: GCA_948455865.1. Taxonomy (NCBI): domain Eukaryota; kingdom Metazoa; phylum Arthropoda; class Insecta; order Hemiptera; family Delphacidae; genus Conomelus; species Conomelus anceps. Next base: position 47,959,178 of record OX418221.1, read on the forward strand.
GTACTTTTTACTCAATTTTTATTTTTCAATTACTTCCATTTTTTCCAGTTGTATCGAAGTAATAATTGTTATATTGCAATTTATTAAATACTGTTATATTTATAATGATAATGTTATATTATAATAATAAATATAAAATAGGCATTGGGCTTACATGCAAAGGGATGTATTATTATTATTATTATTATTATTATTATTATTATTATTATTATTATCATCATCATTATCATTCAATAATTATTTATTTATTTTATACACAATTTATCTGTTAGCAGCTATTATTATTGAAATTATTTTTTAGAATTTTGTTTTTATGTTACTGTAGGTATTTTTTGTTGAAAAAACAGCATTCGAATATTTATTTGTATTGTATTAAAAATAAGCTCTGCACTGCAATATTATCATTTTTATTTTCTCTTGAATATTCAAGTTTTAATATACGGTTTATTTGTTATTTTTCTGTTTATACATTAGTTTAACTTGGTAACTATTTCAGTCATAGTATTGTCATAGTAACAGTAAATATACAAACTTGAATAGATAACTCAATCAACTTATTTTTACGTCTTGTGAACAGTGCAAATAATAGCTTTCTGACGTTCTGCTATGTTATAATGAGTTGCCGAGCCTGGCTCGGCTCGGAAAACGTCCACTAACTAGCGAGTCCCAGCCGAGCCCAGCCGCGCTTGTAGCCCTGCGCGAGTCTGGCTGGGCTCGGCTCGGCTCGGGAGAAAAGAGCCCACTAACTAGTAATTTTCTCCCGAGTCCGGCTGGCCGAGTCTTACTCGCGAGCCAAACTCGCTAGTGTGTGGGCCCCTTTAGATTGTGTCATTCCTTATGTGTCCGAAAATGTTCTCTTAGTGTCCAAAAATGTTCTCTTCAATATCCCAATTTGAAATTCACTTGAATTGCTGAACTGAAACCAAAATTTTTTTTTGTAGTTGTTTTCACACCTCCAATAGAATATGTTAGTTCTATTACCTGTATTCCATTCTTCCACAGAAATAGCAATCAACTGTTCCTATAAACAAAAATCTTTGTCGCTATAGCCTATTGCCTAAATTATCATTGCTCACCTTTTTCAAGAACTGTTATGTATAGGCTATAGAATCTCTTCTCATGAGTACTGGATAAAGACTCATTAAACGATTTGAGCTACTAGCTCAAATTTGACGAATTTTTGCGGGCCATTTGTAGTTATTTCTGTCAGTTAATATTTTCAACTAATATTTTCAATTTTCAACCAATTCTCAAAATCAATTGAACTTTCGATATTCTTTTACTTTTTAAACAGAATTTATCAAGAATCTTAAATTAAATTTTTTTGAAATAGATAACCCCCCATTGCTTAGAAAAATAGTAAGAAACAATTTAAAAAACTAAAAATTTGAAAGATTATTCATTTAATTTGAAGCTAGGGTGAAGAAACCGGCAGCTGACACCTTAGTAAGTCAATTCATGAATATTATATATTTACTTTTGAGCTATTGTACGGATTAATAAAAAAATGTTTACAATCTATTTATTCAAGTCTTTTAAATGGCTGATTGAAATTGGGAACAATTTAGATACTAATTCCAACAAGAAATTTTTATTTTAAAATCACTTGATATCTATACCAAGAACTGACACCTCTATTTTTGGTCACCTCCAGTAGCTGACATATGCCTACCTTGACACCAGTAGCTGACATACCTTGAATGAGCTTATTAATTGATTTTATATATCAAATAGTTTTTGATATATAATAGTTTTATATAATAGTTTAGGGTTGAAACCTCTATGGAATTCTGCATGTCACGGACTAAACAAATAAAACAATGAGAAATTTATACAAATCCATTTTTTATGGATGGGGAAAATAATGAGCGGTCCTTAGCATTTACAATATAGTTTTTAGAAAACAGAATAATTTGAACATAATTTGGTTGACAAAACTTGTCGGAAAGCCGGTTCATTTACAGCTGATAGATTACTGATAAGGACGGTACGGTAAACAATGAATCGAATAAAGTTTTGGTTAATTGTTACTATTTCTATGGATGATTGAATAAATACTTATTTTACAGTAAATTAGGTTCGTATTATGATTTATTTATCCGATTTGGTTTATTAATAATCTATTCAAATTATTCTTAATTTATTACTTTTTATTTCTTGGTGAAATAGTCGTATTAAGCATAGACTAGGCTGCTACGTCTAGCTTAAATCTTCTTTTTTTGTAGATAATAATTAATTTAGTGCCCGTATCTCATTTAATGAAAATGCGACCCCACAATATATACATAGTGTTCACATTCACTACAATAGTACCTATTACATTATTAATTTATGTTTAAATGGAATCATTTGAGAAAGCAAAGCAATGTGTAATAGATGTGGAAATTAATTATATCCAATAGCCTTGCTATACTGAGCGACTGTAGTTGTGGTCGCGCGCCACAATTGAGGCTCAATTAAGTCAGCCAAGCGCTTTTGTCAGCGTTTGGTTCCTTTACCCTGTATGAATATTGTATAATATGTATTATATTTATATTCTGAGAAATTTTTTGAAGGGAGTAATATGTAAGAGTGATTGACCGTGGGAGGGGTTAGTAGACCCCCCCCCCCCACCGCCTCAGTCAACTCTATTTACTCCACTCTATTTTGTCCACTGCTCCCAGATGTCTCACACAGATTCGTATGAACCTGTTAATTTCATCAATTACAATCTAAAAACTCAAGGGTCTTTGGTGGGTTGTGCGATGAAATAGGAAGTGAGCCAGTGGCGCAGCCAAGGGAAGGGGATTGAGGGGCTTAAGCCCCCCCCCTCCAAGAACCTGAGCTCTTTGAAAAATTGTTAATAATTTTCAAGAAAATTTATTATGGAGACTATGTGCTGAAGGCTTATTAGTGTTGGTACATGTCATGTATTCAGCTTTTTAAGTAGAATAATGTTCATAACTAGTGGCTTGACATGGGGGGCTTTGGGGCTCAAGCCTTTCCCTCAGGTCCTGAAATCCTTATCAAAACCTTGATAATTTTCAAGCGAATTGGCTGTTTGTAATATGAACTCTAGGCTGTACATTTCAAACTTGTTTAAATAGGATAGTGTTAATAGCAATTAACAATATCGATATACTATTGAAAGGAATATTATGAGTGACTACCATAGGTGGAAATAGAGTTTGTAGCCTAGCAGAATTAGATTTGACCAGGCGGCTGGGTAAAGATAATTCGTCTCACTCATATTAATCTGGCAATCATTTAACCAATAAGTACAGGACCTCTAGCTTCTAGAACCTCCTAAACCTGTAATACATTCAACGTTACAGTAGATTAATAATATAATATTTTTCGGAAGATGAAGCTCAGATAGTTCTGAGACCTGTGCGTGAGTAATGTAATGTGTTGAATGTTAATGTTTGATGAGTTGGACCCACAGTTTTAGGTGAGTTCCGCATCATCGGCAAGTGATTTCGTAGCTGAGAACCCTCTTTTTTGGTGGCCGATCTATTCGGTCACCCTTACCCTAGGAATTTGCAGCTTATCTTATCTGACTGAACAGGTACCTGTTACGGTTCGCGACTAACAATTTCCTTAAAAAGTTTTACAGGTTTTTGCGAAAAAAATTCAATACAATTGCAAAAGTTTATTCCTTCGAAAACGCTTCAATACAGAAAGTAATACAGCAGAAGAGTGAAGTTATCATTTTCAATAAGAGATCAATAAATTAGCACTCATTCAGAAAAATTTAGGCTTCTAAAGCCCTCATTTAGGTGGTGAATTGAATGCATTCGTTGTGAAATGGACTGTAAAATTATTTAAAACATTAAGTACTGCGATTATAAAGTTATATGAAATATGCAAAAAAGGGCCAAAAGAAGGCGTTTTTGAGATTGAAGGTTATGAACTTATGAAGGTTATTGATTGCGAATAAAGCACCCAGAGTTTACAAAACCAGAATTTAAATTGGATCAAAAACAGAAGAATAGCAAGTGGAAAGCATCTGTGCAAAATCAGTATGCTTTGATTAAAAAAAACTCGACTTTATAAAATTTGGGACCGTTCTTGACTATTGAGTACATTCATATTTAATTTCAAAAAATGATTTGACAAGGTTTGATGGAGAAATTGAACAAAATGTTTGGCTCATTGGCAATTTAATTGGTTAACCACTAGGCCGACAATAAAAAAACATCATTATATTATGTTAATTTTGTGAATTTTTGTAAAATATCAATTGAAATATCAATATCAATAATTTGGTAATCTCGATTCGCGTTCAGACTGGCATTTTTCGTTCACTTTATTATCAACACAAAGGTCTCATGTGAGCATCATAAAAATTTATAGTAGTGAATCTTGTAGCACGTTTCAGATAATTTTACATTTCCATTTAATTCACGCCATCTATATGAAGACCTTAGTCATTTCTGAATGGATGATGGCTGTAATCTTAATAGCTGTAATCTTTCGCCCTCTTTATTTCTGTAACAAAGCGTCCGGACTTACATTCATTCTAATTTTTTTATCCTCATGAGATGTTGCTTATGCAGTATGGCAGAATCATTTTGAACTCTTGAAACAAATAAACTCATGATGGACACATTTTGTTTACCCATTGCTTATTTTGCTAATGCTATTTTATTGCCCACACATAAACTTTATCAGGCAACATTCTTGTAAAAAGAGCTCTGAAAAATCCTAATTTTAACGCCCTCCCTTCCAAAATTTTACCTGGTTGGACGGGTAAGACCCCCCCCCCCCCCAAAACCAAAAGTCTGGGTGCGCCCCTGAAGTGAGGAACTACTCCATTGTGAAGTCCATTGACTATCCATAGGAAACGTTCTTGCCAGGTTGATTCAGGCTTCATGATAATGTACGGTTGTTCGTTCGTATCACAATATTGCAAGTAGGAGAGTTGAAAGCTCTTGTCTTTTTTGACAAATGCCTTAATGATGAGGTTTGGTTGATAAAGTTAGCTTACTTAGCGTATATTCTTAGTTCTCTGAATACCCTTAATTTGAAAAAGATATTCACAAATTATTTGTGCAAGACAAAATTGATGCTACTATCAAAGAGATACAATGGTGGTCCGATAACATTTAAAAAAATGTATTATTTGATGACTTACGACTTCTGAACGATTTTTTGGATGATAAAATTATTACAGAACTATCAAAGTAAATAAAGAAACTTCCAAAATGATCTATGATCATCTTAAAGCCTTGGCTTCTGAACTAAAACACTACTTTTCACTCATAGAAGAAGGAAAACAATGGATTGAAAATCCATTTGATGAGGACAACAAACTTAAATAATCTCAGCCTTACGACCTCCCAGTTACTCTTTTAAATCTTAAAATATTACAGTAACTGAACATTTCTTACACATTTTCTCTTAACAATTTGAGTTATTAAACTATTCACAATCGTTGTATGTAGATGCATCAGTTTAAAATATTTTAACAAAATTAACTTCTTTCTAAAAATAATACTGTATTCATCAAATTTTGTATTGCAAAATAAGAAGTGTGTTCTGTGAAGTTTTATATTCAAATACTGAGTTTAAAATGTGTGGCTATTTTAGGTTTCCCTTTATTTTTTGGGTGAGTTTTTTGAAAAACCAGTAATTAATTATTTTGCAGGAAAAAGAGCTCATTGAACTGCCGCGATTTTATCATTTAATAAGGAGAAAGATTTAACAACATTTCGGATGGTGACGAGGATAGAATATCCAACAATATCCGTAATTATTGCGATTAGATTTCTGATGGTATTCTCCACCCAGGGGCGTATTCAAGGGGGGGTCCCCGGGTCCGGACCCCCCCCCACCCGCATTTGAGATGACTAAGCACTAGATAGAATGCTTTTTTGCTGTAGGAAAGGTTCTTGAGAATAATTCTATACCAGTGATAATAATTCTAGTGAACAAAATTTAATCTAGACGGAATTAATATTACAATATTGGAGTGTTGAAAACTGAGCATCGCGGCTGTTATTGTATCCATTATTATAGCATGTTTAGACTATCTTTATACGATAGAGGAGAATGTAATTGAATGTATGGTACATTATCGAGAAAGAGTGGGTTAGAATTTCATGACACAGCTGAGAGGTCATTAGTCTAGAAATAGAAAAAACGTATTATAGTAGCATAGCTCGCAAATGTTGACATTGTGAATTCTTTTTCCATGATAAAATAACAAAATGAATTTATAGACTTCCGTTTGAGCTTTTCAACTGTCCAGAAGCTCAGTTTCTGCGTGGATCACGGTCGGTGTTGAAGTAAAATTAATAATTTCGTTCTCGGTCCTGGTAACTTACAATGCCATACAATCTTGCATTTATACAAGTTTTAATAGAGAATAAAAATAATTGCTGCCATTTAATATTAGTTTTTAATTTTTCAATTATTGGATTTTTTATTTTTCGTTTTAAGTTTGTTTTGGCTGAAAAAAGAAAATATCCATTACTTTCACGCAAAAACAGCTAAAACATTAATAATTAAAGAAACATTGACTTCATCCTCAAACAGTAGTTGTGATAGTTCAGAAATCAATCAGGTGTGGGATTTCTTCATTTGTTGAAACAAATTAATTGAATCCAATCTCAAGGACTTGACTCATAATTTCTTTGAGAAGTTCATGAGTCTTGCTGGTGAGATTTGGTAAATGCATATAAATTTAAAGATTTAACACCATTTTCTACAAATAATAAATTGAAAACTATATTGATTTTCCCAATATTGGATGGTGCACACACAATTCAAAAGTACACTGTGTCTCATTTGTTGCTTTCTGTTCTTCTCATTTGAATACTTATCAAAGTTGATCAGTGGTAGTTTTGATATGTGCTGTTTCAAGTTCATTTTTCAATTCAGAGACAATATGATTATTTTTTCAGACAACACTATTATTATCAATCCATGAATTGTATTTCGAATCAAAGCCCAACCATTTCACATACAATTTGTTACCTTTCTTCTCTAGTACCCTCTCAATAAGATACACATCAGGGTACTTGGTTTCTTCATTTCATACTCATAGAATGCACCCTTTTAATGTATTGTAGTCTTCACCTATTCCCTTCACCTTTCATCTCACATGGGATGGGTGTCGAAAAATATGTTTTCTTTTTAAAAACATTGAGTTTGGAAATTTTAAAATGGGTTTAGCAACTTTTTAATATCTTAAAAAAAAACATTAGTATATGTATTGTGTATTAAGTAGTACAGTATAATACTTAATTAATAAATTGAAATAGGTTAAAATTGATGAACTACGGCTGCTGTGATACTTGCTGTAGTTACAAAGTGAATAAAAGTTTTAGGATTTGATTACCATTGGCGGTGGGGGGGGGGAGGGGTAGTCAAGGAGTGTTGTATGTAGGTAAAGTGGACCCCCCTTGAAAATTTCTGGATACGCTTATGTCACCACCATATGAACGCCCTTTTTTAAATTTTCGCTTTCATAAAAAACAAATACGGAAATCAACTCAAGGTTGAAAGTGACTTAAGATTAAAAATACCTTCATTCAACCCTGACATTGACGTTCTAGCGCAAACGAAAAAGTCTCGAATACCTCATTAATCCTTACTTAAAAACAGCAATTTGACTTACTAAAAGGTTGTGATAACAATTTTCTTAACTGTAATCATATCAAAGTCGTATTAATATATTTTGATTAAAAAATTAAAATGGTCTTTGAGTAAGCCTACTTTTATAATATTCTAGTTCTTTTTCTCACCTATATAGGAACATTTGTTAGTGAGTAAGAAATAGTGAAAAGAAACTTGTTGCATATATTGCAAGCATAGGGCAAAGTGGGAGAATACCTTACACCCCATTTTTGAATCTTCTGGTAGTAGTTAGTAGCACGTGATGACATTCCACAATAATTGCTTTAATGGGAGGGAGCCGCTTCGATAAGCAACACACATCACCACATACAGCAGCCGGCTGTGACGTCATATTACAAATAATCTAGAAAAATCGACTACTCCGTTGGGGTTGATGTATTAAATAAATAATTTAACTGGACACACAACTCAATATAATTGAAACTTATTAAAGATACTACTAAGCACATACATACCAAAGAGTAAGTTGAGTTACCCTACCACTAGTAGTTCTGTGAAGAGTAGTCCTCACACAATAAACCCTTCAAATATCTGAAAGATATTTCGTGAAATTTTACCCATTGTCCACTTAAGGGAAGTGATAGCCGCGAGCCGTAGCAGGTATCTGATCAATCAGAGAGATAAGCTGCGTTCTCGTAGGTCCCGTTTGTAACGGTGACCGATTAGATTGGCCAGCAAAAAAGACACTGTTCTCTGCTGTAAAATCACTTCCCGGTGGTTCGGAACCCACCTTAAACTGTAGGTCCAACTCATCAATCACCATCATCCAACCATTACCCACGCACAGGTCTCAGACCTATGTGGGCTTCATCGGAGCTGATTTTTTTGGAGCATTTTGTTAGCTTTAACTTTGGTGAGAGCAGAGAAATTAATGAATCTTAATTATCGTTTCCAATGTATAAGTGAAAAACCGAAAAATTGTACCCTTTTTTAACCTGACTTGAGTTTTGACTTTTGTAGTTATGGTTTCCAAGTTCTCTTCAAAATCGTTTAAAAACTTTATTCAATAAAACCCTAAATCTTATTATTTTGTATATTATGTAATATAATAGGACTATGTGCATTACTAACCATGCTCAAATGCTTTTAGAATGCACAAATTCAAGTGTAACTTTCAAACATTTCCTGCGGGGGGGGGGGGACCCCCGAACCCCGCTTTTGCTGAGAGGTAAACCATACCCCCAGACCCCCCGGTACGTTACAGCTCCGATACTTCTCAATTCAGAAATTAAGCCTTGCTCTGGCATGTATGTACATTGTCTCAAATGACCGGTCTATGCTGATGTGTCATTAACCGAAGTACAGCCAATTAATTTTCGTTGACCCAAAACTTAATTGGCTATAACTTTTTTCTGAAAGCAGCAGAAACTTTACTTTTCATGACATTGAGTAGCAGAAATTCAACTGAAAATCTTGACATATATTGAATTGAAATTTTTGAAGTGGGTGGGGCTGGTTAAAAATAACATTGGATTAAATGGCAAAATAGTTTTTGCTACATCTTTTTTGCTGGTGTAGCTACGGCTATGCTGTTGGTGTCATTCGATAGCCACTGTTTAGCAGTAAAGATTGACACATAGCCCGTTATTGTAATGTGTATATTAACCGAGTTACAGCCAATTAATTTTCATTAACCCAAAACTTGAATGGGCTATAGCTTTTTTTCTAAAAGCAGCAGAAACTTTATTTTTACGGCATTAAATAGCAGAAACTCAGCAGAAACTATTGATATGTGCTTTATTAAGTTTTGCGAAGTGGGTGGGGCAGCGTGATTCTGGCCCCACCCAGTAATTAACTTTTTTAAAGTTGAATAACTTTTTTCCTGAAAACAGCAGAAAATTTATTTTTGCGGCATTAAATAGCAGAAACTCTGAAGAATCTCATGATATACAACTTATAGTTTCTGCCGTTTTGGGCGGGGCCAGCTTCACGACGGTGATGATTTTGTTAGCACACCACGAGAATGGCATTGCTGACAAGTAGTATGAAGAAGGACTCAAGTGTGCAAGCGTATGGTTAAGAATTTATGGCATGAAGTAACCTCTCACTTGTCTGCCTATATCATTTTTTGACTTACCATCAGTAGCTATGCTTGAAAACTGGAATGTTTGATTGGGAAAAATATTTTTTTATCTTGTGATAAAAGAACCACCTCTAAAAAGGAGCCCTATTCTTTTCATTTTAATTTGTGGCCTATTCCACAAAACTTTAATTTTTGTGATAAACAACTTCACCTCTAAACACATAAACTTGAAAGTAGGCAAATACTTTTTAATTTTGTAGTCAAATAAGAATTGCATCTCAGTACAATAACACTAATAACCATCTCTCACGATTTCCACATACGTGAATTAAGTTCCCCATTCTTCCTATCTCTCCTGTGTTTTATCTGATTCCCAAGTTGTGCGACCTTTTGAGGTTAGGTGCGGTGCTTGATAGGGAAACATCTCAGGAAGGGAACATGAATCCCTTTCTCGCTGCCACCAACTTATAGGGAGTCTATCCCTATCTTCGCATCCGTTAGCTTGCCTTAAATCATACTAACATTCGCCGGTTCTAATCGTGTGATTTACAGTTGCTGTTCTGGCAGGCCGACCCGCCGAATTTGCTGTGTTCAGAAACATTTGAAATGGGTTATAATTATTGTCCCATAGAGCATGTAGAGCACCTTTCCTACTATTGTAGTAGTATATAAAATTGAGCTGAAAAAGGTTCTAAAGATTGATTTAATATTATTCCACGGTTAAATATTTTTCCAAGTTGAGGTGATTTGTTTGATGTCTATCTCAAATTCAATTATGAAATCGAAATGAATAATTAATTAATTATTAATTAAAATACAACTTCATTCAGGAATTTATTACTATTTACATGATTCATAACAAACATTTATGATAATTTAAAAAAATCATTAAAATAAATCAATGATGTGGAATTTAAAAAAAAATGATTCAATGAAATAAACCAATGATGTGGAATTTAAAAAAAGAATTCAATAAAAGAAATCAAAGATGTAGAATTTAAAAAAAATAATTCAATGAAATAAATCAATGATGTGGAATTTAAAAAAATAATTCAATGAAATCAATCACCATCATCCAACTCATTACCCACGCATCCTCAAAAAAAATTCAATGATGTGGAATTTAAAAAAATAATTTAATGAAATAAATCCACGGTGTGGAATCAGATACTTTAATAGAGCTCTAATTAGAATTGTTCGATACAGTTCCAATTTCATAATTTGATTTATTTATTTAGTACATTATTACATAAAAGACAATGCAAAAAAGTAGAAGACAAGCAATAAAAACAAAGTTACAAAGAGCAGCATGCACAGACACAATCTACAACAAAAACAAATAACCAGGAAAGTACATGAAAAAGAATTGATGAACATCAATACCGAGTAACATTAATCAACTGAAGAAACCGAAGTAACAAGAAATGATAGATGTGTTATAATTTTAGCCGCAATGGTGTAATCGGTTGAGGCGTTACCTCTGATATTATTCTGACTACTCCTCTTGCAGTCACTGGTTCGATTATCCTTCTTCAGCCATCATATTTAGAGTCATCATCCACCATACACAAGTCTCAGACTCATTTGGACATTATTTGCAAACATAAATATCGGTTACCTTTGTAGAATTACTGGGAAGGATTTTTAATAATAATTATTGTTTTAAGGTCTACTCAATATAGGTAGGTACTACAAAAAATACTGAATCTAGTTTATGGATAATTTGACACCTTCTGAGTTCGGACTCCCCGTAGTTTGATTACCATGAATAATAATATTAATAGGGATAAAAAAACATGTTTTATTGTTTCCAGGAACATTTAACTATTTTTGATTAATTATTAATTGGTTAAGGCTAAGACTTAAGAGTCTCAAAATCTCTCAATAATACCCTTAATAATAGATAAACATGAAGAATATCTACATTTTATTATTAACTTTTTATGTGAATTTAACGACTTGCAGTCAAATATTCATTAAGAATAAATAAAATTTACTTACTCTGTAGGCCGAGCGCTTTCGAATCTTTGAGAACCGTTTTCAGTGCCTCTGAAAACGGATCTCGAAGATTCGAAAGCGCTCGGCCTACAGAGTAAGTTAATTTTATTTATTCTTAATGAATATTTGACTGCAAGTCGTTAAATTCACATAAAAGGTTAATATTAACAACGCAGTTCGTCATGGAACAAGAAATCCAGGAATTACATTTTATTATTTAGAATACTATGAAAGGAGATTAATAAATCCATTCTCAGTATTCGGTTTATATGTTTGTTTTATAAATATATCTTTATACTATGAAGTCTGTTATGTAAAATGTTGTATTCGTTGTCTCTTTTCGTTTCAATATTACTCAATGTTTGTTTTTGTAGATAACATCTTGGAGACTCCAGTTAAGACAGCCAGATCAACAATTATACAATCTTATGCACTAGTTACGATAGCTACTATATCAATTAACTGAGGTGAGTCTTAATTTTGATGTGAATGTATTCGTACCACTCCATAGTTTCCTGATTTTTTTATGAATCAATACAACATTAATTTATTATGTCATAAAAACTTAAAAAACACTTTTTTTAAGTGGAATTATAACTCACGTTATGGCGTGTCGGCCGTTTCACTCTATTATCAAGAGCATCGTCAGACGACCCACAATACACTCCTTAAAAGTGTTTTTTACGTTTTTATTATATATTAGTGGAGACAAGATGGATCTTCAACATCTTATTATGTTATATAAAAGGTTGAAATGCTGATTTTCTTGTTTCTATATTTCTCAATTTTTCCAATCTAGTACACATTTTTCTGCCATAAAAACTTTGGATAACTCAGGTAACAGTTAAAAAGGTCCCACAACAACTTTCAACCTTTCCCAATCATGATAACTGTAAATATTTGTATATTACACTTGTCGTAGTCTACACCATCACGTTAAACTGCTCCATTATTTATCAAATTCAAGCAATATTACTGCTTTCTCGGTTATTCAACGGGAATGGGTATCAAACTGGCACCAGCTATCGTTAACGAAAGTGCCCGCTACACAAAATTAACACAAATCGCTTTCCTGCACCAAACTCACTGAATAACAGGGCATACGTTATTATATTGTTATACAATATGCGCGTCCTGGCTTCTCCTTTCTCTTGTGCCTTCGTGCCCTCTCACACACTCTCTCTATCTTTTCACCCCTTCCTCACACACATACACTTTCCCTTAACCAGTGTTGCCAATATACAGATCACTCCCTTCACGGGTCCACAGATTGGTTTCCCCTTATACTTCAATCTTATGAAGGAGAGTGTTGGACCATAACCGAGGCTCTTACTCATTCTCTCACTCTCTTCCTCTCATACGTTTCCCTACTGCTACGTCATCACAAAATCCTGTCCAGAATTTAATACGGACCGGAGTTATATGTTATTCATTTATTACCTACGATTTTCCACTTTCTCTGCCTTCGAAATTTCCTCTGCCTTCCCCGAATCTCGAAAATCAAATCTCCCGCCCAACAACCTTAGCACATATGCTTTATATCTATATACATACGGTCTGCTCTTATCGATAAAATCTAATGTCGTTGGCTACCCTGCTGCTATAATTGTGCCTCGCTTTATACGTTCTCTATGACTGCTATCTCTCAACAGCGTGGAGAGCTCTTTCTCCACTTCGCCGACGCCTAACTCGTTCCTTTTCAGAAATTCACAGAGTTGAGAACTGCACTTTTTATTTCCAGGACGATTGCTTCAGACGTATCACGAATTCTATTTATGGATTGCTTCATAGCTGTATCTATAAAATTTGAGTGCTATATCTATATTCAGCTATCTACATCTTTATACCTATGGTATGGAAGTCATACCTATATCATAGAGGTTGTAAAATCTGTTGAAAATCTGAAAAGGCAGATTTTTTTTTTTCTCTTGAGGATGAAGCCCACATAGGTCTGAGACCTGTGCGTGGGTAATGAGTTGGATGATGGTGATTGATGAGTTGGACCTACAGTTTTAGGTGGGTTCCGAACCACCGGGAAGTGATTTTACAGCAGAGAACAGTGTCTTTTTTGCTGGCCAATCTAATCGGTCACCGTTACGAACGGGACCTATTCATGTGTTGAGCTGTGTTGATGTCTTGATGTGTTGAGATGTATCTCATTGGTGTTTGTAAACTATTATAAACTAGACCAGGAAGAAAACATTGCATTTCTAGGAGTTTTGTTGGATAGACGATTGACCTGGGCTCCATACATTGAGAAAATATGTTGTAAAATTTCATCTGGGGTATTTGTCCTGCGACAGCTCGCTAGAGTGAATGACAAAAAGTTACTTTTTACAGCTTACCATTGGATCTTACTGCCACATATTAGGTATGCTATCTTAGTATGGGGTAATTCATCAAAATAAAATCTTGATAGGGTGTTTAAAGCGGTTAGGTGTATAGAGAGAGTAAATAGATTAGATTCATGTAGGCCGTTGTTCAAGAGACTTGGTCTCCTAACTGTACCCTGCTTATATGTGTATGAAGCTACTTTATATGTAAATAAGAGTGATATCAACCAAAACCTTGACGTACACGATTATAATACAAGAAGCCGAGGAGATTATCACTTGGTAAATAGCAGCTTATTAAAAACAAAGCCTAGTTATATCAGTAGGAAACTCTAAAACAAGCTACCGCAGTTTTTAAAGAATCTTAAAAATATAGAAATATTAAAAAAAACAATTGGAAAAATATTTAGTTGATAAAGCTTTTTATAGTGTACAAGAGTTCCTTTTACATCAAAATTAAGCCTCACTTCAACTAATTGATATGGTATTTATAGTAACTAGTGTTACCATAATTACCATTAAGATAGTATAATTGTTAATCCGACCTGTCTTATACTTCTTAACTGGAGTCTCCAAGACTTAATCTACAAAAACAAACAAACAAAAAAAAAAAACAACAATATTGCTTTATTGGCCATTGCATTCAAATATCTTTTTACATTTTTAATTGAGGAATACTGAAAGTCTTTTATTCATTAAGGAACCCTTTGGGGCTCATTCATTTCTAAGTTTTTTTTTCTCTGATGATGCTCACATGAGCGAGATACTTATGCCTGGTTAGTAAGGTAAATTATCACACAAAATATGCCAGGCTGAAAGGGAATTAAACCCGTGACTGCAGGAGTAGCATTCAGGCAGAGTCCTATCAGAGTATCATGAATAATTTTATTCATGGATTGCTTCATAGCTATATCGCAGAGGTTAAAAATCTGGGAAGAATGTCTGATGATGAATAGTCTGAAGAAGAACGAGAGATGATTTATCTATAAGATTTGTTTTTTATTCTTTTGCTGATGACGCTCACATGAATCTTAGGTTTGTAATTGGGTAATAAGGTGGTTGATTATTTAAAATTTGCCTGGCTGACCGGGAATTGAACCCGTAACCGCAGGAGTAGCAGGCAGTCAAGAGTTGTTCTGTCAAACCGATTACACTGGTTTAATGGGTCTCACAGTAATAGGAACATGAAAAAGCTTCTACAGTCTTCCACAACACAATACAATATTGCTAAAACTTATCAATAATGTTTTATTTTCCTTTAACGGTATTTCTCACTGCGGCTACTCAATCTTGATCAAGTTTATTTTTTTGCTGAGTCTTTTTCCATGATTTGTATTTATTGTAGCTGTAGTACATGGGCTAAAACAATGATAATTTAAATCAGTTTACCGATAACTCCCTATTTATCGTTGAAGAATATAATTAAGAAATGTCCTAGATAGACTGTTATTGAACAGGTCCCTATTTATATACTCCCTAAATCCCTATAATTCCCTATTTATCGTTGAAGAACATAATTAAGAAATGCCCAACGATAGACTATATTATTATAACTACTATTTAAATCCCTTTTTACTTCGTCTGAATTCATTTTCAAACTCGTTTCCATAAACCCTCATCAGTATTTGTAACTTTTTCACATTATTGGAATCATTTAAAACAGTAGCAAATACTGATAAACTGGTTGCAGCAAGGAAGGTGCTAATAATAAGAAGTAATGTTTGAAGTAATTACGTCAAAAAACGAAGGATCGTTATAGCAGGATGGAAAGAGTGTGAACTTGAAGGTAGAGGATGAAGAGAGGTAGTTGGTGGTAGAGAAAAATAATAAGGAGGTGGGGGAGAGGCAGAAAAAAAGGAGAGAGAGGTGATGATGATGATGATAAAGAAGAGTAAAAGATAGGAAAAAGGGGAAAAAGAAATGATAGAAGGAATAGGAGAGGTGGAAGAAGAAAAAAATGAGTTGGAGGAGTAGGAGAATTAGAAGGAGGAGGAGGAGGAGTAGAAGAAGCTGAAAAAGAAAACGAAGGAGGAGAAAAAAGTTGAAGAGGAGTAAGGAGGCGGACGTGGAAAAGAATGAGAAGAAGAACAGTAAGGAGGAAGTGAATTGAATAACTGCCTTCATTTACAGCTGGGAGGGCGAAGGTGAAGAAGATGAGTAAGAAGGAGGAGGAAGAAGAGAAGAAGGAGAAAGAGTAGAAGTAGAAGAAGACGGAGGAGGAGGAGGATGAGGAGGAGAAAAAAGAAGAAGAGTAAGAAGGATGAGGAGGAGAAGGAGAAGGAGAAAACGCATAAGTAGAGGAAGGTTGAGAAAGTAAAATTGGAAGAGAAAGAAGAAGAATCCATAAAAAGAAGAAGTAAAAGCAGAAAAAGGTGTTGATGAAGGAGAAGTACGAGTGGTAGAGGGGGTAGTTGACGATAACGAGAGGTGATGCATATAGTAACCATGGTAGAAAGAGGACCGTATCATTTAAGAGGTGAAAATGTTCCAATAGGTGATGACCAGGTATGGAGAAGAGGGGCTTAGTAATTGTGGGGGGGGGGGGTGAGTTGAAATAGGAGTGATGTGAGTAAGAATTTCGAGGCGAAACACGACTGCCGTGAGACCCGAGGAAGAACGTTTTGTCCGTTGATTGGAGCTGAAACCGAAATTGATGTAGACACTTTTATGTCGGCAACGCTTTGAGCTTCCTTTATGTAGCAATGACGTAACAACGGAGCCTCCTGTAATTAGACATTATTCGAGTAATTCAAACAGCCAGGGACAGCGACATGGAGGAGCCATTATTGCTCAGGGAGTACTTTGAGCGCACCCTGTACAATCATCCCTTTCTTCTTTCCTTCATGCCCTTTAACGCATGATGAGTATTGATATGTATGACCAGTTGAAGGGAAAGGGTGAGAAGGTAGGTGGGTTTGGGGAAAGGGATTCTGGGAAAGGGAGGAAGTGGTTTGATGTGTTCCCTCGAAATCGAAGCATTTTTCGAGGGTCAAGAACTTGAGGAAGTCCGAGAATTTGGTAGGAAAAGTCGAAATTTGATGTTCCTCTAGAACAACAATTTTTATTATACTTGAATTTGTAACTAGAGCTCAATGTTAAGAAGGAAGAAAAGGTTCGGGTGTTAATGTCCTTTTAAAAAAATAAAAGCGTCTCAGAGGGTCAAGAACTTTCGGTTGTAATTAACTGTATCTGAACCTGGTAGAAAAATATGAATAATTTGGAAAATTTCCAAATTGGGGAAATTTGAATATTTTGGAAAATGTGAAAATTTTGATAATGTGAAAAATGTCCATTTCACTTTTGTAGTTTTAGCGGCCGGTAGCACAGACGTCAATCAAGAAAGGCATGAATCTCAAATCCCCTGACCCAAGTTCAATTTGATTGTCATTTGCGTTGCAAAAAGGCAAAGTTTTTGACCGACTATTTTTATTTGACCAGAGATTTTGATGGAAGTTCAATTTGGGAACATCGAATGGAAAACAGTCTGTTAAATAGTGGTGTTGTTGATCGGTTCCTCGTTGTTTATACATTAAAAAGTAGTCTGAAAACTTTCTAATACTAAAACTTGGGTTGCAACAAATGATGACAACACAAAAGTTTTAATAGAATACTGGCTATACGATGTATTTGTTTAGTAATTCATTCATAAAGATCAAATTGATGCTATCAAATTTAAAGATGCCACAAGCTTTCATCCCAACTTTTCTTTTTTTACAAAATTTAGACTATAGAATCAAAATCTTTTGGTTGGGTCTAATGGGTCTTAATGAGAAATGAAATTTAATTTGATTCTTTCGAAGCTTATTATTGATTTGAAAGCTTACTTGAAACAAATCACTATTCCATCTTTAGTATGAGATTTGTTTTATTCAATGAAATAATCTTTCTTTCTTTGTAGTGGCGAAGGTGATATTGTGGGAGATAATTACTTGAAGTTGTCACAGCCACATTTATTGAAAACAGTGAGTCTATTTCCACACAGTCGCTGTTGTGATGGTACAAATACATTAAATACAATGTAATTCCACAATGCAGTATGCATAAATTCATCCTACTGTCCTACTTGGTGTACCGATAGTTATAGAAACTTCTTCCATATTCTTTTAGCACTATTATATCGTCATAGTTGGTACAGTGTGGGTTATATTTTTGTTATATTTTTTGTTATTATTTGATAATTCATAATATATATAGGATGAAATTTATCTCCATATTTTAGTCCCTGTAACCCCAGTCTATCTCCTACATTACTATCCAGAATATGAATGTGATTTATTGCCATAAAGAAGATACAATAATATATATATACTGCAATTGATTTAAACAATGAAATAAATTAACTTGCTCACAATGATCATCACTAATTCATTGCTATAGAAAAAAATTGATTGAGAAGAAAAGAACGATGATAAGAATGATGGAAGAAAGAAAATTGATGAAAAGGGGGAAATGTGGTTGTAGACGTTAGGAAAACACAATCCCAAAGACGACAACCATCGTTCCTTAATCGATGGACCGACCTGTGATTTATTTATATAGTTTACTGTCGTTCATTGCAAGCAGCTGACTTTAATGGATGTTCAAACTCTCGATCCAACTTCTGCCACTTTCTTTCTCTTTCCATCGCCACATTCTATCTTTCTTTACTTTTTATTCTTTTTCTGTTCCTTTTAGAAGAAAAATTACCCCGAAAGTCCGACAAGAACTGTTTTGGTGTCAAACGGACCCATCTCAAGGAACTAACTGGTTGTTCTTTAAAATGTTGTTCCCTCCCAGGCACAAATGAGTAAAGGAGTTTTCCTTCAAGAGTATTGGTTTCTAGGAATGTTTTGTGAAATATATTGTAGTTGTATTTCTCCTTTAGTTCCTAGGAATTCTTTTGTCCAATATATAGGCTACTTGATCCCTTCTGGGTTTCCTTAAAGGGTATTTTCTTTAAGTCTTAGGAATGCCTTGGAAGGGTATTTTCTTTAAGTCTTAGGAATGCCTTGGATAATAGAAAAGTGATCTCTTAATTTTCTGTGGTTTGGAAAACATATCCTGTTTGATCCCATCTGGAATACGGTTTACATATGAGGCAAATGAAAAAAAATTAAATGATTAAATTAAATAAATTAAAATTGTAAAAAAATGAATGACAGTTGTATCTGCAAATGTTTTCTTATAGAGGTTTCCATATTTTCCCTTCAAGCATTTTGGTATTGAATGGTTTTCTTTTAGACGAAGCCAGTTTCCCCTTGCAAAATATGAAATCAGGAATCCATAGCTGAAAAATTACATAAATTCATACTTTTTTTTCTGCGTCTCCAATTTATTACTCAATACGTAATGATCACGTATACCATTTCGTCTATAATGTTTTTCCCATGATATAAAATTGTAATCGAAATGAGAATAAGATACAATAATTGAATACATTTCTAGATATAATTTAGAAGGACATCGGCTTGATGCTGTTTTTGAAGGCAAGATAAGGTTTATTTAAAAGCCTTCAAAGTCTATTTTCTTTTTCCCATGCATCTGCAAATGTTTTCTTATTGAGGTTTCTACAATTTCCCTTCAAGCATTTCGGTAGTAAGTGATTGTCTTTTTATTTTTATTACACAATTGTAATAAAAATGAGAATAAGATGCAAGAATTAAATAGAAAATAGAGGTACAAAATGTGAGTGTATTGGACCACTCGAAAATACGAGGACCACCCATACTTTGTGAAGAAATGTACATGAAGGAAATCGAATGAGGGATATTTTCCCAAAGATTCGCTTTTGTTGGAAATTGTCATGATTTTGTCAAGTTGTTCCCAAACTTTCTCTATCCATTGCCAGTTAGAATAATGTCACAAAATCAAAAATTGAAATGAATCTCACTCGAAAGCGAGTTGTCACCACACTTTCATATTTGTCTAAAGCCTTTATCTCAATTTTTAATAGCTGATGCAAAGTAATTCTTCTATTTTATATCATTTTTCACTAGCACTTTAATCTGGCACTTATCACATCAACTGACTTATAATTAACTATCATTTGAAAAGATAACTAGTATTGATTTCAATTCCAAAAAATTCTCATCACAGTCTGATCATTACAATTTCAGTCTGTACAAAGGGTTCGAAATAGGATAGAGTTTAATGAATACTACATCTGGTTACTATAAATTGATATTATCATGATATTAAATCAGTAAACTTCTCTATAATACAAAACATCTCACATACATGAATATGCAGACAATGCAAATGGAATATAAAACATGAATACAATAAAACAATAAAAATGACCATAAATAAAATTGATCAAATATACTATTAACTATTATGAATGATTTAATATCCTTTCTTTCTGACGTCCTACCTTCCTATTGAGCTGAAAAGAATGAAGGAAGAAGTGAAAGTGATGAAGAGGGAAGCGCATGGAAGCGCGTAGACATCTTAAGAAAACACAATCCCAAAGAGGACAAACATTGCTCTTTAATGGAGCTCACAGATCAGTCAGGGTAAACCCAAAGCAATTGAAATAGAAAGGTGTCTTGTAGGAGTAAAAACGTAGGGAACTAATGTTACAATCTGTGATTAATTTATATCACTATTACCAATAATTTAGCCTAATATTTAATATATTTTTCCTACAGCTGATCGTAAAGTAGTTCTTTACGTACTGAAATCTAATTGTAAAATACCTCTTTACTGCTCCGCAAACGGTAAAGTACTTTACGCTCGCCAGCTGTTTTCTTTACGCTTCTGTTTTGATTTTGATGTCTTCTCATTGGTGGATCATGGAATCCGTGAGATTCACATAACCTCAAAAAAGTCGAACGCTAACCAAATCCGCGCACGGTCTGTGATGTTACAAACTACAAACTTTTATTGTGTTGGAATCCAGAACTGCAGTTGTAGGAAAAATATTGTATGTATTTCGCGCGTGAAGCTTCTTTATCGCTCTCGCAAAATAACTTCGCTCCGCTGTGCGTCGCGCAGTAAATGTTTTGGCTCGAGCGATAAAGTCGCGCTTCACGCTCTTAATACATAAATAACTATTATCATCGTCAAAACAACATTCATTTCCATCAATTAATTTTTTATTGTTCACTTTGAATTTATTTGTCAAAACTAACAAGATTCCATACTCTAGTGGGCTTTAATATTGTAGGTCAGACATTGACAAACAGCACTTGCTGACTCAGCAGGAAGCAGGATTGGTAATCGGGCAAGACGAAAATTTAGTTTCAGCGAAAGTCATCAACAGAACAAGAAGCGTAGACGTGTCGTGCGGCTTATGAAACGCTGTGTGACCGGGTCTGATGAAGGAAGAGTCGTGTCTCTCTCACTCTGCAGGGAAGGATGGGGCTGGGGCTAGATAGGCTTAGAAAGCTAGAAGGCGGCCTCATGTGCTTGCCAGCGAGAGCAGTCACAGCAAACGCTTATTCTGATTTGTGGCCTATTTATGTTGCCCGGTCTCTGTTGTGCGACAGTTGTTGTACTCCACTAATGTTTATCTCCGCAACAGCATACGTCCGCTGTAGAAGGATATGAGAAGGATAGGAAGGAGGAGAAGGATAAAGGAAGTAAGGACGTGATGAGAATGCCACCACCAAAGAAGCACAGGAACACAGAAGTGGCGCCCTACAATACTACATACAATACAGGCCGCTCTCTCACAAACAATCAGGAGCTCTCTAATTGTTATTCCAAAGTCAAAAAGAGACCCGGTAACGATAAAAATGATTAATACTGGCTCTGGCTAACGGCAGAGTCACATATGGCCCCAACTTACTTCGTCCCCTAAATTCATTAAGGCGCTTGATTACGCCTCGTATGCTCACATACATACACACACGCACACACACATGGTCTCCGCTACGCGCTCAGGATCTGAAAATTTATTTCCTTGCACAGATATGAATAAATTCGCGTAATGTTCAGCCGCAGAACACATGCTGTGAAGTATGTGTGTATGTGTTCTATGAATTTCGGGTATTGATGGTGTGGAGGCTGTTTAAGATGGAATTTCTGAGTGTATTCTGTTGAAATGTCCAAGAATATTTAAGGCTGGAGCAGAACTGGATGGTATTTGTTTGATGAAGTGAAGTTTGGACTTAAATGTTCACTCTAACTTTTCAACCATTATTGTTGTGGTTATCCATTTTTCGTGAACTGCAGTAGAACTATTCATATGTATTATCTTGCTGTGCACAACTGACCTTTTTGAGTCGCGGCGGACGCGTTTCGAACTATGTTGTTCTTCTTCGGCGCTTGGTTGCAGATTCAAACCAAGCGCCGAAGAAGAACAACATAGTTCGAAACGCGTCCGCCGCGACTCAAACAGGTCAGTTCTGCACAGCAAGATAATACATATGAATAGTTTTCAACCATGTTTTAAGAAGGAAAATGTAATTCTTAAAAATTAAATTTAAAAGAAAATTCTAGAATAGGGTGAAGTCTAGAGTGGAGTTAGAACCTAAATTTCAGTCTACTTTTCGACCATGTCAAGACAAAAAAAATGAATGTTTAGTCTATTGTTATACTTAAAAATGTAATGTATAAGAAAATTGAAGTCTAGAATAGGGTGGAAAGACATTTTTTTTAGATGAGGCGAAGTTTGGACCAAATGTCCACTATTGTAATCACCCACTTTAAGACAAGAAAAATATAAATAGAAATAATATAGATAATATAACTAGAAATCATCAAATAGTATAATATAGAAATAATCAAAATACTCTGTATTAATAATCAAAGCCCTATTCAAATGAAAAAAAGTATTGCACTAGTCTCAGTAGACTACGGTACTAAATCATTGTAGAAAATTTCATAGTATTTAGGGAATAGCACATAAATATTACTGCAAATAATAGTATATGGCTGGTATGTTTACTACATAGAACATCCTTATAATAAAACATAATTCCCACTCACAAAAAATTGTAAAAAATAATTCTTAATATTATTTATAATATTTATCAAACCGGAATAGCAAATAAATATGATAGCAAATAATATTATATATTTGATCTGTTTGATACACAAAGCATCATTATAATACAACATTACAAACAACTCCCTTACAAAACTATTGTATGGAATAATTTATTTCAATAGCATTCATATCAAATTAGACTGACTTAAAAGTGAAATTGATCTTCAAATAGGCTTACTGCTATTCATTATTATCAATATAGCATTTTTTACAAACAATTATCAACCGCATTCATCAAATTACTAGTTGAATGACAGGATGTAAGATAAATCTTCAAATACTATTTAAACGATTAATTTAATAACAACATTGTGTTTTCAACAGCATTATTCACTCAAATAACAATGTTTTCAACATTTTCCACACCAACCTCTTTTAAAACAAAGCTATACTATTCAATCACAGCTGTAAAACAGGTGTAAGTTTAGTGTAAATGAGGCAGATCGCATTCTAAAATCCACTTTCAACTTCTAGGCAGGAGACAACTTTATGAGATCCAATTTGGACGTTCTTATTTACTTTCAAGTTGGCGGGAATAATTTTCCTACTTTTCTCACTCTCTCTCATTGCTTCTGCCTAGGATTTCTTCTCTTTTCTTTCTCTCACACCCAAGATAGGTGGATGGAAATTGCATGACAGAGGTGTAAACTTTTAGCAGGTGGCTTCTGTTCAGTGTCGCGCGATCTACGAGTGGTTGTAAGGTTTTCTGGACATTTCGCCGGCTAAAATCTTCAATCAGCCGAAATAAGGGGTGGCGGGTTCCTCGGAAACTCTCCTTCTAGGGGTTGAAACCTCCGTCTGGTCTTGGTAAGACCATTTTACAGATGCGACAAGAAGTGGCACGGAAAAGCGGTAAGGTTTACTTTATTTGCGATCCAATTTTTATTAGCGTCGTATCTTCTAAGAGCGAACGCGAACAGTGGAGGAGGAGGAGAAGAAGAATAAGAATGAGAAGAAGGGACTAATTCTAGAGCAGCAATTAAAACCAACCCTCATCCCCTATCGGATTCAGAAGGCAGTTTTCCTCCCTTCTCTTCAATCCGATCTGTGTAGCTATTTATCCCCTCCCTCCCTGCTTTGTCCCACCTTTCTCAATCTTTTCCCTTCTTCCCCCACTCCACGTTCCACGTTACGCGTTATTTTATAATAACAATAAACTAGAGACGAACAGAAGACACTCTCGTTTCAATAAATTGCCGTCACCCTTCCCAAGCTAAAACGTGTCTTGTCTTCTCTGTTCTTTTTCTTTCTTTGTCTTGTCTAATGGACCACTGCGTAAGAGGAGGAAAAGGAATGGGGGGGATAACGATAAGGATGAGAGGTGGAGAAGTGTAGAAGAAGAAAAAGAATGATGAGGTTTGAGGATGAAGAGGATGAAAAGGAGGGGTGAAGAAGAGAAGAATGATAAGGAAGAGGAGGAGGAGAAGATGAGAAGGAAAATAAGGAGGAGGAGGAGATTAAGATAAGGAGGAAAAGACGAAAGCTTTCCCTTATCGTAACTGTCACACCCGAAAGTATTGGTCTTAAAATAGTCGAGGGAGGTTTGGACTCTGAAGAATGGTTATGGCAAGAAAACTTTTGGAAGATGGTCGAAATTTGATTTTGAGTTTGAACAGAGACAGAAGTTACGTGAAAATTGTCATTAAACATCATTCAGTTTTCGGATGAATTTATCAGGGGTCTGTTTATTTACAAAGTATCAACTTTCTTATTGCTGATGATACCCAAATGAGTCCGAGTCTTGTGCGTGGGTAATGAGGTGAATTATAACACATAGATGCCAGACGGATTCGAACCCACGACCGCTGAGACGAAAGCAAGCTGAAGTTGCGACGTCCCAACCAGCTACGCTAAGCAGCCCTCCACAACATATTGTATTAGTTCTTCTATCTTACGTTTCTACGTGTAATAGTTTCCTTCTCATAAGTATGTAGATTCTTAGAATTCTTGACTTTGATTTTCTAATGCATATTAAGATTAAGGTTACAATCAAAAGTGACAATAGAATTTCCGTATTAAGAATCCTAGATAAAAATTGAGTGATGAATTAAAAGTTGATTACTGAAAATAGAAATTGAGAATAATAAAACCGTGTAAATGCTACTATAAAATGGCTGATTGTATTTCATTTGCACTCTTTTTTTTAATGTATCCCCTTGAAAATCAGAATTATTTTAGCATTATCGATTGTAAAATTTATTTTATTCAAATATAAGCATTATCTATGGGAAATTATCATTTAACTACAGTCTAGTTTTGATATAGGATCTATTTACCAAGAAATTCTATAGCTTTTGGTTATAAGAAATGAAATTTCTGTATTCCATTCACAATAATTATGCAGTATTTTTTATTTGTTTTGTGTGGGAGGAATGCTTACAATATTCATGAGGTTGAATCGACTCAAGTAGTTATCTTCTATTGAGTGCCTGCGTTGCCTAGAATTTGCATAGCTTGTGGGTATTTTGGATCTTTCTGTAAAATACGGAAACCTTCAACACATAAAAAAGTTCACTTTTACTGGTATTTCATTGTTAACATGATTTAACAAAACTTTAAGAAAAAAGTTTGATTTCTTCTAAATGGCAAGTTGGGAAAACAGATTGGTCCAACATTCTCCAAAAACGGAACATTTTCGGTCTAATTTTACTGACTATCAATGAATTTTATAAAATGAACAGAGAAAATCGTTCAAACGAACATTGACTATCGAGCTTTTCATGCTCGAAGCTCGATAGCACAAGTAATCCTGTCAGATTCTGGTATGAATATCAACAACAAGAAATATTAGTGAAAGTTCAAACTATCCTGAATTCTAGGATACTACAACAGAATAGAAAAACTACTAGAAATATAACAACGTTAATCAATCTTTTTGAGGTTGTTTGACAAGGTTTATTATTGCAATCGACAAGAACATTTATTCTTTTCGAGTAAAACGTATAAGATTTAATGCAGTATGAAAATACAACACAAGAGTAATTGAACTACAAAATAATCTAATAAATAATTGTTAACAAGTTATCAAATGGAAATCATTGACTCGTTAACAAGTTATCAAATGAAAACGATTAAACATAGTATGTGAATAATATTAACCCAAAAAAGTAAAATTAAACCTGTATTCTACAACATGTGAATAAAACACCAGGTCTATGGATATTGACATATGAAAATTATTGAAATAACAATTCAAATCAATTATGTTGTATATAGATTTAACGAATTTCTTCAAAGGTCAGGGTCAGATTAAATTTTCTACTGTTATTAATGATTAAAATCCAATTAATTTATTTGCTTCATACAAAATAATGTAAACTTAAATTTCGTTAAATAGAATAAAATCCAATAATTGCAATAACCTATATTGATCAAAAATAATATTATCCAATGACAATTTTTTCAATGATTGTGATGGATCTTTCACTAATTAATTAAATTCATGTGATTTACCCTACACACGTTTAAATCAAGTTTAATTAAATATAATCAGCCAATAATTGGAATCAATACCTATATGGATCAAATATAATAATTCTATTAATTTTAAATCTACATATCCAACTTCTTTCCCCACCCATTCGGAATTATGTTGATTACTTAGGTTCCAAAAGAAGCCACGCCTCATAGCCCCAAACAGTGCGAGCACAAGAATAATATATTCCTACACCAGTCACACTCATAAACACACACACACACACACACACTCACCTGTATGTATATGTGGGTATAACTGCTTGGAATATTCAGCAGAATCCCACATTCCGTAGCCGCTCAAGTATTATTTCCAAGAGTGAGACTCGTTCGTTTTGAAATTTTCTTCGGTGTTTGTTGGTGGTTAGGGGGGGAGGGAAGTTTTGGTGGGAGGGTGTAGGGGGGTAACGAGGGGGGAATTATGCTGAAATGTGATCAGGCTGCCAGTTATAAATACCGAGAATTGCTTAGAACCGCGTAACCGAGCATTGCTACCAACTGTCTTGCAGTCAGCCCCCCTATTTCCCGTGTAATAGGTCCCTAAAGAACTGAACCCTTTTTGCGCTCTATTATTATATCATGCTCTGGACTCCCCGAGCCGACTTTGGCCAAATTATGACTGTCACCTTGGAGGTTAGTCGGAATTTAAAGTTTATATTCCGCGTCTGAAAATAGGGAAAGAAGTAACTGAGGGAGTGATCAAGTGAAAAGAGTGAGAGTAGTGAATTATGCTGAAAGAAGGAAAAAGTCTGGAGAAGAAAGAGAAGAGAGAAAGAAAGAGAAATAGAGAGAGAGATTAATTTATTGATTGTTTTTATTGATAACAAAAGCATACTACAATCATTGTGACAAGAAATATAAGAATGAGTATTATAATGAAGAGCAGAGAAAAAAATTTTTAAAGAAGAAATAAAAGTTGAATGTTTTTCTGGTTTTTAGTTGAGTTTAACACTGTACTATTAAGTCAAGTACAACCATATATAAAGTAGTAAGTAAAGCATAAAATAAACAAAAACAAAATTCCTGGATTTCTTGTTCCATGACGAACTGCGTTGTTAATATTAACTTTTCATGTGAAATTTAACGACATGCAGTCAAATATTTGTTAAGAATAAGTATAATAACTCACTTAAACTGGCCGAGTACTTTCGAATCTATGAGATCCATCATCAGAGCCTCTGATGATGGATCTCATAGATTCGAAAGTACTCGGCCAGTTTAAGTGAGTTATTATACTTATTCTTAACAAATATTTGACTGCATGTCGTTAAATTTCACATGAAAAGTTAATAAAACAAAAACAATTTATATCAGAATGAATAATTCGAAAAAATCAAAATAAAGGAATGAAATCACCACTTAATTGGATTGATGCAAAACGCTTATGCATAAAATTAACCCCAATGATGCAGGCGACAGATTTTACATGTGCATGTCATAACACAAAATTACATGAGAGATTTATACATGAGAGAGGGAGAGAGAGAGAAAGTGAGAGGAGATAAGCCTACATAAATATACAATTTATTGTCGATTTTCAAAAGACAATTTACTCAAAATACAATATTTTGTCAAAGACACAAAACTCAATTCAATTGACTTTAATTTGTGTAAAATATCAATGCCTGGTTTCTCAGTCGTTCAGTAAATCATTCAGTAGCTACTGATTTAATAGTAGTCCTAAGGCTTGTTTCACACATACGGGTAACCGGTGTCGTTTACCCAGCTGTAGCGACATTGTATCATATGGAGCGCTTCACACTTACCCGATTTTTGAAATCATTTTATGATACAATGTAACTATGCTGATACACGTCACTGGTTACTTGACTGTCCGGTACGTGTAAAACAAGCCTTAGGACCGCTATTAAACAAATAGCTACTGGATGTCATACAAAATCATACAAATCAAAATCATACAAAATGAGAAACTTGACAAGATTTTTTCAACTTTTTTATTTAACCGACCTGTTTTTTTTTATGTTTGTACATCAATCATTCGAACAATATTGAACCGATCTCGATGAATTTTTTTTTTAATGAAAGAGCATCGCTCAGCGGTGGTCCCATCCAGGTTTCGCAATGATCGGCCCAATACTTAGCCTAATATTAAACAAAAAGGAGCATTCTTCGATGTCTTCATTTCAATCAAGATTGAATAGGATAGTTCCACACATAACCGCCAATCGGATAACCGGTGTCGTTTACCAGGCTGATCATTGTATCATATGGAGCGCATTACATCTAGACGGTTTTCGAAATCATATGATGCAATGCAATTATGCCGGGTAAACGACATCGGTTACCCAAAGCTGGTTGAGTGTGAAACAAGCCTGTAATGTCCCGTTTTGACCAATCACGTGAACTTAATTTGAATCGAGAATAAGAAGAATATAATATTTCTGTCCATATGTTCATATGAAAATTGTAAATAATTCAGTTGATGTTATTGAGTCATAGGTATTAGTTATCATTTAGTAATTGATGTTGAGGTTATTTAGTTTCAATCATAAGTTGGAGAATTTGGAAAAGCAGCTGATCGCAGAAGTATTTATAGTTTTGCTGCTGTGATGGATTAAGAATATTTATTCGCCATTAAATACATGTGCATACAATAGGCTATTTTGAGGTTATGTTTAATGATCCTTTTTTAATAGCTCAAAGTTCATATTTTTTATATTAAAAAAATATATATGACTAATATCACGAAAAATATCGTACATAACAAGTCCGGGAAGATGTTTACCATACTCGTATGATAATACCGCACTCAACTTCATCTCTTGCGTTAACTTATCATATTTTCAGTAAACACAATTTTCCACACTTGTAACTTAATATAGGCCTACTATTCAATTGTAGGTATATTCTGAAAGGGGCCACACCACATCAAAATGAATCAAAAGCCATTTCACTTTTAAGAAGCCTTTCGCTATTATAATTTTCCTAAATACATACAATATATTCCACATTAAATAAAACGTTGTAGAATTATTTTCCTTAGTTTATCTTTTCTTATAAGTGGATTTTTAGGTACTTAAGTTTGGATGTTATAAATTAATTATTGGCTTGCTAATTTGATAAATATTTCATAATGTAGGCTTTAAGAAATTTCTCATGTTTTCAAAGTTTGAAAATTCAACTAAAAAGCTTAAAATAAAACATATTTTAAAACAAAAAAAGAAACCGACTTCAGTGAAATGATAAAATACTCACATGCTAAAAGTTTTAAATAAAGTATTTACTTTAAACCGAGAAAATTTTAAATTTCATACAAGTAATCTTTTGAAGTCGGCGCCAAATTTCCCATAAACTTCTAAAATATAACAGAAATACTCTGATGACGAAATAATTGAACAATCTAATATCAAAACTGACACTGTATTTCAGTGAAAGTGAGTGTAAATCACATATTTAATTGAAATACAGTGTTAGTTTTTATATTAGATAGAATTTTTTATCAACTTCATAAAATATTTGGCGCCTACTTCAAAAGATTACTTGTATGGAATTTAAAATTTTCTCGGTTTAAAGTAAATACTTTATTTTAAACTTTTTAGTGCGTGAGTATTTTATCATTTCACGGAAGTCGGTTTCTTTTTTTGTTTTAAAATATGTTTTATTGATTAATAAATTAAAGAAAATACAACAGTTTACAGCTAATTGAGACCAATGATATTTTATAAAAATGAACACTGATTTTTCCTACTGTTGATTCTACAAGAGTATGAGATTTTTCAAGTTGAATTGATTATTTTTTCAAGTTAAATCAATACATATATACAGGGTGTTTCGGAACTCTCTACCAATACTTCTAGGCAGTGTTTCTGGATCACTAACAAAAGTAAATATCGTAATAAAAATTTTCTAAAATCCCCAGTTACTCATACAGCCGCCATTTTGTTTTTTTACACATTATTTTTTATTCGAACACCATTGAACATATAATTTTGAAATTTTGCATACAAATTTATAACAATTTTTAAAAAATTAATCAACATTTTCCGACATCAAAAAACAAAATGGCGGCCGATTAAAATCTTTGAACAGGATTAAATTATTAATGGCTAATGGTATCAAAATTTAACTGGAATAACCTTTTTTGGATATTTCTATTGCAAATCTAACGATACCTCACTTTTCAAGATTGGCCAAGAATTAACAGAGATATGCGACTTTTTAGGGTGTGTGGTGGTTGGAAGCGGGTTGCAGTTTTACGAACAAACATGGAATAACTTACAAACAAAGAAAAAAATTAAAGTTTATTTACCATAGATAATTACAAAGAATAAATAACCATGAGAATGAAAGCCTTGCAATGACAGTTTAAAGAACTGCAACCCGCTTCCAACCACCGCACACCCTAAAAAGTAGCATATCTCTGTTAATTGTTGGCCAATCTTGAAAAATGAGGTATCGTTAGATTTGCAATAAAAATATCCAAAAAAGGTTATTTCAGTTAAATTTTGATACCATTAGCCATTAATAATTTAATCCTGTTCAAAGATTTTAATCGGTCGCCATTTTGTTTTTTGATGTCGGAAAATTTTGATTAATTTTTTTCAGATTGTATTAATTGTTGTAAAGCTGTATGCAAAATTTCAAAATTACACGTTCAATGGTGTTTGAATAAAAAAATAATGTGTGAAAAAAACAAAATGGCGGCTGTGTGTGTGTAACTAGGGACTTTAGAAAATTTTTATTATGATAATTACTCTTGTTAGTGGCCCAGAAACACTACCGAAAAGGATTGGTAGAGAGTTCCGAGACACTCTGTATATGACATGATATATTAATAGTATTATGCAGTAAAATTCATAGAAATAATTGTTGGTTGAGTAAGGCATAAAGTAATCTACGTAGGTTTTAAAATTATTTTAGAATAAAAATAAAGTTTATGAACTAACAAATTTTTCATTTTAGAATAAAAATATAGTTTATGAAGTAACAAATTTTTAATTTTAGAATAAAACTATAGTTTATCGAGTAACAAATTTTTCATTGTGTGAATTTCATTGGTTGAGATTTTTGATTCGAAGAGGGTGGCGGTTTGTCTGACAGACTCCATGAGATCCATGATATTTTATCAAAACTTGAGATTCCCAGGAGAGTCATATCTTCTTAATTTTTCTTCTTTTCTGGCTAAGCCTATGCATTAATTTGCAACATGTAACAATAAATTCACTCAAAATTATTATATTCTTGATAGAAATTATCAGACTAATGGGATTATTATTCTGGAAGATCAAATCAACACCTAAGAACCTCCTAATTACTCAAGAGTCATATCTTCTTAATTTCTTTTTTTTTCTGGCTGCATCTATGCATTTGCAACAAGCAACAATAAATTCACTCAAAAGTATATTCTTGATAGAAATCAACAGATAATACTGGGATTATTCTGATTAGTAATGGGATTATTTTGTTGTGGGAAATCATATCAATACCTATAAGAACCTCCTAATTACTCCATTGTAAACTAACCAGGAAATAACTCTTGAAATCATTTGATTGGACTAGCACTCTTTCACAATTGAGAGCGACTCGTCTATCCAGCAATGACTCACCCAGGACAGATCGAGTCATCCGTTCTATCACCGGGTGGAACAAAGATTGAAAAGGTTTTGGACATTGCTGGCTGCCATAATCAAAGTGCACTAGCCTTCAAGTCGCCAAAGCAAACCTCCCGCACAGAGGTTCCTCCCTTCACCCCTCAGTCAGACTAGAAGACCGACTCTCGCTAGCAGGTCTCAGGTGAGCAAGTTAACGTAGATTGCTAGACACTGCTCTGCTCTGCCCTATCTAGGCGTATGGAAGGGCAAACAGCAATCACCGGGAACGTTGTGAATGCCACTCTTATGGCGATTGCTCTACTCCCTTCACCACTTCTTATTCCGTTTTCTTTTTTCATCCACTTCTTCTCCCTCTCGTTCTCCTCCTCCTCTTCCTGCTCCTCCTTCTCCCCCTCCTACTCCCACTGCTCCTCCTCATTCTTCTTCTCATCCTTCTCCGTCTTCTTCTTATTCATCATCACCTTCTTCTTTTCCTTCTTCTTCTTCATCTTTTTCTTCTTCTTCTCTTCTTTTTCTTCTTCACTTTCTCCTTCTCCTTCTCCTCCTCCTCCACCTCCTCCTCTCCCTCCTCCTCCTCCTTCTCCTCCACCTTCTCCTCCTCATCCTCCTTCTCCACCTCCTCCTTCTCCACCTCCTCCTCCTCCTTTTACTCCCACTACTCCTTCTTCTTCTTCTTCTTTTTATTCATCGGCGCCTTCTTCTTCTTCTTATTCATCGTCGCCTTCTTCTTCTTCTTCTTCTTCTTTTCCTCCTCCTTCTTCCTCTTCTTCTTCTGCTTTATATTTTTTCTACTTATTCTTGTTCTATTCCCCGCACCTCCTCCTCCTCCTTCTTCTTCTTCTCCTTCTTCGTCGTCTTCTTCTACTTCCTTTTATTCATCGTCGCCTTCTTCTTCTTCTTTTTATTCTTCTCCTACTCCTTCTTCTTCTACTTCTTCGTTTTCTTCTTTACCTCTTCACTTTCTCCTCCTCATCCTCCTCCTCCTTCTCCTTCTCCTTCTCCACCTCCTACTCCTACTCCTCCTCCTCTTCCTCCTGCTCCTCCTCCTCCTCTCCTCCTTCTCCTCTTCTTCTCCTCCTCCTTCTTCTTCTTCTTTCTCCTCCTTCTACGTCGTCGTCGTCTTCTTCTTCTTTATTCTTCTTCTTCTTCTTCTTCTTCTACTCCTTCTTCTTCTTTTTTCTTCTCCTTCTTCTTCTACTCCTTCTCCTACTCTTCCTCCTCAACCTCCTACTGCTCCTCCTTCTTCCTCCTCCTCCTCTTCTTCTTCTTTTAGACTCCATTTCTCTCTACCCTCTTTCGCACTGTACTAGTCAGTTGTTGCTTCTCTTCTTCTATGTATTTTCATGTCCTGATTCTTAACCTCCTTACTTCAATTTCCTTTTTCTGCTTCTTTATTTCCTTAATCCCTCTTCACCTCTTCTTCCTTCTTTATTTTCTTTCTCTCCCTTTTCTTCTGTTTGTTCTGCTCCTTTTTTAATCAATTTCTCTTAATCCTCTTTTGCTTCTTCCCTCCC
>OX418221.1:47992889-48043128 GCA_948455865.1 Conomelus anceps
GAGACTTTTTTTCAAGGCTCTTTACAGACAAATTGTGTGACTGTTTGATACCTATCTTAGCCTGTAACCATTAGATATTAGAACATTCACACTTCCCGGTATTGAAATCCCAATCCCTGGTGACGACTGTTCATTTTATTGTGCCACCACTTAACACTTACTGTTTGATCATCGCTTCCCCGCACGCGCAGGGTCAGACAGCACACCGCTTCTAATCCGCTGTATCTTTGTTGAGACAACGCGCTTTGAGCGTTAATTTACGGTTCGAAATCTGAAGAGCAAACAGGCCCTTGAAGGGTGTGTCCTCCAGTAAGGGTCATAAGGGATTCACTTCCGGACAACTCTGGCATGGTTGGCAATAATTCTGTTCTCACACGGGTTGGCGTTTCACTTAAGTCCTGTCTCGCCGTTCTTAACTAACTTGGTGCTAATCTCCACACATAGTCACTTTCAACTGAACAGAACAACTACTGTTTCCCATCGGCTGCATGGGATTATTTGGGACGGTCTGTTGGTTTCTGTCGCAGGTGTTTTTGTTGTTCAGTCTCTATCATTATTGTGTGCAGCCTCTATTGAAAGACATAAGTTCAATTTAATTCTAATTGAATTTATTTCCAAAACACAAATTAAAAGCTACCACACAGAAAGAAAATAATTTAACACTCCTTTTACTACTGTAACCCAACAATCCTACAATTTCAAATAGATCAACATTTTCCAACAATAAATTAATTCTACACCGGCAAGCAATTTGCTATTAAAAACTAATCTACACCATGTAACCATTATAATCAACGGGTTATACCGTTCATATTGAAAATATCCTATGAATAGATAGAATAGATAGCAATAATTCGCATAAGTACAGAAAAAAGAACAATTATTGTGTAAACTGAAATGTGTTGTTATATAAATAAATAATCAGCAGAAATCCATCTTGACAAAGAATGAAGTTAAGCTACCAATTTTAAAGGGGAAATTGTAATTTTTATTATTGAAGTGATGAAAACCTTATAATTGGTTTGATTTAAACATGAACATCTGATGGTTTGATATCACACTTCATGACCATAAATTAATATTCGTTAGATAAAGCTCTTTCAGGTTTATTTTTATCCAACTTCTTACAATAGAAAAATTAACAAAATATCGAAGATTAAAATTAATTTAAGTAGGAGATTGAATATATTTAAATGGAGATAATGCAAGGATACTTGATGTAATAAGTAGCCTTCCAGTATTAAACAAATTAATTATAGTGGAAGAGTGAATATCATGAGTGCTATAAATGATGCATATTGTTCAGTGTTCACCCAAAAAATATATTTTCAACAAACTATATAGAATTTGTGAGGTTTTCCATGATGAAATACTTAATGAACAATCTAATATTAAAATTGACACTGTATTTCACTTTTATATATTGTTTTACTCACTTATATTGGAGATGCTTGACGAAGGCTGACGAAGCTTCTTTTCAGAAGTGAAATGCATCTCCAACATAAGTGAGTATAACAATATGGAATGCTATATGCGTATAAACATGTATGGTAGAGTAAAAATGGAGTCTGATTGGAATAAAATATGAGTAAAATATTATTTTAGAAGTCAATTTTACCATGACTTCGAATTTGAATTCGTATTGATAATATTATTCTTCAACTTATTTTAACCAATAAATTTTAAAATTTGAGTAGATGAAGCGCCTTGGTTTCTAAGTTTTTGTTAAAGAAGCGAAAACTTTGTATTTGAGTTGACATTCCAAGTTTCCATGCTTCATTTCTTAGGGTGTGCGGTGGTTGAGAACGGGTTGCAGTTTTCCGCTTCCAACCACCGCTCACCCTAAAAAGTAGCACATCTCTGTTAATTGTGGGTCAATCTTGGAAAATGAAGTATCGTTGAATTTGCAATAAAATTATCTAAAAAAAGTTATTCAAGTCAAATTTTGATATCATCAGCCATTATTAATTTAATCTTGTTCAAAGATTTTAAATGGCCGCCATTTTGATTTTTGATGTCGGAAAACTTTGATTAATTTTTTTTAGATTGTTTTAATTGTTATAAAGCTGTATGCAAAATTTCAAAATTATACATTGAGAGGTGTACAAATAAAAGTATAATGAGTGAAAAAAAAACAAAATGGCGGCTGTGTGAGTAACTGGGGATTTTAGACAAATTTATTTATGATATTTACTTTTGTTAGTGGTCCAGCAACACTGCCTAGAAGTATGGGTAGAGAGTTCCGAAACAACCTGTATATGAGAACTAAGTAAGGAATGCATAAATTTGGACCTTGTAACCAAGGGAATTCATCAAGATTCAACACAGAGGTCCGAGTGGAATCTAGGAAAACACCCGAGATGATGTGAGATAATTTACAAGTCTCACAAAATGTCCCATTTTTCTCAATTACGCAGTTGGTCAAAAATTAACAGAAACTGTGTATTATAAGACAGCTATTTACAGTCTACTGCATTACAACAACTTTCTTAACTTCCACATACATTTCTCTTCATCAAGGTGTAGAAAAAAAGAAAAATTTATTTACTTATAAACAATGCAGTAACCAAGGTGACAAACTGTACTTTTAATTATGCATCCTCTAGATATCATAATTTTGATTAATAATACATTATGGGGAACTTGATTTCTCAACTTTTATATACATTATTCTTCATCATAAAGTAACTGCTTAGAATTTTGAAAGTGAATTCGAATCACATAGTAACTTATTCATATGACTTAGTGAACCGACTCAATTCATAGGGGATGCTATGTTTTAACGCATCTTTGTTATTTCTAGCATCTACCTTCTTCTTTTAAAACGCACCTCGGGAAGTCTTTCTTCTCTTTCAATTCTCCATAAAACATTCATTCTTCCACTCAAAAAAATTATTCTTGCTCAACCACACTTTTCCCCTTTTCATGTAATTTTTCTTTGTTCCTTCCCATATCTGTAATCACTCATTGTAGGGTGAGTGTAAGATAGGGCTATTTTGCCCTAACTCCGCCCTTTTGTGTAAATGCATCACCTTGATATTACAATTAATTTATTATGCAAATATTCTTATTAATGTCAGTAATCTAACTTACAAAACAGTGTAATAGTAACGTATCGTCTTGCATCTATTTTTTATCTATCTTCCATGAATTTAGGTGATGTCATTCATTGTAAGGTAATAGTCGGAAGTCATATGAATTGCACTTTTACTCAAATAAAGCTATCTGATCTGAATCTAAATGATTCCTTTTCTTCTACCACAAAATCTCACTTTTCCCCCTTTATACCTTCCTTGCTTCACTCCTTTTTGCCTCCATCAATGTCAAATATGTAAAAGTAGAGAAACACGTCAAAACAATTTCCTCTATGAGTTTTCCAATAAGGAAGTCCATCCACTTAGTCGTCCACGTGTGACAGATTTTATAATACATGTAACGAGGCCAAGTAAATCAGGTAATGCTTTTACAAGACAACGACATAAGAGGACATGACGTTAGGTGACCAGCAGTGGATTTGAGTGGCGGTGGAGGGTGGGTGGTAGTGAAGACTTGATAAAGAGAAAGGGTTTGCTGGGAAGTAGTTATGGAAAGGGGGGTTGACGTTTTACAAAACGGCTAAGAACATTGATTGAATTTCGGGTGGTCTCCAACACCTGTCACCGGGCATGACAGCAGACGCGAGCGACAATCGAATTACAACATGTCTGTTGGGGACTTTGAGCGTAGGCCAGCAGCGCTCCTGACGGCAATCTTATTAACTAACGACCATTAGTGTCCACTCGGGTCCAGTGCGATGCCCCCTTAAACGCCTTCAATGAAGGGTCCAGAGATGCAGCAGGTAGGAGACAAGCAGTCCCTTCCTTCCATCATAGGACACCACCTTCTTCCTGGCTGACACTTTTGCCTGCATTACGTGTGCAGAGAAAGGGTTGTGGGGTGGGGTTGTTGAGAAGAGAAGGGTTGGGCTGGAAAGGTGGGAAGGAAGGGATGAGGGGGACAAACTTTGTCAAGAATTGAGGGGAGGGATGAAGGAGAAGAATTAAGTAAGGGCCGGAGAAGTAAGCGGACAAGAACGGTAGGGAAGGAGGGAGTCTGGGGTAGAATGATGGTGGTGAAGTGGGAGGGGATGTTTGGACAAGATAACTTGTCCAGTGATAGTGTTAGGGAGAAAAGTAGTTTGATGAAAAAAGAGGAAGAAGTAGTTTAATGAAGAGAGGGAAAGAGGTTTATGGATAAAGAAAGGGTGAGAAGTAGTTCAATAAGTAGAGAAAAAAAATAATTGATAAAGAAAGGGTTAGAAGTAGGATAGAATAGAATAGAGTAGAGTAAAATAAAATAGAATAGAGTAGAATAAAGTAGAGTAGAATAGAATAGGAATAGAGTAGAGTAGAGTAGAGTAGAGTAGAGTAGAATAGAGTAGAGTGGAATAGGAATAGAGAAGAGTAGACCGACTGCCTTTATTTTTTGCCCAGAAGGGCGAAGTTAGGGTGCAGCCGGCCCTCTCTTACACTTAAGCCTCCAATACAATACTAAATTACTAAGCCGCGAGCCGTAGCAGGTAACTGTTCAATCAGATAGATATAAGCCGCGTTCTCATAGGACCTGTTTGTAATGGTGACCGATTAGATTGGCCAGCAAAAAAGACACTGTTCTTTGCTGTAAAATCACTTCCCGGTGATTGGGACCCCACCTAAAACTGTAGGTCCAACTCATCAATCACCATCATCCAACTCATTACCCACACACAGGTCTAAGACCTATGTGGGCTTCATCCTCCAAAAAATACTACAAATTAAAAAATCATTAAGAAGAGAGAAAAAAGTAAAACATCCAATTTATACTGAAAAAGTAATCCAACAAAGAAGATACAAGGGGAAAAAACTATTGGACTTGATAGTGAGAATATAAGAAAACATAGCAGTAAGAATCAAAATAAAAACTACAAATATTAGAAATCATAATCAATAATAATTAAAAGTAATAAATAATAATTAATTTTAATTATGCTAATGGCAAAAAAGAACAAAAAAGTGATAAATAAAAGAGATAATTTAAACCGAACAAAGCAATCTAACAATGAGATGGGATAGTAGTTGTAGTAGATTTGAATAGTAGATGGAAAAGTAGTTGTATAAAAAGAGGAAAATGAGTAGTTGATAAAGGAAGGGATAGAAATCGTTAGATGAAGAAATAAGAAGAGAGTAGTTGGTAAAAGAGAGGGAAAGAAGATATGAAAAGGAAAAGAGTTGTTTGATACAGGAAAGGAAAGAAGAAATTCGATAGAGAAAAGGGAGTAAGTAGTTGGATGGAGAGAGGTGAAGAAGTAGTTGATAAAGAAATGGTTAGAAAAGGATGGATAAAGAAAAATAAGGAAGTAGTAGGCGTGGAGGGGGTTTGAACTTGGATTTGAACGGTAATTGACGTTAGGTGGAAATAGTGCATCTCCACGCTTTCTATCAAGTCATGTTAAATCAATTGAATGAGTTTTCAGGTCACGTATAGGTTGACAGTTTAAAGTACAGGCTGATTCCAGAAAGGAGTTAGAAATTTCAATTTACAATCAAGAAGTGGGGCAAGGAGCTGGTCAATAAGGTGGGGACAACGAACAATTAGCATGTTCAACAGTAAAACGCACATGATTTTATGAAGAAATGATGAACATATATAAATGTACAATAAAGATATGAAAAAATCACTTAAAAAGTTAAAAAATGGCAAAAATCCCCAAAAAAAATTCACAAATTGTCTAAAAAGAATGTTTTTTCAAGTTTGAAGTGAAACTGTAATTTCACTTTCTTTTAAGAAGTTATTTTATATAAAAAAGACTAAATGGAACTTGGGCCTTTTGCACTATAACCCCGCATTTAAAAGAAATTTTTTAGATATTCAAAAAAATATTTACAAATTGTATAAAAAGAACGTATTTTCAAGTTTGAAGTGAAACTGTAATTTCACTTCCTTTTAAGAGGTTATTGTATATCAAAAAGACTAAATGGAACTTTGGTATTTTGCATTATAAACCCGCATTTCTTAAAAAGTGTCATTGAACAGTAGATTACTAACCTAACCTTACCTAACCTAACCTAATCGGGTCTTAGATTTGGTTAGGTTAGGTTAGAAATCTACTGTTTAATGACAATTTTTAAGATTGTTGTGCAAAAGGCAATTTTTAAGGTTGTGCAAAAGGCCCAAGTTCCATTTAGTCTTTTTGATATAAAATGACTTCTTAAAAGGATGTGAAATTACAGTTTTAATTCAAACTTGAAAAAACGTTCTTTATATAAAATTTGGGAATATTTTTTTGTATATCTCAAAAATTACTGTAATTACCAACCTCTTGTAGTGTTTAGTCCCAGGATCAGGCCTTTGCTGGAAGTGTTTCTGTATGTGGGCTTAGATAGTAATTTCGCTGGCTTGTCAGCTAGTAAACCAGCCCAGTGTAATCAAGACTTCAATTTATACACATATTTCCAAAACCACCTCCATTTTCTCCTACGAAACTTGTAGACTTCAATTTTATAAATAAAATTTCGAATTACCCATTTACCAGAAAATATATTATCAAAGTTCAGAATTGTATAAAAACCACAAAGACTTAATAACTGTGCAAAATCAATGTGTTTCTACCAATAAACCGAATTTCATGAATTTTGGGTGTGATTTTGGCTATTAGACTTTTTTTAGAATGAAATAGTCTTTAAGGTTTGTCAAAAACACTTGAAGACTATGATTTTACAATAATTAGCAAAGTTAATTCACTTTAAACTTGAAACGTTCATCTTGGACAATTTGTGAATATTTTGTTGAAGTTTTTAAATAATTACTTTAGCTACCAAATTTAAACTTTATCTTCTATTTGATTTTTCAGCTATTTTACATGGAACCTGACCAAATTACAAGTAAATGAAGGAGCTACGAAAAATTCTGTATGAGTAAATTGATGGGTCTAACTGCCAACTTCAGTCATTTTTATTCATGTGATGAAGCGTTTCCGGATCTATGTTTATACGAACGTTTCTCATTATTTTGGTGAGTACAACAAGCTCACTAAGTATTGGTTACTCTATGCAAGATTTAATAAGGTTTTTAACTGAAAACAAAACATACACATGGTAGATGTATAATGTTACTCATTTAAATTCAAATTTTATTTACACTTCACAAGAATACACAATAAGAGAACACACTAATATTTCAATAGCTCCAACAAAACCTTGGGAAAGAATACTTAACTGAAAAGACACAAACTTGATATAAAAAATAAATAAGATAAAAGAATTAATAAAGAATAGGTAAAGGATAAAATAATATACACAAAGAAGACAGCTTCAATGTTCACAAAACTTGTTTGTCTGGAAAAGAACACTAAACTAAAAAGAAACAGACTTGAGAAATAAATAAAATAAAAGAATAAATATAAGTTAAAATACAGAAAGTAAGGAATTACTTGAATCTAAAATTTTTTGTAAACCTTTAAAAACTCACAGAGAATGAATGCTACGCTTACTGGCCTATAACTTATGGCATAATATTATTGACGGATAAAAATGAATAAGTTAATAAAATACTAAGTTCTTAATACTTTTTTTTCCACATCGTCCTTTTGAACAAGGTTACCATTGACTAATTTGCAAAATGGTGTCTTATGCCCACTTATCTTAATATCATTAGGAAGCAGATTGAAAAACATTAGCGTATGAGATTTTTAGATTAGGCCCAGGTAGAATCATATAAGCTGGTTTTTTGGACCTCTAAGGGCATCATTCAGCTCCATCTTATCACTTCTATCAAAGAACAATTTCATTGTTTCGTACATATGAAGGTTCCTAATGTGAGCGATTTCTCAATTCTTTGAAAACTGGTGCGAATGTGCACTGAGATATCTGAAGGACATTATCCGTACAGATGCCTTTTACAGAATAATTCAGCTATAGGTGGCGAGACACGAGAATGATAATTAATATGTATATATATGATGGTCAATGCCATTCTCATGGCAAGCCACCTATAATAGATATCTCTATTATTATAATTTTTTTTAAGTCTGTTATCCTCATCTGTATAATTTTTTATGAATAAGCAATGTCCCTGTTACAAATGTATGCAATGTTATTTTGAAATGTTTTAATTGAAATAATATTGCCTACTAATACGGAGGGTTTATAAGGCGCTTAGGAAGGTTGAATCCATGCTGAAGAGTATGCAGATCTTGACTGTGATAATCTTGTTGCCGTTGACGAGAGCGCGCTACACTTTAGGCTTTTCCAATTTTACACGAAAGATTTCCGCGCCGATCAAAATCGCTGCCGAAGCTTGACGTACGTTAATTACGTTACGTTATTAACGTTAGTTGAGCCGGAGCCGCTACCCACGTTACATGCGTACATGCCTACACAAACAGTTGATGATATGTGAAGTGAACTTAACAGGACAGCAGAGGCTTGACTATGTTAGGATAATGATGATAATGGATGATGACGTTGTGATGGGATCAGAGGACAAGAAAGAGCAAGAGAAAGGGTATAAGAAGGAGAGAGGGACATAGTGAGCGAGAGAGTGGAGAGTGTGAGGGAGGGAAGAAGTATGAGTGATTCAGTGTGTGGACGAGAGGGCTCGAGCGAGGGAGCACGAGTAAGAGTCTGAGTGGGTAAGAGTAAGAGTGAGAGAGAGTGAGTGATTGAGCGTGCGAGTGAGTGAGTGAGGGTGACAGAGAGCATGAGAGAGATAGAATGAGGGCTTGAGCTTGGGAGTACGAGTGAGTTGGGTCGGGTAAGAGGGTAAAAGAGAGAGAGTGAGTAAAGAGTTGTGAGTGAGAGGGTATGAGAGTGC
Organism: Conomelus anceps; assembly: GCA_948455865.1. Classification (NCBI taxonomy): domain Eukaryota; kingdom Metazoa; phylum Arthropoda; class Insecta; order Hemiptera; family Delphacidae; genus Conomelus; species Conomelus anceps. The sequence continues at coordinate 48,001,719 of OX418221.1, forward strand.
GTGTGGAAGAGAGTAAGAGACAGTGCGAGAAAGGAAGCATGTTTCAGAGATACTAGCTGCATGAATATGTAAATGAGAGGTGAGTACACACGTGCTCAACTTCAAAAGACGTGGCGTCAACGTGTGACGGGGATTCTGGGAAGTTCAGATTTGATTGAATCAATCTGAGAGAGATGTAATCGTGTGAGAGTAATAATCAGTTATGTCGTGTAGGGAGTAAATTGATTATGATCTATGTATAGTGTGAGTTAAATACAGTAGTTTCTCTCAAATTCTTTTGGGGGAGGAATATTAACTATCAACTTACTAAAAAAAGTATTGTGGGTAGGCTTACCATTTCTCCGGGATTAGCCCGGTAATTCCGGGATTCATGTGTGTCTCCGGGAAAAAATCCGGGATTGATTTATCTCCGAGAATTTTAGTAGAGATGGTGAAACAGGGAATTTTTTTATAAAAATGTCTATATTGCTATGTTTTTTCATAAAGTTAAAATGTAAGTTCGCTAGCATTGTTAATATACATGCTGGAGCCTACTCAAGACGGCTGGGATTCAATCTCAATTTAATTGGTGTTGGTTTCTGTTCACATAAAACTTGGCAACAGTACTCTATACTATATTTTAATTTGTTAGGTGTAATGTAGCTGTGTTTCTGCTGAAGACTGAAAAGACACCTACCAGCCAGCAGACAGTGCTCAGTAGTTTGTTGACGACAGTCGTGTGCTTTCTTACTTGGTGTTTTAGTTTTTTTGCTTGGTCTTATAATGGGTCTAAGAAGAAAATATACGTGTACAATTACTGGCAACTACGTGTATATTACAACTACATTAAACTTACATTACAACTAAACTCTTTTTTCTTTTTTTTTATCAATTTATCATTCTCAGAACAATACAAATTCACTTTTCGCAAAATCACAATTACAAATTCAATTACAATATTTACATAAAGAAAATAAAAAATAACTAATTGGTTAAAACAAAGTATTTACAAATTGTAACAATAAAAGCAGGAGCGATCCCAGCTTTGGGAGTTTGGGTGCTCAGAAATGTTATTTTGCTGATCTCCGGTTTTGGAGGGGGTCTTGAACACAATTACCCCTCCCTCCTTGGACCGAACTTGAATAAAAGACATTGCTGAATTTTAAATTACAAACGATGGATTCAAGGTGACCACAGAACAGCAAGTCAAATTTCTAGCAATATCCATTATAAAATTTAAAAAAATTAGATATAAAATGTAGTCAACAAGTAAACGTATTTCTATCTGGTGGAAAGATACAGGCATGCAGTACAAAAGCAAAAAGACACTGTTCTCTGCTGTGAAATCACAGTGGTTTGGAACTTACCCAAAACTGTAGGTCCAACTCATCAATCACCATCATCCAACTTATTACCCAGTAGTCTCAGACCTACGTGGGCTTGATCTTCAGCAGAAAAAAGTATTATTTTGTATTGAGTCAATGGTACTTATTCGTACCTGCAGCTGCTAAAAACGTTTCCCAGTCTGTAAATAATTTATAATGTAACAAGAATAGACAGCACAAATTTTCAAATTTTAGCTGTCAATGGGATCCTTATCAAAATTTTAGTGATCAACTAATTCTTGCTTGTTTTGTTCACTTTTAATTGTAATTGGTTAGCTCCGCCCATCGTTACAAGTGGGTGTGGCAGGTCTCAGTAGACAGCCAATCACAGTCTTGCCTGTCTCTGATAGAATGAGCTATGCATCAGTTTTGTCAGCCGTTAAGCATCTAATTTAGGGTATTATTCTAGCAGTTAGACATCAGTTCTAGTTTGATTGAGAATGATTATAAATGTTAGTTTAGTTTCTTTAATAATGGCTTTCATGGATTTAAATGGATTTTCCATCGGGGGATTTGATACTGTATTTTCTTTTACTTTCATGTTTTTTTTTGAGGATGAAGGCCACATAGGTCTGAGACCTGTGCGTGGGTAATGAGTTGGATGATGGTGATTGATGAGTTGGACCTACAGTTTTAGTATTTATCACTCAATTTGTCAAAACTTTATTGCTTGATTTGTTCACTCGACTTTCATTGGTTGGCTCTGCCCTAGCTCCGCCCATTGTTACAAGTGGGCAAGACAGGTCTCAATAGACAACCAATCACAGCGTAGCATAGGCTATTTTGTGTCTCTGGTATAAATTAGGCTGTTGAAAAATGAATAATGTTTTCTAAATTATACTGCTAGAATTATAATGTCTCATCAATAATGATTGAAAATCATAGTTTTGTTTGATTGAGGAAGGCGTTGGTTAACTTCTGAAACTAGTAGGCTCCACTTAGTTTTTTTATAAAAGAGGTGGTTCATTATAGATTTTTATTCTATTTTATAATTAATCAGGTTCTGACAACATCAACTCCGATTCTATAAATTGAATCACTGAAGAATTTATTTCTTGTCGGGAATGGCTTTTCGTTTCTATAGTTTTTGCCAATCCGCCATCTTGGATCGGTCGTTACCCGCAATTACCCTCCTCCAACGATCTAATTTCGTCTTAAACGCATTCAGAAGCGTGCTTAAAACGTGTTGCCCGGGATCTCGGCAGATGCCGACAATTGACTATTAGAGACAATGAACGACAACGCTTATTAAACTATTAGAGGCTGTCGTAACCGACTTGAATCACCCAATCACCGATTATTCCGTGTCTCATTAGCTTGCTGCGTGTGATTTGTTCGGTACTCTGGCCGGGTTCACACTGGGAACGATCGTGCAAGTCAAGAGCTTTAGAAGGCTTTGAGCAGTATGCGTCTTGCCACAGGACACTTGGGCCGGGTTCACACATCGATAATCGCTTTAGAAAAGTCAGAAAGCGTTGATACGGTTGGTATAAGCAGCATGCGTCTTGCCACGCCAGAGGAATGTGTCAAGCTGTAGCATGTGTGAAAGGTCCCATGACTTAGTGTGGCATGAATCATGCTACTCTAAAGATTTTGTGCCTTCAACGTATGTCACGCGCAAATTATATAAAAAATAATTCGATAGTAATAATGATAGTATCTCCTGGCTGGCTTAGGTCTCGTGTCAGAGTTATCAAGTTGCAACTGAACAAGTTCAGGGCCTCTGACGTGACGTGACGTGACGTAACGTGACGTTTAGGCAGCGGGGACCGACAAGCTTAACGTGTCCTCCGGAAAAATCACCATAGTGATGTTTATAGTAATGCATGTGCTACAGTAGTTTAGTTGTACAGTAGTGAAGATCGACGAAGATTGTGCTTCAAAAAACTATGGACATGGGTTTGCTAGACTAAGAATTCTAAAAGAATTAAGAGAAAAGAAAAGACTAAATTCTACTAAGAATTTATGATGAAATATGCTATTTTTACAAATTTTACTTAGTGATAAGTGTTACAAATGTTTAATTTTCTCCTGATGAGCATTGATTAAAATAATGAAATATGACAAATAGCAGAATAAAGATTCTGTTCAAAGGACTCTAATCAAGAAGATGTTATGTTATGTTTTGAAGGGACGGATTCAAAGATCCAGAAGATTCAAAGATCCTCACACGTCAACCGAAGCTTATTGTGTAATCAAGAAGATAATATAGTGATGCAATTTATTCTTCATTGCAACTGTGATTGTGGAGAAAGGCTTATGTCCGCTTCAAAGTTCGTCCTTCTACATAACAGTTTCAACTAGTTATGTATAATTTTTATTAAACAATCTGTAAATAATTATTGTAATATATAATTCTATGTGTAATCTGAGAAAGCTTTGTTACAAATGTTTTTAACCAAACTATAAAAATGTTTGTTCACCCTCTCTAAAGAAAATTTTTATATTTTTGTAGGTAATGGTGAAATTATGGTCGATTTCTTCGTTCTTGGACTTTCTTTGTAGTGGCAAAGATGATACTGTGGAAGTTATCCATAATGAATAATAAGACGAAATTGTCACAACATTTATTAAAAAAATCTTGAGAAACTAGTTTTGATTGTTATAGCATTATCAATCTCAAACGAACTAAAGTGTAGAGTAGCTATATATACTAAACATGAGAGTATATACTAAACATGGAATGATACTATTGGCTAAGCGAGAAAGAAGCTGACCTTCATTGAAGGTTGTGATTGGCTGACAAGTCACGCCCCCTGGTGGGAGGAGTAATAAGCAAAAATACAAGTCAAATCAAGAACCAAAAACTGTGAACATCTAGAAAGCAACAAAGAAGAACAACACACAATTAGGCTAGAATTAAATCAATTTGAATTTGAAAAATTAAAAAAAAAAAAATAGAAGCTCACTGAAATGCAGTGTAGGCCAACCATTTGGTTCAGGTTGACCGTCACTGCATTTCAGTGAACTTCTTTTTTTTATTTTTCAATTTTAAATTGATTTAATTCGAGCCTAATTGTGTATTGTTCTTCTTTGTTGCTTTCTTGATGTTTACAGTTTTTGGTTCTTGATTTGACTCATATTTTTGCTTGTTACTCCTCCCACCAGGGGGCGTGACTTGTCAGGCAATCACAACCTTCGATGAAGGTCAGTCTCTTTCTTGCTTATCACTCCATATTGAGTATATATATTAAGCTACTCTGTACTTTATTTTTGGATTGATAATGGCATAACAACCGAAACTAGTTTCTCAAGATTTTTTCAATAAATGTGGTTGTGACAATTTCGTCTTATTATTCATTTCGTTCTTAGACCTTATAACTGACAATGACAGTTGATAAAGGTCAAGAGTGGTCTTCGAACTAGTTTAAACTTTATGTAGTTCCAATTTCGAACTGATGAATCGAGGACATTTTTATTCAGTCTTTTAATGCTACAAACGACTTTTAATGCATACAACATCCCTGAATGGGTTTAGGCCCACAAGCTGGTTTCCTGATAAGCACCTGCAATTATTTCCAATTGTTATATAACGTCAAATTGCAAAACACATACTGTATAATGTATTCGATTAGATCGACAATAGTCGATTGTCTATAACATCTAATCGATAATGACTTGATCGATAATAATTATATTATATGTGTCTGACCTTGAAATAATGTCAACAATAACAAATAGCAAGATGAAACATAATACTTCTTTATTTACTCAAGTGCAAAATATGCGAAATGCGAGATCAATTCATAGTTAACTGTAAACGTAATATTAAAGTTCACGTTAACCTTCAAATGTAGTTGTACCTTTTAAATAGTAGGTTTCGATACCGTTATAAAGCACAGCGTTCGTTCACTTTTGGCGTTGATTCGAGCTCCCTTTCGACAGCTTCTTCCCTTCACACCTCTACATCAGTATTTCATAATCGGCATGTGAATAAATCCACTCGTATATCAATTTTGCCATATGACTCCCCTGGCAGTGGCTGTCATACTCCAGGCAGTATATTTTGCAGCCCTCTTATCACTCTCAGTCACTATTCATACTCTCTCACTCACTCAATCTCACTCTCATTCTATCTCTCTCTCTCTCCTCGCACCACACGACACTGAACAATCCAAACGCGCACAGATCGACGACTCAACCCAACAGCAGTCTTTTGGGTTTTATGACAACTTTTTTCTTCCTTTTCTTTTTCTTCTCCGTCATCCTCCTCTTTTTCCTTTCCTTCCCCATTTCTTTATTCTATTTTCATTCTTCATTCCATCTGATTCTCCATTTAGTTTTGTAGTTGTCCTAATTTTTCTTCCTCCTTTTCTCCTCTGTTGTCATCTTCTACATCTTCCTTTTTACTTTTCATTCACCCATTTTCTTGACATATCTTAGTTTGTTTAAGAATGCTTTTACAGGGGAGCATTCAATACTCGATGATAATCACCATCGCAAAATAGTTCGCTTAGTGTAGGATGGTGTATAGCAGATAAGAGCTACGTGTATATCACCATTTCACAGCATGTTCGATTTTGCGAGGGTGATTATCTATTTATATGAACAAATTAACAATAAATGCAAAGTTGCAACAAACCAAAATTGCTCTCTTCACAAATTTTGATTAAGCTATTTCAACACTATTATGAATAAGTGTTCTATGTTTCAACCTGTGCAACCTTTTAATTTTCTACCACCTTTCTTTTTTCTTGTTTTTCCACTTCTTGTTTTTGCTGCTCCTTAATCTTCCAGTTCTTATTTTCTTTTTCACTAATATAATAACTCTTCTTTTTCCTGCTGCCTTTACTCCCTTACTTCATTTTTTCCCTCCGTTTTCATCATATTTTATATTTTTCTACTCCTTATTTTTACTCCCTCTCCTAATGCTGAATGACTGCGTATTTTCAACCATAAAGCAACTGCTTGACAACTTTCATCTTTCATTTTGAAAAATAATATCCCATCTGTATTGTTCAGAAAATATTTAAAAAAACCATTATTTCAATTTATTATCTTCAATCACTTTAGAGCTTTTTCAATTTGTATTTAAATTTTATTCTATTATTACTACTTAAATAGTTTCTCAGTTCGAAGTTATCAAGATTAAGTTTGAATGGACGAATTTTTGTCCAGACTTCACCCTTATTACGTAAATGCTTCACATAAAATCTCATTGTTATTATCCAAGCTTTTTCTCATATACAATCTATTGTGTTGTTAATAATATTCTTTTTAATCAGTCAATGGAATTTTGTAAATTTACGTAAATAAAGTAATTTTATCTTTATCTTTATATTTGAATCCTTTTCCTCTTCTCTTTGTTGTTCGTTGCTTTCCTTTTCGTCTCTACTGTTCGTCATTATCATCATTGGATAATACCATCGCCATCATATTCCACTGCTTCTATTGTTATTTCTACTTTCACTTTCATATTTTCTTTTTTCCATTTCTGCTGGTTGATTTTCTTCTATTTAACGTCCCTGCTTTTCCTTTATTGTTTGTTTTGTATCTGCTCTCAGACTTCATCTTTCTGCTGCTCCTTTTTGTCTTATTTTGATTTCAGGCTGCTGCTTCTTCCTTTTTTTATCATTCTTCTTTTTATTTTTCCTCTTATTTATTTATTAAACTAACATACACTTAATGTGAATATATAGGCTATTGTCCAAAACTGCTTTTTACAAAATTTCAAATTAGAATTGAAATCTTAAGTAAGGTCTGTTTCACTAGAAATTTTACCTTCCAGAAAAAAAATTAATTTTGATTTTACTTTTAACAAAACGCATCACAGTCCAAAAAAAATTAATATAATTTTGAAATTTTTTATCCAAAAATCTCTTCTAGGTATACTAGTTACCATAGTTACACTGATCACTGTTACCACTACTGATACATAGTTACACTTGTACTACTACTACTTCTTCACCATTTTCTTCTTTTTCTACCATCACATCCTTTTATTATTTTTCTTCTTCTTTCCCCCGTTATCTTTTTCTTCTCCTTGACAATCATCCGTAGTCGTCTTTTCGGTCGGTTTTACGCGACGATTTATACTCACAGGAGAAAAGAGCTGACGGTTTTCGGGAGGGTGACGACTTGACTGTGTGAGGGTGTCCCCTGTGTGAACGGCTCCCTTCCGACACATACATTTCAAAAGTGTATAGACGGCAGAGGCCGGATCACACCATGCGGGCTGAGTGTGACGGACAAGTATGCATTCAAATGGCTTGCTTTTCTTCCTCTGCACGCCCTTTCTCTGCCAATTTACTGCTTTCATCATCGAATCTCCTCCCCCGCGCACTTCCTCGCCCACTATTTTCCACCAATCCTTCGAAATTTCCATCCTTTTTCTTCTCCTATCGCGCGATACTTGACTACAATGTTGAGCACACATTTCTTCTTCTCTGTCCATATTTCTTTCTCCCTTGCACTCATTTATACTTCTGTATCGTTTCTTTTTTCTTTTTCGCACTCCTTTATTTTTTCGATCAATTTTTCTCTCTTACTCACACTTATTTATTTCTTCCTTTTTCACAATTATTTCATTTTTTCACTCTTTCTTCCTCCTACCTATTTCTTTCCCTCTTCTTTCTTCATTTAACTCATTTTTTCTTTGTTAATTATGTGCCTTTCTTATACTCATTTATTTTTCTCTATATTTTCTTATTTCTCTTTTGTACTCATTTATTCTTCTGTATCGATTATTTTTTCTTTTTCGCACTCATTTATTTTTTCGATCTATTTTTTTCTTCCTCACACTCATTTCTTTCTTTTTCACTCTCATTTCATTTTTTCACACTTCGCATTTTCCCCTTATTCCCTCTTTCTTTCTCCCTCTCATTCTTTTCCTATTTCAAATCTTCTTTCTTTTTCTCTGTTAATTATTCTGTCTTTGTTAATTAATTTTTCTCTATCTATTCTTCTTTCTTGCACTTGCACTCATTTATTCTTCTAAATCGATTTTTTTTTAAATTTTCCGCACTCATTTATTTTCAAACAATTTTCCTCTTTTCCTCACTAATTTCCTTCTTTATTTTTCGTACCCATTCAATTTTTTCACATTTCCACATGTTTCCATCTTTATTTTTCCCACTCATTATTTCCCTCTATCTAATCGAATTTCTTTCTCTCTCATTTTTTCTCTTAATTATTTTGTTTTTCTTATACGCATTCATTTTTCTCTACCTATTCTTTTCTCTTTCTTGCACTCATTTCTTTTTTAAATCATATTTTCTTGCATCAATTCATTTATTTGATAATTTCTTCTTTTTTTCTTGTTCACATTAATTTTTCTTCATCAATTATTTTTTATTTCTCGCATACATTTCCTAGTAGAATAGAAGTTTTCTTTTTTCTTTCTTCTCTCTCTTATAACCAATTTACCTTCCTCTTTTTCATACTTTCTCCCATATATTCTTTTTTCTACTTTCTCACTTTCTCACTTAATCCTTTTCTATTTTTTCAGTGAAGTTCTCATTATTCTTTCCAATATATTTTCGTCACTCATTTTTCTTTCTATATCCTGATCTTTATCTATTTGACTTCCTCTCTTCCTCCTCAATAGTTCTCCCCTTCTTTCTTTCTCATACACTTACTACACTCTGAATCTATGAATTACTTTATATTTTCGATACATAAATTATTGTGTTTTACTTTTAAAACATGTCAAAATGTCAAAATTGTATATGATGTTTATTTGAAGGGTTGAGTGTAAGAGAGGACCACGAGTCCTAACTTCGCCCTTAATAAAGGCAATTAATCAATCAATCTTTCTGTCCACCGTCATCGCACCATTTTTCTCTTTTTCCACGCATTTCTTTTCTTTTCTTTTTCCTTTTGTCTTCCTTATTCTTTTCTTCCTTTCATTTTGTATCCCCTTATTTATCCCACTTCCCTTCATCCATTCCTCCTCTTCGTCCTTTCCACGTTCCCTGCCTCTTTTGTCCTTCTTTTTCTTTCTTCCTCTCATCCCATCTTCACCATTTCTTCTTCTCTTCTATTTTCTCTCTTTAACTCTCTCTTTCTCTGTTTGTCCCTCTCTCACTCTCTCTCTTTCTTATTTCTCTATTTACGTATGGTCTCCCACACATTTTCTAGTTAGCGAGAACTTTTCTCCTCTCTCTGTGTCATAGTATTTCTCTATTTCAGTCTATCTCTCTTACATTTCATTTCATCGACGCTTGCTTTTCTTTTTCTTATTTTTCTTTTTCTCACTTCCTCCGGTTTTCTTATTTCTGTTTGAAACTCGACTCTCGGTCTCTGGAGACGAAACTGCTGGCTGCACAATAAGAAATCCTTCGGGTCCAATCACCATCCATTCTTTTCTTTTCTGTGTGTTATTCTTTCGATTTTGGCTTTGCATCACATTCTTCTGATGTAACTTTGTCTTTGTTCGATCTTTTTTTGCCCGTACTTCGTCAGTCTTTTTTCGGTTAGTTCCTTAGCTTTCTGAAATTTTTATTTTCATTTCTTCTGTATTACTTTGCTTGATTTTTTTCTTTACTCAACATATTTTAATAAGTAATATTAACCGGTGATTCTTTTATTGCTGATGATGCCCACATGAGTTTGAATACTTTTGCGTGGGTAATGAGGTGAATGGGATGAGAAACATCCATGGCTGAATGAGTTTCGAACCTCAAGCTGCAGGAAACAAAGCCAGCCAGAGCCTTATCTTATCACAGACAAGCGCTCCAACCAACTGCGCTACCAGAGCCACCAGATTACTCGCACTATTAGATTTAATCATTTTTAGTTATTTTAGGGAATTTTTTTATATTTTCTTTGCAGGCAATTGATTTTTTAGATATGCTTTCTAGAGTGTTTTGATCCCCTTCACGCTAATCACTGTGATCCAGGGTGGTGAGGAAAGGCTTCTAGAATCAAGGTCAGTGAAGGAGGATCGCAATAATTTGGATTGATTCTAACGAGGCAAGCGATCGTGTAAACTAGCCATGCTAGATTCAATCTAACGGTGCGAGTGATCGGTTAACTGTTCATACTCTCGGATACACTTATTGCTCTCCTAGAGCAATCTAGACACTTGTTTCTTGATTCATATCAATAAACAATAATTTGAGAGGTCTTTTTGACATTTCCAGTTGCAATTTTTAACAATAAAAAAGTAAATGCGTATGGCTTTCATTGGTGGGAGACCCTTACGAATTGTTCCACCTCGCCGCTTGAGCCGTTTTATTGGAAATATGATGGAGCTAAACTTTTTGTTGGGTTCCGAACCACCAGGAAGTGATTTTACAGCAGAGAACAGAGTCTTTTTTGCTGGCCAATCCAATCGGTCACCCATAGAGGGTCTAAGCGAGTGTTGCTTATCTAATCTGATTGTACTGATATCTTTAAACATTGATGAATACAATTTAAAGGCTAATTTCAAATGTTAGATTCATTGTAATGGCACGAGTCCTCACAGAACTCTCCGTAGCACAAGTGATCCCAGGTTAATATTCCGATACGTATTGATAAGTTTGATTTTTTTGAATTGGGATAATGTAACATGGCATAATTATTTTAGACTTTTGGGATAGAATAAAAGAATAGTTGTTGATTTCTGCTAGGTTGATTTGTATTATATATAAAGAAACTAGTCCACTATATATGGGAAAAGAAGTATGAATTTACAGTAAACAATACTATTAATTTACACAATTTCAGATTAAATTCACATAGAAAAAAGATAAATTGATCTCATTTAACAATAGTACGTAGACAATTGAGATATCTAAGCACAAAACTAATTAATTGCGTTCCGTAATGAATAATTAGACGAAATTGTCACAACCACATTAATTAAAAAAAAAAAATATTGAGAAACTAGTTTCGGTTGTTATACTATTATCAATCTCAATCAAACTAAAACTAAAGTACAGAAAAGCTCAATTTTTCTTTTTGAGGATGTAGCCCTCCCACATAGGTCTGAGACCTGTGCGTGGGTAATGAGTTGGATGATGGTGATTGATGAGTTGGACCTACAGTTTTAGGTGGGTTCCGAACCACCGGGAAGTGATTTTACAGCAGAGAAAAGTGTATTTTTTGCTGGCCTATCTAATCGGTCTCCGTTACGAACAGGACCTACGAGAACGCAGCTTATCTTTATCTGATTGAACAGATACCTGCTACGGCTCGCGGCTATCACTTCCCTAATATACTGAATATACACTTCCGTAATATATACTGAACAAGGAATGATACTATTGGCTAAGCGAGAAAGAGCAATATCACCTTCACCACTACAAAGGGGGAAAAATTGCATTCCAAGTAGATAGTTCAGTTCTCTCACTAATAAGGGTAGACACAAGATGGAACAGATAAAAAATATAAAAATTTTTCTTCAATATCAGTCATATATTATAATTCCTATTTTTTGCTTCTTTTCCTTTTAAATTTCTTATTCAACTCTTAACTATTTTCTCATAAACTGACCTTTATGAACCGATACTCTCACCCAGCGGACAGGGGTTTCCTGTGCTGCGTGGTGCCAACAAATTTTAATTTTATTGTGAGAGTGTTTGATAAATTTTCTTTTGTATATTTAAATTTCGTTTCATAAATTTTTTTTATTTATTTTTTTATTGGCAATGAAGATGTATTGTATTGCACGGTCGGATCCTTGGATATTCCTTGTACGAGTTCATTGATCGAACCAATAAAATGAGTGAGAGTTAGTCCGTTTTCAATCAACACTGTACGCAATAAAAAACAACTGCAACAATAAAGAGTAGCGAATTTATTTATTCTTGGGACGAATGTAATGTACTGACTCAATGTAAGTGTGCGCATATATCTCGGGAAAGACGCTGGCTGGTGAAGTACAGCAGTGTCTGAGACAATCGGAATAAAGACGAGGGTAAACAGAGAGGGAAAGAAGAAGACAAAGAGGGAGAAAGCAGTAAAGAACAGTGGGAGGGCCACAAAGCAATGCATTAGCAGAAAGCAGTTTGTTCTTCTTTCGTCGTGGCGTAAATTCCATCAGGCCGCGACTGAGATTTCGTTGGCCTAAGACGTTTTCCTGAAGGAAGGGAATAAAGTGTGTTCCCCATCTATCTTTTCTTCTCTCTCTCTCTCCAGGAATATTGTCGCCGAAAGGGAAGAAGAAAGTAGGGCTATAATTTTAAATAATTGCCCTAGCTGTCCGCTGTACGTCAGCCATCAATCAACCCCTCTCCCCTCCGATCCAGCGACGGGGGTGAGTTTCGGAAGAACAACCCTCATGTCTGTCTCCGCATGGCCCTTCGTCTTATCTTCGTCATCGTAAACTCTCGAAAGGTTTTCCCTGAGGGTTGCACTGAGATAGGGAATGGGGAAAGTTTGGTTTAGCTGAGGAAGTGTTCTGGAAGTAATGTAGTGTGAGTCTTGCTGGTTTCTTTGATTGGAAGCAGTATTTTTGGATTAATTGATGGGAAGATTATTTGATGAGAAGGTTTACAAGGGATTAATTAAATTGATTGGAATATTAGGTGTAGTAATTCAATTGTCTGTTTACTGCTGAGGACACTTTACAGTCAAAATTGTTTAGATTATGTTAGTTCTAAAATTATTTTGTGTAAAAAATTATTTGCTACTGAATGTTGAAAGTACTTGCTGGTCTAGCTTGTTTAGTTTGTCGTAGTTGAAATAATATGGTTAGATAGGTGAGATAGATATGGTTTGATTAAGTAAACTATTTGATTCAAGGAAGGATTTGGTGCTATTTTGGTGAGTAACAAAGGATTTATTCATTTTATTCAAATTTCATCTAAATCTTAAAACTCTTTGAAACGTTATATGCTCATTGCCACCTGCCACCGAGCTCAAAGATGGCAAGCGTTTGAAAGACTGGATTCAAGATAACTGAAATAATCAGAGAGATGAGAATTGTGGAATTCAGAGAATTTATAACATTGAAAGTGCTGGATTCATGAATTGTAACAAAAACTCAATAATCGAGAAAGCTAAACTGCATAAAGCATAAAACGATTAAAAACTCATCCAAACCCGTTCTAATCACACATATTTCGTATCATGAAACAATAAACAGTTTCTTCTGGTTATTGTTGTTCCGCAGTGGCGTAGCCAGGGCCGGGCCCATGGGGCCCGGGCCCCCCCCCCCGAAATTTCAGAAATAAAAAATTCTCAAATAACTAATAGATAAGGACTTATTAAAGCCGAAGGGTTCTATCTGTTTTGTTGTATTATAACGAACAGATTACAGAAACCCTGTTTGTGTAATGGAATATAGCTACAGTTATAGTCAGATTAATGCATTTTTCAAATTTTTCCTCAATATTTACTCATATAGAAACTTGTTAGGTGCTCAAATGGATAATTTTTTATTTAAAATGAGCTACGAAATCGAATAAAGCCTGTTAGAAAACTGTGACTACCATAATTATTTATTACATTAAATAAAATGCAATTTTCAAGTTTGAAGTGGATTAACTTTGTTAATTATTGATAAATCATCTTGTAGAAAATTTAGTTTTGAAGTTAAAATTCAGTATAACCCACTAGCTTGAACGCACTTAAAGTTCATAAAATCGGGATTTTATAAATTAAAACACACAAATAAATGCAAGTTCTATGCAAGCGTGTAAAATCAGTGTGCTATGATTAAAAAAAATTCCGATTTCATGAACTTTGGGTTGGGTGCGTTTTAGGCTAATGACATAAATTTTTGAAACTTAAAATAATAATTAGTATTAATTTTGAGATTCAGTACATAAGTTAATTATGATTAGTTCCAATTCAAGGGTTTTGACTCAAAATAGTCACAGATCAAACTTTATCATTTCAAACCTGGCCAACTAGGTTCTTGGGTAGTAATTTTTCAAAACTTTCTTTTGAACTTTAGAGCCTAACAAGTTGTCTAGATTTGCTTTTCACACCACTAAATTTAAAAAAAAATCCGGACCCTCCTATACCCCAGACCCCCCTTGGTGAGCCCTCCCCCCCCGAAATTTGTTCCTGGCTAAGCCACTGCCCACACCCCCCCTTGGTGAGCCCCCCCTCCCCGAAATTTGATCCTGGCTAAGCCACTGTCCACAACCCTCCCTTGGTGAGCCCCCCCCGAAATCTAATCCTGGCTACGCCACTGTTGTTGGTCGTCTTCTTATTTTTAATTTTCTTTTTCATCTTTGTGTTTTTTTCTATCCTTTTTTGCTACGAGGTGACTAGAGCCGAATTTATTAGTTTATATTCATATTGTATATTATTTTAGACGGAAAAATGGGATTCAGATTCAAATTAAGAGATTCAAACAACTCTGTATAGAAGTGCTTATATGACCACTCAATAATAATGTAACAAGTTAAAACCCCATATAGATTTGTGGAAATTGATATAATACGATACAAAAATTGAAAGAAGCCGATACTTATTTACAACACTTTTATGATATTAAATAAATTACAAACATACACAAATGTGTATCTGATGAGTGTAATGTAGAATCCTGGTGATTCATTTTCACAATTGGGTGAAGTTAGAGCAAATAATTTCCACTTAACATATTTGGAGGAAGAGGGATGGAAGGATTTAACCTATTTGGAGGAAGAGAGATGGAAGGACACAACCTATTTGGAGGAAGAGAGATGGAAGAGTGGCTGGAGCCGTAGCAGGTATCTGTTCAATTAGATAGAGATAAGCTATGAACTCCTTGACTCTTTTCGTACGGGTGACCGATTTGATTGGCCACTAAAAACTCTGTTTCTGCTGTAAAATTACTTATTTAGCTATTAATTATTATAGTATACCAAATAAGGTTCCAAACAGTAGCAATAACCATTAGTTGAAATAGATCAAAATATTTCACGTTATTTTTAATAGAAGTCTCTTATTTAAAAAAACGATAAAATGGAAAAATAGTCACAGGACAGTAAAATAGTAGCTCATGCAACAATAATTGGGAAGTGATTGTCGTGAACCGTAGCAGGTATCTGTTCAGTTAGATCATAGACGAACCTTACTATCCCTGATCAATGGTTAGATGGAGATAAGCTACGAACTCCTGGGCCCTCTTTGTAAGGGTGACCTATTGGATTGGTTACCATAAAGACTCTGTTCTCTGCTGTTAGATTACTTCCCATCTAAAACTGTAGGTCAACTCATCAATCACCATCATCCAATTCATTACCCATGCACAAGTCTCAGTCCTATGTGGGCTTCATCCTCAAGAAAAAAGGGAAAAGGAATGAATAGATTAGAATGACTGCCTTAATTTGTTATCCTTGGAGGGCGAAGTTGGGGCGCAGCCGGCCCACTCTGCCACTTAACCCCCCTATACAGTTCTAACTTAAGTTAATAATTATATTATCATATATTATACCAGTATTAAATGAAACCAAAAACTAAGTTTAAACAATATTTTTAAAAAAATATTTTAGAAAAAATTGTACTAAATTTCAAGAGAAAAGAAAATTTGAAGAAAATGAAGAAGGAATGAGATGACATGAGCTGAAGAGTAGGATACAGTGAGAGAGCAGTTGACTAAAAACACATTCACAGTGTCATAGTGTTGATAAGTTGGTGATGACACACAGTCTACTGTAATGTGAATCAGTCAAACACATCGGGTGGTCTCAAATATTAACTAACTAGAATTATTGGTAGAAGGGAGGAAGAGTTGTTGATTAGGAGCATGGAAGGGTTAACCGGTGTCCTCAGAGTTTATGTGTGTTGGAGAGGGTTAGTCCACCCACGAATATGTTTATACATAATGAATGTAATCTACGGTGTGTAGTTTGGCGGGCAAAAGCACGTGTGCATAAGATGGCGCCAATAAAGCAGTGGTACCACCCTAGCGAGTTCCATGACGCCTGTGGCCAAATAAATCGGACGACATTTGTGTCCAAGTACCCTGAACAGTGAACAGTGATGTAACACTGCTTTTGCCCTCCTGGTTACAAGATACGGTTGTAATCTATAGGATGTAACATCGACATAGTATGTCATAGTAGTGTGAAGCTGATAATTATCACCTATCTCACTCTTCTCCTTTTATTATCTCACTGCGTTACCTGCTTTTCTTGGCTCTCTCTCCCTCATCATCGCTTCTTCCTTCTTACTTTTCTACTTCTACGTTCTCCTCACTTCTGCTTCTTCTCCTCCTCCTCTTCATCCTCCTCCTCCACCACCTCATTCTCCTCCACCTCCTCCTCCTCCTTCTACTCCTCTTGTTCCTCTTCTTCCTCCTCATACTCTTTAATCACCTCCTCCCCGTCTTCCACCACCTCCTCTTCCTCCTCCTTTTCCTCCTCCTACTCCTTTTCTTACTCCACCTCCTCCTTTTCTTACTCCTCTCCTCACTCTACTCCTCATCCTCTCCTACTCTTTCTCCTTTTGCTCCTCCTTCACCTCTTCGTTCCTCCTCATCCTCTTTGTCTCTTCTCTCATCTTCTCCTTCTTTCTCATCACCTTCCACCTCCTTCTTCACTGATTCGTCCTTCCTCACCTTTTCCTTCTCCTACTCCTCATCTGCCTCTTCGTCCTTCTCCTTCCCCTTTACGTTTCTCCTCCATCTCCTCCTCCTTATCCTTTCCCTCTTATTCTTTCTCTTTTCTTCTCCTCCACCCTCTCTTTCTTCCTAATCCTCATTCCTCATCCCCATCCACTTCCTCTATCACTGTCTCCCCTCTAACACCATTTCCTCCTCCTCCTTTGCCTCGTCCTTCACCTCCTCTTTCACCACCTTTTTCTCATCCGTTACCACCTCCTTCTCCATCACCTCCTACTCGTCCACCTCCTCTGCCTCTTCTGCCTCCTCTGCCTCCTCCTCCTCCTCCTCCTCCTCCTCCTCATCATCATCCTTCTCCTCTTTCTCTCATTCTTCTTCTTCCTTCCTTCCTCTCCTTATACTCCTTCTTCTCCTCTTCTCCTCTTCTCCTCTTCTCCTCTTCTCCTCTTCTCCTCCTCACTATTATTTTTTACCTGTTTCCTTTTTCATTTCTCTAGGTTTTCTCTGGACCATTCCTGTCCAGGTATAATCTACCTCATTCCAGGTGGTATAATCTACTCCAGAATCACGAACTGTCTCTTTGTGAGAGAGAAAGTGGGAGGATGAATGCTTAAGAGAGATAGACCGAGCGGCTGTGAGAGGGTGTGTGAGAGAGTCCGGGAAAGGTATGTGTGTGACAGAGAGAGAGCGGGTCTGTGAGAGGATATGTGTGAGAGAGAGAGAGAGAGTACATTTTGTTATCTTATCCGTAATTTTGGGAACCTCCTTGTGTAGCAGGTAACAGACCTCCCAACACGTACAGCTCCGTCCATTTGGACTCTAATCTATCTATCCCCACTTATAACGTTATATCTATCCTTTCTCAATTATATTACTAAGAGTCTACTATCTTATTTGAAACTTGCTCCTGGTTATTTGGGTGGCTGGAATTATGCTTGGGCAAGGTTGATTGTTTTGATCATTTGGACGAACACTATTGAGAGCATTTTATCTTTGCAAAACCAAAAAAGATGCACTAAATGTTCGATTTGTACGCCATTTCCCAAGCTAAACTATTGGAAATGATACAAAATTGTATATAAAAATAGCCTTAAAATTTCGCCAACCTTGGAATACAACCATCACTTACCAACTAAACTGTTGACAATCACAAGTAAAAACCGTTGGTAACATTTGCTTATTCAGTATTTATCAATTTATTGTGACTAAAATGCAATCAATATGAAGTAAAGCTAATACAACCATTAAAACATTGAAAATTCTTCTGCCCAAAACTGCTTTTCTTCATAACTTTGACTGAATAATCCAAATATTAGGCTAGTCTTCATTAGTAATTTCACTCGAAAGCACAACAGTAGAAAAAATATTAATTTATTTTAAGGCTGCGCGCAGGGTTTTTTGTCATAGTATTTTCTTTATTGGATATAATTAAGGTATTGAAATTTTATTTAATGCCATGAGAAATCATTTTATTCATCAGTTATTTTATGGAATATGTAGGTTCAAAGTCGATTTTTTTCGGTTTTTGGGGACAATTAGGGGGACAATCCCCTATAACTTATCTTATACTTTTGATAATTTTTTATAACTAAAATACACATTTAGGAATAGAATGAACTATTTTTGATTTCAATAAAACAATAATTGGTTTTCATAAAAATAACTTTTTGAAAATCTTGAAAAATTATTTAAAAATAACCATTTGTTAAATTGAATAGAAAATGTGCTATTCGATCCCCCAAGGTGATTTTCAGTTATAAAAAAATTATCAAATGTTTAGAATAATTCGTAGGTGATATTAATTGCCCCCCAAAACCGAAAAAATTCAACTTTGAACCCCCCTACTCCACAAAATAATAACACAAAACTTTTTCTCATAGCAAGAGATAACATTTCAAAGCCCAAATAACATCCAATACAAGAAACTTGAAAGAAAAATTATGGAAAACCCTGCGCATAGCCTTAAGCGGAATATAGTTCACTTGAAGCGTTGCACAGTCCATTGAAAGTTGATAGGGTTCTGAGAATTTTTTAATTATTTACCTATATGGCCGTTAAAATGTTATAAAATCAAAATTAGATTTAAGGCGAACAAACTTTGAGATATTCCTGCACAATGTGCTATGAATTTCATGTTTATTAGATGACAAATAGCAATAAACACAATGACACCATCTCCCAACTTCAGCAATCGTAAATGCTACCAGCACCAGGTGAAACCGACTCACTACTCACTCGTATATGGAAGCATATTCACACATGTGTGCTTTGTCTATCTATATACAACATAGATACACAATGATAGGAACAAGAGGTGCCTCCATATAGACGATTAACTGATAATAAACTGATTACTTGGCACCGCTATTAACATGTTCTGCTCCTCCCCCACATCAACCCATCATCTGTCCGTACCCCTTCATCAGTTCATCCCCTTTCATCTGTTCATCCTCCGTCATCAGTTCGTCTTCCTTCTATTTCTCCCGCTCTACTCTCCTCCGCTACACTACTCTACTCTCTTCCGCTTCCTCCTTCTTTTCCTACTTCTCCTACACATTCTCATCCTCCTCCTTCACGTACTCCAACTACTCCTATTTCTCCTCCTTCTCTTCCTTCTCTTACTCCTCTTACTTCTCATTTTCCTCCTCTTCCTTCTCATTTTCCTCCTCATCCTCCTTCTTCTTCTCCTCCTTCACCAACTGCTCACTCTTCTCCTTCACCTTCTCCTCCTCTTCCATATCCTCCACATCCTTCTCTTTCACCTTCTCCAACTTCATCATCTCTTCGACACCAATTCCTCCTCACCTACTTCTTCTTTACCTTCTCCTCCTCCTCCTCCTCCTCCTCCTCCTCCTCCTCCTCCTCCTCCTCCTCCTCCTCCTCCTCCTCCTCCTTCTTCTTCATCTTCTTCATCTACTTCTTCACCTTCCCGACTTTCTCAACCTCTTCGTTACCCTTCTATTCCTACTCATTTTCCCCCTGCATCTCCTCATTTAACATCTTCTCCTTCTCCATCACTTTGCACCCTTCTAATTCTATTTTTTCCCACCTCCTCCTTCTCCTACTTCTCCTTCACCTTCATCTCTTTCTCATCCTATCTCTCTTTCTCCTTTACGTTCTCCTCCTCCTCCTACAACTTTTACTCCATCTCCTCCTCCTCCTTCTTCTTCTCCTCCTCTTCCTCATCCTTCTTCTCCTCCTCCTCCTCCTTCGTCTTCACATTCTATTCCTCCTTAACCTACACCTTCTCCTCTTCCTCCATATTTTCGTTTCCACTCTTTTTCCATCTCCTCCTCCTCCTCCTCGTACTTCTCATCTACTTCCTCTAACTCCCTTCTCATCACTCTTCAGTCCACCACTTTCCTCACCATCTCCTTCTCCTCTTACCCTCTTCCCCTCTTCACCTCTTTCTTCATCTGTTTGTCACCCTTCTATTTCTAATCCTTTCCCACCTTCTCCTCCCACTTCTCCTCTACCATCTTCTCCTCTTATCATCCTCCTACTACTCCTTCACCTAATTCTTCTCCTCCTCCTTTTTCTCTTCCTCCTCTTTCTCCTCCTCCCTTTCCTCCTCCTCATCTTCTTTTTCATCCTTCTTATGCTACCCCTCACTGTCTATGACACACACCATACTGCGTGAATGAGCCACTCGTCTCCCACCAATACTCACTTTCTTCATCCCTACCACCCCTGACTCACTCACTTCAGGCCTGAGGCCCAAGTCTATCTAACACATCCCCTTGGCCATATATGCGATCTGTCGTGCTATTCAGCTTGTCACATTAGCAATATTATTAATGGTAATTATATTGTTGCAGCTGTGCATATCGTCGACTGCTTTTGAGTTTGAATGATAATGGGTGTGGTATTGAGATTGCACCTACTCGCTGTTATAAGTGGCTTGATTCGTTAGTAGGATATTGAGATTTTAACTCTGTTATAAATGGCTTGGCTGGTGAAGTTTTGAAGATAGAATAATAATTATTATAAGACGGAAGCTGTACCGGCTTACATTGAATGGGGAATTAAGAAATGTAAGTAAGTAAGAAATGAGACATTTTTGAATGTGAGGTGCATGAATGGATTAAGGTGTTTTTGATTTGGGCTGAAGCTGCTAGTTTCATCAGCCACGTAAAACTTTACAAAAAGATCATTAGTGCGAGCTAGATTTATGAGAAATTTAGAGAATTATTTACTAAAAACTGTTATTGCGAAACACAGAAGTCACATCTGGCAAACTAAATTCACCGTCTTTTCGCGGAAGTAGCATTGTAGGCTATATGTAGCAGGACATTCATTATTGTACTTAAATGCTAAATGCTTAAGGCCAACGCACACAGCAACAGACGGACGTATGCAGACAGACGTCTGCATGCAGACAGACGTTTAGGTGGGTCAGGTCGTTTTACTTTCAAATTCAACTAGCTTTGTAATGAAGGGAAATGGGAAAAACTAAAAAATTCATATCATTTGTAAAATATTCATTGAGATATTTGTAAAAAGATAACACTCAGTCGTTCATCAATCTATAGATTACTAAGGTAGCGGCTATTTACTGTGCTAAAACGTGTTACATTCTGGTAGTTCGATCATGACACATTGCAGAATATTTTATAACTAATTTATATGTTATAAAATATTCTAAAATTAGCATAGTGAATTGAAAGAAATTAATTTTTCTTGAATTTCTTGATCTATAACGATCTACCTTCTTAATATTAACTGTTTATGGCAAATTTAACGACTTGTAGTCAATTTCAATTGAGAATAAATAAAATATTTACTCACGTAGCCTGAAACCTTTTTGAATTACGGGCTGTTAAAAATGAACCATCACGATTCGAAAATGAATCATCATGATTCGAAAACGTTACGGCCGAAGTGAGTGAATATTTTATTTATTCTCAATTAAAATTGACTGGAAGGTGTTAAATTTACCATAAAAAGTTAAAATTATTTCTTTTTCGAGTGAAGTTTACAGAGATTCTAAATCTTTTTGTGAAATAACTACAAAGTTTTGGAAAAATTAATCAAGTCAATATTTGTAAAGAGAGCTGTTTTGGAATCTCTATTATTTTTTTAAAATTAAGTTGATTTTCCCTGAAGTTGAACTAATTAGGTGAAACGATTATGGGGATAATTATTATTTTCAACGAAATTATCTTGTTAATTAAAATTATGGGGGTAATTTTACCAAGGGTAGTTAACAAAAGTCTTTTGTATCTTTGCATTCATTGTATTTTTATCTCAGTAAATCAAAAAATAAAAAAGAGGAGAATGAATTTTTTAAGTCAATTAGAATTTTAACATTTCTTCAGACTTTCCAGTGTTTGTGTTATCTCAGTTCCCTATTATTTCTTTAATCTACATCACCTTGGGTCTCTCGGTATTTTATTGTCAGAAATCGAAGTCAAGCGACCAAAGAGTGTTGTGAGAAGGCAGGCAGATGATTGGCGCTAGAAAGAGTACGGGGGTTGAGGCAAAGAACTTTGTTTAGACAGTAATGAGAGCGGTAGGTGGGTGCCACGGCACAAAGGAATGTTAATTAAAAGTCTTCCAATTAGATCAGACCACTCGGGCCGGTCCGGTCGGATCAAAGTCCTTTCCTGGCTGCTTCGACAACTTCTGACATCCACGAGAAAAGCGTCTCTCCCTGTCAGGAGTCCCTTTTCCCTACGCCTTAGGTCCTTCTCCCTAAACGAGGTTCTGGAAACGAGAGGAGAGCATCCTCAAATCGACAGGAAAAGGAGGGAAGGATCCACTTCAAGTAGACCGAAGAGTGTTGTGAGGAGGCAGACAGGAAGGTTGTCGTCCTCCGTCCTTCGCCGTCTGACACGGCCACATCCTCTAGTCAGACCATCTATTCTCTATCTCCTCTCTGCCATGCATCCAACTACCACATGAATTTTCCACCGGCATCTGATTGGATATCGGCAAAGCAGAGTTCTAGTTTCACTGGCGAGTTGTTCGGCATCTATTGAAAATCAATCAATGTGCTAGAATGACATTAAAGTAGGATAAATTTTGTTTTCGACCGTTTTGGTTAGTTGTCCGCCTTATAAATAGTTCGGTAGAGGAATTGTTTCGTGTAAAGTTGAAAAAACATGAAATAAATTATATTTTTTTCTATTGCGGGTGATGCCCACAGCCTGGAGACTTGTGCTTGGGTAATGAGGTTTGTGGGTTATTTATGAGAAATAATATTGGTGATGACAGAGGGGCGTAATATTAATTTCAAGGAATAGTTTGGATATGACATTAACTATCCCTTCATTAGGAATTAAAATAGATGCCATCCCAGGACGTATTAATCAATTGAGTTTAATTATTAAAAAACCAGATATTTTTACAGGCCAAATAACATTTATTTTATTGAATAAGTTATTTAAAACCTCCGGGTGACTTATTTATAATTATGTGCATTTGTTGATGTAAAAATACGACGGTTCTTGACACTATATTTATTCGATTTAATTAAGCTTTTTATATAAAAATTTTAAATCGACCTCCCTAAAAATATAAACAAAACTTTAAATAATATTTAACAATAACTATCAATTCTAATAATAATTTTAATTGATATAGTATTAATAATAATGAACATTATTATAGAAATTTTGATGATTATTTTAATCAATATCAATAAAAAATAATATTATCCTAATATTCTAATAAAAATGTATTGTTTGGATACAAACCTGCCTTCTCTGTGAAAAGTATGAAAAAACATTTAAATTATTGGAATTCTTGAAAGAAATTATGGAGGCCTACTGTAGTTCAGTGTGTTGTACTAAAATTGTACTTCCTTTTCAAGGAGAGACAATGTGAACGAAATAAGTGATAAATAATTTTTAAAAGCTCAATTAGTTGAGAATTTTGACAATAAAACATTCAATTTTCTAACAATATACTATACTAGTAAGAAATGTGGAAAAATAATTCATTTATTCATTTTATACAATGAAATTTTCTTATAAAAATGTATTGTTTTGGCCTGTATGCTGAAACTGTACAAGTTCTTTCAAAAATGTACAATTTGTAGTCAATATTAAAAAAAAAACGAAAGAAGCTGTTCAATCAAAAATTATAGCAATAAAACACTGATCTTTATATTAAAAAAACATTGTCATTGTGTCAATAATGATGAGAAATTAATATTAAACATTTATTTATTCAACCAATTATGAACAATATATTGATCATTCAAATCTATTTCGTGATTTTTAAAATATTTAGTACAAATTGTACCTTTTTGACAGAGCTTGTAAACTTTCAGCAAAGCGCTCAATAACTAAACATTTTTATAAGAAAATTTAATTTTATAAATTTGACCATACATACAAAAGTAGTATAAATTGAATATTCATGATAATTTATATAGCCTAATCGAGAGAATTATCTAAAGGTTTCATAAATCATATTATATGAGCGTAAATTAGCAAAAAGCTCAGTTTGATGACGCTCATTTCTCTAAAAACAACTTCTATTCTTACCTAGCAAACATGCATAAACCGGTCAAGTGTCAAGTATGGACGAATCTTTGTCCAAACCTCTCCATCTCATGTGATTGCATCACGTAGATTGTTATCACTATAGCTTATATCATTAAAATCATACAAATATCATTGGACTGTAAAAATATAATCTAAGTCTACTATAGTATCTATGTGATGTTGAAAATTTTGTTTTCAACTACTTATATGCAAAATTTGTAAAATTACATGAATATGCAACATTTGTAAATTTTCTTAAATAAAGAAATCTAATTAACTAGATTTAACTGTCTCCGAAATTCTATTGACTTGACTCCTTGATCAATTGTTTTTGTTTTTATATTTATATGCATTTTTGATGTGTGATGAAATAATTTTTAAAAAACAAATTGAATTTGAATATATTCATTAATATTTTTTTACTTCATTGTTTGTTATGCCCTGATTCTCGAATGAGAAAACTAACTGTTTTGTTTACGATTTCCAGAAAAACTTTAAAATTAATGAAGTGGCGAAACATCGCTCGGGAAGAAGAGGAAAATTGGAGGCGAGAAGTGCTGATAACTTGGCGGAGGAAGGAGGATGGAGAATTTGTGACAATGACTGGTGAGGAAGTGGCGGGAACGAGGTGAGAAAGTGCGAAACTGAAAAAGAAGAAGAAGAAGGAGGAGATGAAAAAGAAGGTAGGTGGATTCTTAATAATGGTCTCACAATGCTTAAATATTCTCGCGTCTAACTAAACCTCAGACATTAGCCGTTGTAGAGATACAGAGGACGGCGGGAAGATAAGTTGAATTTTAAAAATTTACGCTGCGCAAGTTGAAAATTCTTTTTATGATATCTTCTCATATAAAGCTACAGCTACACTGGGAACTTGTCTGTGAAGTAATTTCGAAAGTTTTCGTCCGAACCTTCTTAACGAATCTTTATTCTAGATGTTCTTTCTTTGTCTGTTGCGTTTGTGACATGAGACGGAGAAGGTTGCTAATTCATGCAAACCTACGACTAAAAAAGGGGAGGTTACAGGAAACTGTGTATATATTTAAAAGTATGTATATAAGGGACTGTTTGGGATACCACTCTTCACCATCGTGTCAAACTCCTCCTCCCCCTTCCAGCGACTCAAATCCTCGTCCAATTGCAATTTCTCCCGCCAGAAAGTAGCGTCGTCCCCCTACCGCCCCCCATAGTCTATCTCATGAATGTATTCAGCAGCTCCAACAGAGATCACACAACAGACCGCGGCGATGGAATTAAATAATCAGCCAGAATGGAAATGAAACTTGAAGTTTGTACTTCTAAAAAGGAATTACGACTGCTCAGAGCGGTCTCTGCACCTGCAAAACATTCTCAAGTTCTTTCTGAGTTTCTTGTTATTTGGTTGGCTCGTCTTCCTCTTCTTTTTCTTTCTTTATCTTTATCTTCTTCCTGTTCTCCTATCTCTTCTGATTCTGATTCTCCTTCATTGTCTTTGCATTTACCTCTGCATGTATATAAAAGTGTAGCTTCCTTCAATCTAGGAGAATCATCAGTTGGGAATTCCTGTCATTGAGCTGTTTATTTTAATTCTCAGTGCCTGTTAAGTCCAACCATAACTCCTCCATTCACTAGTGTTTGAAGAAAAACTGTCATCAATTATTGTATTCTGTCCTTGCAGCATTCAATTTTTTATGTTCCTATAAAGATAAGTCGACCACAAGTCCATAAGATAAGATAATCAGTTCATTGACAATTTTCAGTTGATGCGCAGAGTACAATACATTGATTTCTACCTTTGGATTTTGTAAATGGTAGAGGGAATATATACTCTGAAAAGGGATACGATGTAAACAAAGATGCGCGTGCGAGATAG
Organism: Conomelus anceps; assembly: GCA_948455865.1. Classification (NCBI taxonomy): domain Eukaryota; kingdom Metazoa; phylum Arthropoda; class Insecta; order Hemiptera; family Delphacidae; genus Conomelus; species Conomelus anceps. Next base: position 48,027,855 of record OX418221.1, read on the forward strand.
TATTTTCGACCGACAAGACCGATTCACAGTTGCCGATTCACAATTAACTACAGAAATACAATTATTGCGCAGTATATAAATGAACCTGTAACTGTGTAAGCGAATGTGATACTGAATTCAGTGTGAACAGGTAGAACCTAGTCGATCAGCTGATATGCATCATCACTTTTTCACTCATACAAACGCAAACATTTGTTTTCGGTTGCCTTTCGTTTGCGTGAACTGAGTATAGTTCCAGTTGTTTTTCTGGGTTGAATGTTCTACTCTGCATATTGAGTGAGTTGGAGATGGGGTATGTTTAGTCATGAGAAAATTTTTGTGTTACCATTGATGCTACAAGGCATGTACATGCATTTTACAACATTAGTCTGAAAAAAAAACAGTCGTTAAGTTGCGTTGGAGGTATTGAAATCAATAAGGAGAACATGGAAAATCTTTTCGTTTAATTAGAGTTTTTGCCAGCTAGATCTTACGGATTGTTTAGGCTGGTTCATCACCGACTCTTCACAGATCTCAATACGTTTCTTGAGAAACGGTGATGAATGAGTAAGTCAATATAATATGTATAATTATATATAAATTACATGGAAAATTATACCCGTTGTTGCCCTAATGTACAGATATAATTATGTAGCACTTGAAATATACAGCTGCTATTTTTGGTAAATATATATTTATATATCAGGGCAACGATGGGCGGCGCCATTTTCAATTGAAATATATCTATAGAAACTTGCTTAAAAAACCAAATTTCAACTATTTTAGTTGAAGTAGTTCTTGAGAAACGGTGATGAATCAGTAAGTCAATGAGAGTGATAGTGGCCTAATTTTAAAATAGTATTTTTCAATTCTCAAAATGTGGAATTTTTATTGAAATTATGAAATGTTTTCAATTACTAGAAAAACCATAAAAATTTACAATTTATTTCATTGTTACTACTCAACTTCTCAGCTCACTAATATTATAAGCTGTATATTGTGAAAATGAAATTAATTCTAATTTTCATTTCATACATAACAATCCGGTAGCCTCGCATTACTCGCCATGACTGTCTAGCCAGCTTAGCTTAATTTTAGTTGTAGTTTTAGCTTTAATTTCGATTTTTTCCAAGCAAAAATTAATTTTGAGCTTATCTAAGGAATTTTTTATAATCATTACCACAAGTCTAGAAACGTGTAAACCGAACTTCAACTTTTTTAGTGGAGTAGTTATTGAGAAACGGTGATACATGAGTAAGTCAGTCGGTGGTATTTGTCTCAAATATTCATTTCGATACAAAAAATAAATATTAGGCTCATATTTATAACTAGCATTTCACCCGGTCTTGCCCGGGAATCCAGTTTGGATTTTCTCTTTTCTGTTAGATTACTTATGGTAGCGTTCACAACATTACAAAATTAGGAATGGCGAGTGAAGTTGCAGTGTTGCTTGCCATACAGTTTAACTGTTGATAATTATGATAAGTGCGCAAATAAGTTGGTTTTGACACTGGGTAATTAGCAGCTGCAATATTGATGCGGAACTAATCTGTTGCTTTGGCTTGTGGCATATTGGCATATCATGTCTATCAGTATCATAGTGACGTATCATATTTATGTTTCCTACATTAGGACAGTTAACAAATATATTTTATATTTTAGTTTAGTTTTTTAGTATTATATTTTTAATAATTTTAATGGAGTGTCATTATTTAAGTTTTATTCATTTTTCAATCCTCGCGTATCAGCTGTTTTATGAGTTTCTTGCATCTAACCCGTTTTAAAAAATTCTGAAATTTAAACACTAATTTTGAAGAAGATAATAAGATAGAGAATCGGGTTTCGGGGTGCACTGAATTGCTTTTGAGGAAGCTTTTTGACAATTTTAGTGTTCCAAATTGTTGCCGTTTTTGTGAAATCCTGACACATATTTTTGTGAAGACTGACACACACACACGCACCCCCACACCCCTACCCACTCTTATAAAGATAATAATTTTAGATTGGACCTGGTTGGAAGGCGCCCTTGGAATGAGGGAAAGAAAGTTTTCAATCTGCTTCCATCTCACTTGAAGACTGACACTACTGATAGATGGGTTTTGAACAGATTGAACAATTTCAGTTTAATTAATTTAATATTTAAAAAACTATTTAAACAAGAAAAAACATTTTAAAATATTTTAATAAATTTATAAATAGATTTTTTTTAGGTAAACAACAGTTTAAACAATTAATTACTCTTATCTTGTCAATAGCTGCCCATGCAAGGTTGAAGACCTATTTCAATCATAAAACATCTCTTGATTTTATAATACTTTACTGTTCAACTCTTTGTTTCTTCCTTTAAAATCAATACTGTAGCTTTAATCCTATTATGAAACTTTTCATAGTTTTTGACGTGATCATAGTGTTATGATTAATATTGTTTTTAATGAATTTAATGTATCTTAATTATTGACATGTCCCGGTTTGGTAAACAATTGTATTTATGCAAACATATGTGATGAATAAAGATCTAATCTAATCTAATCTAATAATTCAAGGAAATTGATCCTCACAAAGACAATTATTATAAGCGAATTATTCTAAACGTTGCTATCAGATGACTACTTTTATTTTCAAGTCAGAAATACATTTCAAGCTGCACTCTCAAGTTTCGAAGTGGAAGTCTAATGAAAGTTTATTCTTGGAACAGTCGCTTTGCGTTGGAAACGTGATAACGTCAAGATGGGAAGATAAACGGCAATAAGTGAAAGAAGTTCATGTGACGGTGAGCAGAAGCGCAAAGTTGCACGACGACGGGGACTTTGCGCTTCTTCAACTTCGACTTATTGGTGTCTGACTTAACTTTTTTCCCAATCTGACGTCAAATAGCGCCTTCTTCAGACTGTTCAAGATTTGGCAGCGGATATCCTTCCTCCAAGTCCCCTTCCTCTTCTACCGTTTTATTTTTCTCCTTTTCTCACCTCCTTCTTTTTCTTCTCCTCTCCTTATTCTTCCTCCTCCGTCCACTTCCTCTTCGTCATCTTCTTCTTCTTCATCATGTTCTTCTTCGTCATCTTCTTCTTCTTCTTCTTTTTCCGCTTGTCATTCTTACATTCTTCTTCCACATCATCTTTTTCTGGGTCCTTTTTATTACCTTCTTCTTCTTCTTTTTCCCCTTTTCATTATTCTGATCTTCTTCTACTTCATCTTTTTTTGGGTCCTTTTTTATTACCTTCTTCTTCTTCTTCTTCTTTTTCCCCTTGTCATTCTTCTGATCTTATTCTACTCCATCTTTTTCTGGTTTCTTTCTTCAGTATCTTCTACTTCTTCTTTTTCCGCTTGTCATTCTTCAAATCTTCATCTACTTCATATTTTTCTGCTTTCTTTCTTCATTATCTTCTTCTTATTTTTTTTAAATTCTTTTTCTTCCGTTCTTTTCTTTTGAATTTAATTATTATCCAACTTCTCCTACATTTTCTGATTCTTCTTCTAGTTTTCATCTTCTTCTTCTCTTTCCGTATTTTCTCCTTTTGTACTTGTTCTCTCTCTTCTTTTTCCTATTTTCCTTTTCCCCGATTTTTTCCTTCATCATCATCATCATCATCATCATCATCATCATCATCATCATCATCATCATCATCATCATCATCATCATCATCATTATCATTATCATTATCTTCTGCTTCTTTCTCTCCTTTTTCTTGTTCATAATCTTTGCCCTTTCTATTTTATTTTCTTCTCCATGTCTTCTTCTTTTTTATACATCTTTCGCCTTTTCTCTTCATCTTCTTCCTCCTTATTATTCTTCTTTCGTTTCTCTTCTTCTTCTTCTTCTTCTTGTTCCTATTCTTTTACTCCTTTTTTCTCTTTTTCTTCCGCTTTTCCCCTTCCCCATCTTCTTCTTGTACTTCTTCCGTTTTTATCGTTCTTCTTCTCCTTCTCCTTCTTTATCTCCTCCTCGTTCTCCTACATCTTTTTATCTAATTCTTTTTTTACTTCTTCTTTTCCTTCTACTTCTTTTTCTTATTATTGTTTTTCTTCTAGGCTACTTCATTCACTTGTTCTCCTTCATCATCATCATCATCATCATCATCTTCTTCTTCTTTTTCTTTTACTTTTACTTTTCCTTCCTTTTCCTCACCCATCGCCAACTTTTGTTTTAATTTGACAAGATGAGTTTTTTTTTCTGAAACGAAAGACTCAACAGGAAAGACAGCAAGGCTTTCGTCTGCCATTCCAGCGTGGCAGTGCTTTACTAATTAGTGGCTTGAAATGAATGAATATTTCGTCGAAGGCTTGAGTTATGACACTTTCTATTACTTTTGAGACGAAGGGCAGGAAGGTGGGGATGAGAGAATGAAGAAATCGCTAAAAGAAAAGTGAAAAGCTAAAAGTCCGGTGTCACTCTCCTCAACCGACAGCCGCCATTTTGAACGCGGGAAATAATTCTTACGATATTAATAACTCATTTCAATATCAATTCGTCGTCGTCAGTCAGTTAAAAGGCGCTCAGATGAAGTTTAATGATAAATTTCAAAGTAATGAAGAAGTAAGAAGTGAGGTAATCGAGGTGGCAGGTCTTCTTAATCCCGCTAAATTATTAATATTCATGACGAACAGATGGCTGCGATAAAGAAGGCTGTGGAATTTCCCGTCGATGAGATCAACGTGACGGTTTTCTCAAGTTTTTTCTTCATCACGAATCTGTGTTGAATCGTAATTGAAAATGAAAAGTTTTCAACGTTGAAGTGCAGTGGACAAGGAATCAATGAATGACGATAAGGTGTGTTGGAACAGTATTTTAGTAGTCCAGTTAATTGGAGAATTCAGATATTGATTGCAATTGTTCAAAAGAGGAATAATTAAATTATTTTCAATTGTCAAGATATTAATTAAAATGAGAATTAGAAACAATATAATATATAAAAGTATATATTATAATAGTATATAATAATAGTATATATTATATATAGTATATATTATAATAATATAATAAAGGGAAGTGATAGCCGCGAGCCGTAGCAGGTATCTGTTCAATCAGATAGATAAGCTGCGTTCTCGTAGGTCCTGTTTGTAACGGTGACCGATTAGATTGGCTCTAATTAGATTAGATTGTTCTCTGCTGTAAAATCACTTCCCGGTGGTTTGGAACCCACCTAAAACTGTCCAACTCATAAATCACCATCATCCAACTCATTACCCACGCATAGGTCTCAAACCTATGTGGGCTTCATCCTCAAAAAAAAAAAAAATACAGTAAGATGGGAATAAGAAACAGCTTTTATAAAGCTGTACTATTTTCTGGATTATTGTGAATTTGGGCAATACGCTCAAGCAATGTGTGATAGAACAGTAAGCATACTCGTATTGACTTTTCCAGCGAATAATTAAGATGATTAAAAAAAGTAAATATTGTGTGGTTTAATTGAAAATTTGAAGTATCAAGTTAAATGGTTGGAAAATTAACTGATAATTGCATGTTGGAAATCCAGCAAATAGTTCAGATGATTGAAAAACTAAAATATTGAGTGGAAATATTTTAAAATTAAAATATTGAATGAATTAATTTAGAAATTAAAAGATAATTGAATAATTTAAAATGATATTAGTTGGGACGAGAATTAGATGACTAGGTGGGAATAAGGTGGTTTCTATAGATACATTTTCTTTATAAATTTGAACATTTTTTTTTAGATTACGTCTTGGAGACTCCAGTTAAGGAGTATAAGACAAGTCAGATCAACAATTATACACTAGATATCGAAATTACTATATCAATTAGTTGCGGTGAGGCTTAGTTTTGATGTGAAAGGAACTCTTGTACACTATAAAAAGCTTTATCAACTAAATATTTTTTCATTTGTTTTTTAAATATTTCTATATTTTCAAGACTCTTTAAAAACTGCGGTAGCTTGTTGTAGAATATCCTATCAATATAACTAGGTTTTTGTTTGAATAAGCTACTATTGTGACTCACCAAGTGATAATCTCCTCGGCTTCTTGTATTATAATCATGTACGTCAGAAGGGGCCACATTATTTTACAAATGTAAGCAAGTGTCAAAAATAAAATAAGGGGCCCAAAAATGTCCAGCTAGGGGCCCCTTTTTTCTCCAGTTCAGACCTCTAGAGGCCCCTTCGATGCCTAGACCCTAGAGGCCAGTGGTGCCTCTTTGATCAAAATCAAAAACATTTGATTTGCATTGCTTCCATGGAAAGGCGTTCCACGGTACATTTGTTCCCAACTTTACTCTCAAAATACATTAATTATTTTAATTAAAATAAATGTTATAGAATTGTTAAAAAACAAATTTGACTTGAATCGTTTAGTGTCATTCTTATAAACATAATTTATACTTTTATACTCTAAAAAGAACTTTGTTGTCATTCAATTATCTCACAAACTCTTTGATTCGATCTAGAATTAATGAATGTTTGCTTCATGTTTGAAACTATAATATATGTTTAATTATCTTGTCGAAGCACCTAGACTATATAAATTGATAGTTAAGAGTATGATAGTTAAAGAGTGATAGTTGATAGTTAATTGATAGTTAAGAGTAATGCTGGAGCAATGGGTTTAATGATCCATTAAACTTAATGAACAGCTCAGAAACCGGGCACTAGTTATCTCCAAAGCTTCTAAAATATTCAATTGAAAGGCATTCTAATACTAGTTGAAATGATCAAATTTATTCTAACCAATTCAATACAACTAACTTGATTTCATAATAATTGAAGCCTACATTTTAAAAACGGTACTTTCGTGTCTTTCTCGGTTGACCTTGGCTTTATTTAGTGATATTCTATTTTTAATTGATTCAATTCCAACCGAATTGTGTATTGTTCTTTGTTGCTTTCTAGATGTTCACGGTATTTGATTCTTTATTTGACTTTTTTTTTGCTTGTTACTCCTTCCACCAGGAGGCGTGACTTGTCAGCCAATCACAACCTTCAATGAAGGTCAGCCTCTTTCCCGCTTAGCAAATAATAGTATCATTCCTTGTTTAGTACATGGACCTTATATTAAGTACATTATAAATTAGCTACTCTGTTCTTAACTTTGAGTTTGTTTGAGATTGATAATGGTATAACAACTGAAATTAGTATTTCAATATTTTTTATAAATGTGGTTGTGACAATTTCGTCTTATTATTTATCCTCTCAGTTCAAAACTACAGGGACGTTTAAAAGGTTTTTTATGAAGCACACATTAAATTAATATTTGTGCATAGACAATGAGGTGGATAATTACAGGAAATACGCCAAGCTGTACGGGAATCGAATGCTGGGTTCTTAACAGTAGTATGTTTTTGCCGTTTCTGGGGCAACCTTGACCTTTGACCCCGGAAATGACCTTGAACTTGACCTCTAGGAACCGGATGGACAGAGCTGGGACAGCGTGGGAACCGGAAGTTGTCTTGAAATGGTTACCAATCCTGGCACAGCGTGTGAACCACTTATCTAATGTCCATCCTGTGTGAATCAATTATCTATTGTCCATCCTGTCCAATTAATTAATTTTCTTGAACCGGATGGGGGAGCTGGGACAGCATGGGAACCTGTATGACAGATCTGACCCCAGAAATTGTCTTGAAATGGTTACCAATCCTGGGACAGCGTGTGAACCACTTATCTAATGTCCATCCTGTACAATTAATTAATTTTCTTGAACCGGATGGGGGAGCTGGGACAGCGTGGGAACCTGTGGATCTGGGACAACACCCCCCCCCCTCCCACCCTGACCTTACCACCCCCCCCCCTCCTACCATCACCCAACAACCCCCACCCACCCTAAAAAAAGTTTCCCCTCACCCTGAAAAATTCCCCCCCCCTCACCCTAATAACGTTACCCCTCACCCTGAAAAAGTCCCCCCTCACCATAATAACGTTACCCCTCACCCTATTAACGTTTCCCCTCTCCCTGAAAAATTCCCCCCTCACCTTAATAACGTTACCCCTCACCCTGAAAAAGTTTCCCCTCACCCTAAAAAATTTCCCCCTCACCCTAATAACGTTACCCCTCACCCTGAAAAAGTCCCCCCTCACCATAATAACGTTACCCCTCACCCTATTAACGTTTCCCCTCTCCCTGAAAAATTCCCCCCTCACCTTAATAACGTTACCCCTCACCCTGAAAAAGTTTCCCCTCACCCTAAAAAATTTCCCCCTCACCCTATTAACGTTACCTCTCACCCTGAAAACATTCCCCCCCCTACCCTAAAAAAATTTCCCCTCACCCTAACAAATTTCCCCCTCACCCTAAAAAATTTCCCCTCACCCTAACAAATTTCCCCCTCACCCTAAAAAATTTCCCTCTCATCCTTATAACGTTCCCCCTCACCCTAAAAACGTTCCCCCTCACCCTGAAAACATTCCCCCTCACCCTGAAAACATTCCCCCTGCCCTGAAAAAATTTCCTCTCACCCTTAAAAATTTCCCCCTTTATACTATGTGGGTGGTGGTGGGGAGAAAGGAAAAGACAAGTGTTGTACAATATATAATGTTATTTATTTTCATCGAGCAAAAATTTTAAACACAAGTGTCCACATATATGAGAGTAGAGATCCTCTTGCTTCTGATCATAGTTGTACTCGATCCTTTTTGCTGGGCTCGATCCTCTATGCATGTAGTCAATAAACTCCTGCGGTGGTCTCAGGTTGCCAAAGCCATCAAAGTAGCGGACGATGCCATCCTCCTTCTTCTTCACATAGCACACCCAATGTGTACCAGCTCCGTCACTGTTGTCCAGGTTGATGATGCCGCACTCTTGATCCAGTGGTCCGTTGACAGGTAGAGCATCTCGCATGAATACTCCTCGAAATTTCTTCAGCTTGAGACGACAGGCGTACTTGTAGAGGTCTGCATCTGTTAGCGCTCGGTCAGGTAGAGCAACAATCATCCTGTGCTGCCACATTGACGGCAATGCAACCCGTTTCCCATCTTCTGACGTCTCAGGTACAGGCCTTGCCCCTTGGTTGCTGCTGTAGTTCTTTTCCTCTGTGCAGCTTTCCCCTTCCTTTGTCGTTTAGCTCCTCCTCCAAACTTTGCTTTGGCCTTCATGATGTTGGTTACCGCTAATGCTGCAGCTCTTTCTGCCAATCCAGCATCTGAAGATGTTACCACACTCCAAGCTCGTTCAGCCAAATCTCTGTCTGCTACTGCTCTGCTCCTTGTATCACTATTCCTCGAATAGGCAATGTCGTGCTGCTTGCAGGCCTGATCAAGTTTGTTGATTCCTGGATCACCTCTTGCTAATCGTTTTTCAAGCTTTGTACCTGGTCCACAGTACTGGTAGCCGCCAGGAAGATGAAGTTCTACGGGCAGTACGTCTATTGCTTTGTTGACTATTGTACCTGCTGCATTTGTGATTGCTGAAAGGACTCCTTTTCCTTTATACCGCTTGACTACCCCTGTACAGACAATATTCTTCTTATTTTTCTTCCTATTCATATCCATCTTGGTTGACATAGGGCAGTGTAATGAGGCTCCTTGGCTTATGTTGCTGCTTAAATATCCTCCTCAACATCCATTGGAAGTATATGGTGTTACATTCTTCATGGAAACAATATAGCCCCCCTCCACCAGCTCTTCCAGAATTGAGTTGATCTCATTCTCATGTCCAGTGTTGTCAACTGCTCTTAACTGATCCAAAAGTCTCAATCTGTCCACAAGTTTGTTGGGATCATTGTAGTAGACATATTCAATCCGGCTGCCATCTCTTGCCACCATATTGAAAGGTGCCAACAGTCCTGTTCCAGTGACTGCCATTTCAGGTTTTTCTCTCACCAGCTCCATGATTGTAGTCCTGTATTTTGGACTATTATAGTTTACAATTCTACCATCGGGACTATAGTTATGCCTGTAGACACTGGTCAGGTTCAACACATTCTTGTAGGTTTCTTTGTCAGCAGATGTCACTTTATTGAGGTCAGGTCGTTTCTTGAAGATCAACTCACAAACTCCAGGTATGGCATTAAAGACCCTCTCAGCAGTGTCATCATCTGGGTCAGTCAATACAATCCTGTCTCCATCAGGTCCAAAGGTCAGCAGCTTGTTGCCAAGATAGTATTTGTTATGTATAACTCTTGGTCCAAACAACTCATCAAAGTTCCCATCTCTGTTGTCCAGTGATCCTTTGACATATTCCCCTATACTTGTTTCAGCCAGCTTGGATTGGGCAAAGCTTTCATCAAATTCTTCCTGTATAGTATTCAACAACGTCTCAGTGTCCTCATCATCATCATTGGCTGGGTCTTCTCCATCTTGATCATCATCATCAGCTGAATCAACTCCACCTTCCTCTTCTTCCTCTTCATCATCTGAAAATTTACTTCTATCTTTCCACAATTTCCGTCCCACTCTTGAAGTGCTCTCCACAGGCAATTCTCCTTCTCCAGTTCCAAATGCTTCCATGATTTCTTCTTCATCTTCTGCAATAGGTGAAGGTATACTGGGTGGGGGCCGTTGTTGTGCCTTAGGTTTTCTTGGCAGATTCAACTGGAAACTGGAATGGGTAAGGCAAGCCGGGTGATGTTGGCGGTGTAGGAGGTACACGACTCAAGGATGAAAGAGGACGCATGAGTGGGGGTGGTGGTGCTGGGATACGTTGCTCCATGATAATGTTTTTAATTTTCTTAAGTGGATCAGTAATTGGTTTAAAATGTTTGATGTGCTCCTCTTCCTCCAATGATCTGCCCAGTATAAACACTTTATGCTTCCTCTTGATGTCACGTTGCAGCCGGACTATCTCCATGATGGTTGGAGCAATGTCTTCCACAGTTTGCTTCTTATACTTTGTGTCCATCTCGCATATGGTGGAGAAATGATGCTACTTGAGCTCTGCTCATACTTTTATAGTGTCTGCTATATATGTTTACCGAATCATAAATAGCTTTCAGGTAATAGAACCCTTTTGTTCAAGATTTTACACAATTGGATGGTGGGATGATAGTGTTTGCCATTAACTGTTTGAGCCAAAATGGAACAATTACAACTGGCAGCATTGTGGAGCACTAGCACACCCCTTAATTCCCCTAGTGTTTCCCTAGTGCACCCCTTAATTCCCCTAGTGCTTCCCTAGTATGCCCCTAGTGCGTCCCTAGTGCTTCCCTAGTGCTCCCCTAGTGTGCCCCTAGTGCTTCCCTAGTGCTCCCCTGGTGTGCCCCTTCCCTGGGTAGTTAGGACATGTTAGGTTAGGTTAGTTTTGGTTAGGTTAGGTCAGGTTGAGTTATGTTGGGTTAGGTTAGGTTAGATTAGGTTAGGTTGGGTCATGTTAGGTTAGGTTAGGTTGGGTTAGGTTAGTTGGGTTTGAAAGTGGCGCGCCACTTTTAAACCCAACTAACCTAACCCAACCTAACATGACCCAACCTAACCTAATCTAACTTAACCTAACCCAACATAACTCAACCTGACCTAACCTAACCAAAACTAACCTAACCTAACATGACCTAACTACCCAGGGAAGGGGCACACTAGGGGAGCACTAGGGAAGCACTAGGGGCACACTAGGGGAGCACTACGGAAGCACTAGGGACGCACTAGGGGCGCACTAGGGAAGCACTAGGGGAATTAAGGGGTGCACTAGGGAAACACTAGGGGCATTAAGTGGGGCACTAGGGAAACACTAGGGAAGCACTAGGGGCACACTAGGGGAGCACTAGGGAAGCACTAGGGACGCACTAGGGGCGCACTAGGGAAGCACTAGGGGAATTAAGGGGTGCACTAGGGAAGCACTAGGGGAATTAAGGGGTGCACTAGGAAAACACTAGGGGCATTAAGTGGGGCACTAGGGAAACACTAGGGGCAATAAGTGGGGCACTAGGGAAGCACTGAGGACGCACTAGGGGCATACTAGGGAAGCACTAGGGGAATTAAGGGGTGCACTAGGGGAATTAAGGGGTGTGCTAGTGCTCCACAATGCTGCCAGTTGTAATTGTTCCATTTTGGCTCAAACAGTTAATGGCAAACACTATCATCCCACCATCCAATTGTGTAAAATCTTGAACAAAAGGGTTCTATTACCTGAAAGCTATTTATGATTCGGTAAACATATATAGCAGACACTATAAAAGTATGAGCAGAGCTCAAGTAGCATCATTTCTCCACCATATGCGAGATGGACACAAAGTATAAGAAGCAAACTGTGGAAGACATTGCTCCAACCATCATGGAGATAGTCCGGCTGCAACGTGACATCAAGAGGAAGCATAAAGCGTTTATACTGGGCAGATCATTGGAGGAAGAGGAGCCACATCAAACATTTTAAACCAATTACTGATCCACTCAAGAAAATTAAAAACATTATCATGGAGCAACGTATCCAGCACCACCACCCCCACTCATGCGTCCTCTTTCATCCTTGAGTCGTGTACCTCCTACACCGCCAACATCACCGGCTTGCCTTACCCATTCCAGTTGAATCTGCCAAGAAAACCTAAGGCACAACAACGGCCCCCACCCAGTATACCTTCACCTATTGCAGAAGATGAAGAAGAAATCATGGAAGCATTTGGAACTGGAGAAGGAGAATTGCCTGTGGAGAGCACTTCAAGAGTGGGACGGAAATTGTGGAAAGATAGAAGTAAATTTTCAGATGATGAAGAGGAAGAAGAGGAAGGTGGAGTTGATTCAGCTGATGATGATGATCAAGATGGAGAAGACCCAGCCAATGATGATGATGAGGACACCTGAGACGTTGTTGAATACTATACAGGAAGAATTTGATGAAAGCTTTGCCCAATCCAAGCTGGCTGAAACAAGTATAGGGGAATATGTCAAAGGATCACTGGACAACAGAGATGGGAACTTTGATGAGTTGTTTGGACCAAGAGTTATACATAACAAATACTATCTTGGCAACAAGCTGCTGACCTTTGGACCTGATGGAGACAGGATTGTATTGACTGACCCAGATGATGACACTGCTGAGAGGGTCTTTAATGCCATACCTGGAGTTTGTGAGTTGATCTTCAAGAAACGACCTGACCTCAATAAAGTGACATCTGCTGACAAAGAAACCTACAAGAATGTGTTGAACCTGACCAGTGTCTACAGGCATAACTATAGTCCCGATGGTAGAATTGTAAACTATAATAGTCCCAAAATACAGGACTACAATCATGGAGCTGGTGAGAGAAAAACCTGAAATGGCAGTCACTGGAACAGGACTGTTGGCACCTTTCAATATGGTGGCAAGAGATGGCAGCCGGATTGAATATGTCTACTACAATGATCCCAACAAACTTGTGGACAGATTGAGACTTTTGGATCAGTTAAGAGCAGTTGACAACACTGGACATGAGAATGAGATCAACTCAATTCTGGAAGAGCTGGTGGAGGGGGGCTATATTGTTTCCATGAAGAATGTAACACCATATACTTCCAATGGATGTTGAGGAGGATATTTAAGCAGCAACATAAGCCAAGGAGCCTCATTACACTGCCCTATGTCAACCAAGATGGATATGAATAGGAAGAAAAATAAGAAGAATATTGTCTGTACAGGGGTAGTCAAGCGGTATAAAGGAAAAGGAGTCCTTTCAGCAATCACAAATGCAGCAGGTACAATAGTCAACAAAGCAATAGACGTACTGCCCGAGAACTTCATCTTCCCTGGCGGCTACCAGTACTGTGGACCAGGTACAAAGCTTGAAAAACGATTAGCAAGAGGTGATCCAGGAATCAACAAACTTGATCAGGCCTGCAAGCAGCACGACATTGCCTATTCGAGGAATAGTGATACAAGGAGCAGAGCAGTAGCAGACAGAGATTTGGCTGAACGAGCTTGGAGTGTGGTAACATCTTCAGATGCTGGATTGGCAGAAAGAGCTGCAGCATTAGCGGTAACCCAACATCATGAAGGCCAAAGCCAAAGTTTGGAGGAGGAGCTAAACGACAAAGGAAGGGGAAGGCTGCACAGAGGAAAAGAACTACAGCAGCAACCAAGGGGCAAGGCCTGTACCTGAGACGTCAGAAGATGGGAAACGGGTTGCATTGCCGTCAATGTGGCAGCACAGGATGATTGTTGCTCTACCTGACCCGAAGCGCTAACAGATGCAGACCTCTACAAGTACGCCTGTCGTCTCAAGCTGAAGAAATTTCGAGGAGTATTCATGCGAGATGCTCTACCTGTCAACGGACCACTGGATCAAGAGTGCGGCATCATCAACCTGGACAACAGTGACGGAGCTGGTACACATTGGGTGTGCTATGTGAAGAAGAAGGAGGATGGCATCGTCCGCTACTTTGATGGCTTTGGCAACCTGAGACCACCGCAGGAGTTTATTGACTACATGCATAGAGGATCGAGCCCAGCAAAAAAGGATCGAGTACAACTATGATCAGAAGCAAGAGGATCTCTACTCTCATATATGTGGACACTTGTGTTTAAAATTTTTGCTCGATGAAAATAAATAACATTATATATTGTACAACACTTGTCTTTTTCCCTTTCCTCCCCACCACCACCCACATAGTATAAAGGGGGAAATTTTTAAGGGTGAGAGGAAAATTTTTTCAGGGCAGGGGGAATGTTTTCAGGGTGAGGGGGAATGTTTTCAGGGTGAGGGGGAACGTTTTTAGGGTGAGGGGGAACGTTATAAGGATGAGAGGGAAATTTTTTAGGGTGAGGGGGAAATTTGTTAGGGTGAGGGGAAATTTTTTAGGGTGAGGGGGAAATTTGTTAGGGTGAGGGGAAATTTTTTTTAGGGCAGGGGGGGGGAATGTTTTCAGGGTGAGGGGTAACGTTAATAGGGTGAGGGGGAAATTTTTTAGGGTGAGGGGAAACTTCTTCAGGGTGAGGGGTAACGTTATTAAGGTGAGGGGGGAATTTTTCAGGGAGAGGGGAAACGTTAATAGGGTGAGGGGTAACGTTATTATGGTGAGGGGGGACTTTTTCAGGGTGAGGGGTAACGTTATTAGGGTGAGGGGGAAATTTTTTAGGGTGAGGGGAAACTTTTTCAGGGTGAGGGGTAACGTTATTAAGGTGAGGGGGAATTTTTCAGGGAGAGGGGAAACGTTAATAGGGTGAGGGTAACGTTATTATGGTGAGGGGGGACTTTTTCAGGGTGAGGGGTAACGATTATTAGGGTGAGGGGGGGGGGAATTTTTCAGGGTGAGGGGAAACTTTTTTTAGGGTGGGGGGGGGTTGTTGGGTGATGGTAGGAGGGGGGGGGGCGGTAAGGTCAGGGTGGGAGGGGGGGGGGGGGTGTTTGTCCAGATCCACAGGTTCCCACGCTGTCCCAGCTCCCCCATCCGGTTCAAGAAAATTAATTAATTGTACAGGATGGACATTAGATAAGTGGTTCACC